>PJAJ01000007.1:247732-796100 GCA_002818215.1 Picochlorum sp. 'soloecismus' | reverse complement strand
TGTTGTGATATCTCCGCTTGCATGTTGTTGTTGTTGATGATGTTGATGCTGATGATGAGTAGATTTTGCATTGTGTGTTTTTTCCTTATTATTTTACCTGCATACGTTATCTTAGGCTCATTAAATACTGTCAGTACGATGGTAGAGCTGTGTAACAATCGATCAATCAATCGGACGAATCGATTTATTCCGCAATCCATGGCTCGAATTGATTATTGCACATCTCTATCATGCTGGAATCAATGCAACCTATCGTTTATTTGCTTCGTTGGCCTTGGTAGGGAGAGATTGATATGAAAAAAGTGCCTGTCTAGCACTTTAGCCAGAGTTGTGTAACTGTCGACAAATGGAAATGGAGGAAAGAATTCAAGAATAAAATATCCAGCTTGGTTATAGTAAAAAATAACACGATGAACCAAATAAAATACATGCGGAGGAATACAGAGGGATACAGAGGTATGATGCGATGCCGCCTCTAGCAAAGTTTGCAAGTTGATAATTGAGTTGAAAGTCTTATGCATCTCAGCCCTTGGAGGTACAAACCGACCCAAGCGACCCACGTTGTTCTCTCAAACAGCGAGAGCAAACGGGCTCATCACAATTATTCGTGAAAAAAATAACATTTAAGTCAAAATGATTTGTTGTATGAAGAATTAAAACAATCAATTTATGTTGACAAGGTAGATAGAGAATAGAGATACCCACAATGTCTGCCCCCTTACCACCGGGTACCTTGATTGGTAAGGGGCGATACAGGGTGGTCCAGGAGCTCAATAGAGGCGGAACAGCAGTTGTATACGAAGGAATTGATTTACTTCATCAGAATCGAGTTGCTTTAAAGGTAATGAGCGTGAAGCATGGAAGGGCAACAGTGCCCATCAAGGCAGTGAGAAGGGAGATTGAGTATGCAGTGTCAGTCCAAAACGATCACGTCGTCAAGTTGCTCGACTTTGTCATCGATGAAAAGCAAATTGTCATTGTCTGGGAGCTCATTACAGGATTGGACCTCTTGGATCTTTTGAACGATAAAGGTGGACGCCTGAATGAGAAGACTGCTTCATTCTATTTTGCTCAGCTGCTCCAAGCCGTCATGTTCATCCACTCGAATGGACTCTGCCACAGAGATTTAAAGCCAGAAAATTGCATGGTAGAAAAGGCAACAAACAGATTGAAAATCATTGATTTTGGACTCAGCAAGCGCGAGCAGTCGGCTGTTACCCTTGGCGTTGGGACTCCAGACTACATGGCCCCGGAACTGTTGGGTGCAGGTAACTTTGAAGCCCTCAAGGAACGCCGTGTTGGCAAATATGATGCCAAAGCGTGCGATGTATGGGCTATGGGAGTACTGCTATATCTTTTGGTTACAGGAAAATATCCATTCGAAGATCCAAAGGACCCCAAGAATGTGGTTGCTACCCTTCAGAACATCAGTCATGGTCGCATGAGGCCCTTGCCTGCCAGGATTTCGTCCGAATGCAACGATATCATCGCCTCCATGCTTCGACGTGATCCTAAAAATCGTATTACTCTCCAGGAAATGTGTGCGCACCCATGGTTCAAAGTATGTCATACTGTCGTGGAGCAGCCTGCCACCATACCCCAAGGACCATCACCATCACCCCTTTCCATCAGGCAACAATTAACTACATCTCAGGATCGTTTGAGCGGAGGAGGAGATGCTATGGAGACTGATGATGGCCAAAATGATGAAAGAAACAATGTGTCATCCAACAGTTCCATGGCAACCACGGAAAGTTTCTCTTTTGGGACCAACACCCTTGAAGCCAAAGAAACCCCAACGGTTCAGCAATCAGTGATTGAGATCAATGCAGAGGTGAGTCGCCAGATGGATGCATCTCCACCCCCAAAAGTAACCCAAGCCACCAGATCCGACTCAAGAGATAAAGTCATACAGGTTACAAAAGTTGATCATGATTCTACGGATGATTCCCGAAAGCGTTTTGGATTTTGCAAACTTCTCTTCTCCCGTGCCTAACATTAATATTATATTTTGCATTGTAAAAGCAACCATCATTGTATACATGGTTTCATTATTATTGTCATTTTTTTCATTTAAAGAACACCTACAATCAGAGGTTCCCTTTCGGAAGAAAAATACACGCCATCAGCGTGTGAATACATCAAACCATAGCCAGCCATCATTCCACACAGGTGCCCAAGCAGCGAAGCTTGTGGAAGCACAATCTGAATCAAGGCCAGCAGAATCCAAGGCACAGCAAACTTTGGCACGCCGACAACACCATAAAGAGAAACCTTTTCTGCGTTCCGAACCCCATCCATATTCAAGGGCACCGGCCCGGAAATCAGTACCAGCAGAGCAAACAAGACGCCACTAAGACCTGCAACACAGTGTCTGCTCACTCCCCCCTGGGTCCCAATCAACACCAAGACACCATCAACTCCGTACGACATGGCGATATAGAGCAGAGATTCAACTATCAAAGCACTTCCCAATATTTTTATCATGGCCTCCCTCGACCCAGCCTTGCGTTCGACCACATATCCCAACTGCACTGCCGCAATGCTGTTGAAAACCAAATGAGCAATGCTTGTATGTAACAGTGAGTGTGTCACCACCCTCCACAACTGAAATTTCTGAACGGCCTGATAAGGACTCAAACAACCTAAAGTTTCTATCGATATATGCCAGACAATTCCCGCCAAGACTTGAATAGCGAATGTGGCGCAACACAGGCAGACCACTGCAAGTGTCACAGGTGGCAATGATTTCAAAGTATTGACCATATTTTCCCGTATCGACTCAATTCTCGGTTGTTCCATAATAATCCAAATTATGCATGTGCCATATATATCGAAGATACTAAATCTGACTAAGATTGCAAACTGGCTAACTTTCAAACGCAAGACTTTCAGAGAACTAGATCAGCACGAGCGTGCATTTCTCATGAATACTTGACTCTACTCGGTGATACTTAATGATGCTTCATATTAAATAGACAAACTGGTCCCACCGAGTAAAAATATCTGAAATTTCAGACAACTTGTCTGACAGAGTAGTGTTCAAAATAGCGAGTCAGGTTTAAGAGCCTGGTCTTGATGGCAGGGTTGCTCATTTTTTAAATTGACTTGAAATTATCGATTGTGGCTGCAAGGAGAGATTATAGTAAACACAAATTGGAAAGGAATTGGTTAAATATGGGTGCATCTGTACTGCCCCGGTCACTTCAGTGGCTCGTTGTCGTTCTGTTTTTGTCTGGAACGATGATCGCTCGTGTCGATTGTGCTGCTTCCAATAACGATAAAAAAGTTCTGGTGACATGCGGAAGCGTATTGAAATTGAAAAATGAGAAATCAAAACACCTATTGCACTCGCTTGATGTAAATTATGGGAGTGGAAGTGGCCAACAGGCCGTGATCGGCACGCCCACCGAAGACAGTGCAGAAAGCATGTGGCTCGTTCGAGGACCGGTAGTGAAACCAGGGAACAAAGCAGTTCATTGTCCTCAGGGGACTCCGATCGCGAAAAATATGCCGATTCGCTTGCAGCACATGGGGACGAAGAAGTGGTTGCATAGCCATCTGTTTTCCAGCCCTCTGTCCAATCAGCAGGAGGTGAGCTGCTTTGGGTCGGACCAACAGAGCGATACTGGTGATGTGTGGATAGTGGAGTGGGATGGTGGCGAGAAATTTTGGGAGCAAGATATGGGGGTCAAGCTGAAGCATAAAGATACCGGGGCATACCTGTCAAACCATATGCAGAAATATCAGAGGCCGATTGCAGGAAATACAGAAGTGTATGCTAGCAAGAAGACTGGGAAAGAAGCCACCTTTAAAGCGGGAGAAGGTGTATACTTTTCAATTTGATTATTGCATGATTATAATAATAATTGTTGTTGTTGTTGGTTTGTGCCGGTCTCTAGAGATAGATCTTTCTGTCGGCAACTGATTATACTACAGTAGTTTAATAAAACCGACTGTATTTATTTAAAAACAAATAAATTATGACACACACAACCATGCTAACTATCTGAAACAATCTTGCCACAACCGAGACAAGTGTTGCCCGTGTAAAATACTGCATACTGCCCAGAGGCTAGACCTTGGTCGATACCGTCGAGCTCGACATGCAACGTGTCTGGTTCACCATCAATGGAATTGAAAGAAACTGCGGATACCATGCAGTCGTACATTATTGGGCCATGGCGGACCTTGCATTGCAAAGTTTTTCCATCAAAAATATATCCATTGTGTCCTGAAACTGAAAAAACTCTCTCTTTGAGAGACCCTCTGGCAATCCAATTCATATCATGACATGTAAATGAACTGCGAGTTTCCTTGAGAACTACATCTTCACTGGTAGACGTATTCTTGTAGTTTCTTGATACAAATACGACGTTATTTCGAATGTCCTTACGTGTGACATACCATGGTCCACCGGAAAGATGTATGCCTTTCCTTTGCCCAGGTGTATAAAACCAATACCCTTTATGGTATCCCAGCACTGAGTTCGACTCTTCTTCGACCAACGGTCCTTGCCATTCTCCTAGATGCTCCTTCACAAACTCATCAAACTTTACCTTGCCGAGAAAACATATTCCTTGAGAATCTCTGCGAGATTTATTAGGAAGATTGAACAAATGTGCCAGTTCCCTGACTTGCTCTTTAGTAAATACCCCTAAAGGGAACATGACTTTTCCTAGCTGATCAGGATGCAAGTGTGACAAGAAATACGTTTGATCTTTGACTTCATCCGGAGTAAGCATGAGATCCACGTGCTCGACAGTGTTGTTCAGATCTATTTGTATGGTGGATCGTACGACTCGAGCATAGTGCCCAGACGCGACCCTATCAAATCTATCAGGATAGTTTGAGTTCAAATATTCATAAAATGCTCCGAATTTGACCCGAGAATTACAGAGGATGTCAGGATTCGGAGTCCGGCCAGCCTTGACTTCATTAATAGAATGATGTACTACCCTGTCCCAATATTCCTCGCTCAAAGGTACTACTTGCAGAGGAATGTCGAGTCTCTCGCAGACTCTACGGCAGAATTCTAAATCTTCTTCCCATGGACACGCATCCCAAGAGTTTCTGAAATCTTCTTGGAACCAAATCTGCAAATAAAAGGCCGTGACTTGGTGTCCAGCCATTTTCACCAGTGATAGTGCCAAACTACTGTCCACACCACCACTTAATAACATTGCTACTTTCAATGGAGCCTTGTCGCGTTCACATCTGGATATATATAAACACGATTTTTTATAGTTCATCAGTTCTTGTATAGTTCCTTTTCGATCAAGACAAACATAAATCGAACAGTAAAGAGCCCCTTGCAAAAGGTTTGTTGACATTTCAAGCATGCCAAGCAACACAGAATGCCGCACCCTTCTAACAAGAGATCTGTATTTATAATATCTCCCTTTATGATGCTTGCTACAGCCGAGGCTTGTTCAGGACTATCATGTCTGCTGGCTTCTGAAACCAAGTCGACACCATGCATTTCCTTGGTTGGCAACGCAACTGTCTCTTCAGCCGACAACAACTTTGCGTTCTTTAATATTTCTATTGCACCCGATAATCTCGTTAGTTGACTTGATGCGTTATTCTGCGCTTGAATCTGTCCTCTCTTTATTGGTAGCCATCTCTTTACGGAAATGTTGCAGCGCATGGCTTTGCTTTGCAGCTCAACATGCAGCAAATCCTCTATCGGAATCATATTGCAAACAAATTATCAAGCCATTCATAATTTGAAATTTATAGTTCTGGATTTTTGTTATGCTTGAGTTGATGCGCTTCATCACCTCTTCAAGAAGAGGCCAAGTCTGCAGCTGCAGATGACAGTCACCGAGTCTACTAGTAGTAAGTGGGGTCTGTCCAGCATCAGATTGATGATTTCATGTTTAATTTTAATATCGCATAAACTAAATCGCGTCATTTCTGTAGTTTTAATCTAGGCATTCCCGCGATTTCTTTGAAACTACGCAACACTTGAAAGGTGGAGAGGAATTGGGTGGACAGATTTGCGTACGAGTGAAGAGTGTGATTCGCCGTCGTCTGTCAAGTTGTTTAATTTTGATTCCAGGTATAAACGCATAAAATGCAACCTGCCACCATGAAGAGTCCATGCATCGGCAATGCGCTACCAGGAGTGAGACGATGTGTCGCCAGCGGTTCGGAATATGCTAGGCTGCCGCCAACAGGGTCATCCGATTTGTTGATGTGCCGTACATTTTTGCCCAATACTTCAAATGCATCAAATGCATGCAGAACAGGGGTCAAGAGAATGGACAATGGGCTGTTGTTGCGCTGTGCGAAACCTTTGTGCTCATCGGCTGGTGAGTATTCTCAGGAAGCTCAGAATGATGGTGACAATCAAACGAGCGGCAAACTTGCAAACAAGTTGAAGATAGTATCAGGCACAGCCATTGCTTTGGCCATAGGGGCGTTGGTCGCCCCGAACGCTGCTTCTTTATTCAAGAACCGTCTTCAGGAACTCGTGACCACATCAGTGCTCGCAAAGTCTGGTTTCTTTGCGTCCCTGAGTTTGATCTTTGCCTGTGAGATCGGCGATAAGACGTTTTTTATTGCAGCTCTTCTTGCTATGAAGTGCGGTAAATTGATTAGCTTTCTAGGATCGACAGTATCTTTAGCAGTGATGACAATAATCTCTGTATGTATAGGGTATGCAGTGCAGAGGGTGCCGGCAGCGGTGGAATCCAGCGAGGCAATCGGTCGATATCTTAGTGCTGCATCTCTACTATATTTTGGCGCAAAGATGCTCTTTGCAGCTTTCAAGTCGGGAGATGCCGGAGGCGAAGAATTTGAAGAGGCCGAGGAGAGTGTTGCTGAAGCAGAACAGTCAGGGACTATCTCCTCCAAAGGCGCTTCGGCATGGAGATCATTTGTTGAGGTTGCAGGTATCATCTTTATCGCAGAATGGGGAGATAGATCTATGCTTGCCACTATCGCACTTGGAGCTGCACAGTCCCCTATGGGTGTGGCTGGTGGAGCAATTCTTGGGCACGTCATTGCAACAGCAATTGCAGTGGCTGGTGGAGCAGCACTCTCAGAGAGAATTAGTGAGAGAACCGTGGGTCTGATAGGAGGAGCCTTATTCATTGTGTTCGCTGCAGCGACCCTTCTCGGTGTATTTTAATAAATTAAAAGTATATCTTATATAGTGGTAAACATCCTGGAAATAAATTATTGTAGTACATTTAGGTCGACTATATCACTCACCAGCAAGCTATGAAGCACCCCAGAATACTGTGTCTTTGCCAGGCGCAAAAAAGGGTCAACTGCGTCAGCCCGAACCATAAATGACACTTTGTGGCATAAATTTAATGAAATCAACACATTTGAAATTAGTAGCGATTTGCTTTCTTCTTCGCTCTCAAGAGGAAACAGATCTCCAACATGTCTTTGGAATTCAGCATCAAGAACAGCTGCCCTCTTTCTACCTTTGATTCCCTCTTTGCTGAGCAAAATATCAACTGGGTCGTGACAAGACATCCATATATTTTTCGTAGTATCGTCCTTCTTGTGGCTACATGCAACTGCAGAATACATTCCGGTACCCAAGACCATGTACATGAGCAAATCATCCCCTTTCTCCAGACTTGCACTAATAACATCATCATATTTTTCTCCTGTTTCCATTCCTAGAGCCAGTGAGCATTGACCATACAAGTACCCGTCATCCAGATATTGACCAAAAAAACTACCATTATTACCAGATCCGTCTTGCCGCCGGATAAAGCGACCGGCAAATCCTAGTGGCACCCCAGCAAGATGTACAGATTCTGTGAACCGGACCATGGCAAACTTTGAGTGTCCACACACAATCCCTGCAAATCAATAAATGACCATTTTTTAACAACCTATGCAATGGGTCATTACATCCTCGATAATGTAGATTCTACGAATGATTTAAATCAATTCGGCGACATCCAATGCAGTACATTATAGATTCAAGCAATCAGACACCATTTCGACTGTACTGCATGTATGGGTACACAAGTCTCAACAACAACAGTACAGTCAACACACCACTGTACGCAACAGGGCATCGGCATGCCCCATCCACACATACTCCCCTAGGACCGCATCCATGCTCCGTGGCCTTGTTGAGTGTATCATCATCCGTACACACTCTCCTGCTCACACGGGAGAGTTTATCCGCCAACCAGTCCCCTTTGGATGACAGCAAGTATCCCCAGGACCCCTTCTCTCTTTGCTCCCTTTCCTTCTTCCTTTCCGCTGTACCAGCTTCTGTAAATATGCCTTGCTCCTCTGCAACGCTTTTGGCTTCCTTAATCAAAGCTTGTAATTTCGTGTCCAACATGGCATTCCTGAGGACTTTCTTCCGTTGCCCCAAACCAGCTAGATGAAGATGTTTGCCCATCATTGCCAACGCACTATCAGCCCAAAGCCTGGCATGTTCAACCCACCATCTACCGGAATTCGACAACATTGAAGCCACCTTATCTGTAGACCTATACCAATCTTTTGTGTCTAATGCTATTCCCTGCATCCACCCCAACACGAATGGTGTGTTCCGTGCCTTTTCTGAAACCTGCAACAGAAAGAGAGCCAACGATAGTAGCCACGCTGCCCAACCAACTTGTTTCCCACCCTCCCACCCGGATATTTGCATCACTAGTCTACGTCGCTGAATAATATATTGTACATAGAAAAACGCACCGTGACGAAGGCAACGCAAATACTGAGCAATAAAGCTGACAAGCACAAAGCGAACGACCATTGTCTCGCCTTTGGTTGTCGTTTTAACTGACCCTCATTCCCCCTTGCCTTCTTCCTCAAAGGAGGCATCTTTTATACTTTAAAGTAATTTGGAGGATAATTCGAGGCACGCAGTGACAAGAATGAATTCTTGGTCCGGGTCGTCAATGGATGAATCACGTACCGTTGGTAGGCTTCCGGATCCGGATCCGGTACGTACCGGTATATATACCGGTAGCCTGGTACCATCTAGATGGACAGGGTAGGGTAGATCTGCTCAACAATCAGGGTAGGGTAGATCTGCTCAACAAGCTCGTTGTCTTGAGGCATGAATGTCTGTGATATTACATTGCAATGATGAATTGACCCACAACTAGATGGACCCAGATCGCTCTAGGTCCAATGTATGATTGGTTTCAAGTCATACATACAGTAAGGCGTCAACCTCATCACTCTGGAAGTCACTTCCAATTGGGAGCAATTGCTCGGGCCCTTGCGCAAGGTTGCAAGCTGCCTTATACGGCCTTAATTAAGGCATTGCATGCAATGGGCTGAAAATGATGATGACCTGGTCAGTCCTTCGTGACGATGCCCAACAGTAGCCGCGACTGGTGGATTCTCAAACGAGTAACTCAAAGGTATTGTGTTATTATAAGTAAAAGAAAAGAAATATTTATCGGAACATCCCTGGTAGCATGATGAGATCCATGGCCCAGTGAACTGGTTGTGAGGGATGTTGATTCGAACAAATGACTCTATCTCGGTCTACGATGGATACGGCCACAACTGCATTGTTTTTGCATCGTCTCTTTGCTCATATAGAGGTATCTAGGGAAGAATAATAAGATTGGCTTAGGGCTGTTAGGTGGAGATACATCTGGCGAGGGACCTCTGCTCGCCATGTCAACGCCAGAAAGAAAGGAATGCAGAGACCGAGTGATTGGCGTGCAAAGTACCAGGGATATTCCAAATCATCTGAATGTAGCCGGGCAGGTCCCAAATCAGAGGTGGAGTCCGCTGGGTGAATTGCTGCGTAAAACACAGTCGTTCAGCAATTCGATCAAGAGCAGTCAAGCTGACCTCAGAGATGAACGTCGTGTAGGTACTTCTGGCTCCTTTACATATTCATCGAACTCGTCTGGAACTCGTCTGGGACAAGGCGGAGTGGGAATCGCTCTTGGTCGACCCGGTGGTGGACTTGGCGGATTGAATGGAGAGCAGCAGCAGCAGGAGTCCAATGTATACGGCACGAGCGATGAAGAATTACGCGAATATGGGGATGAGGATGAAGATGAAGATAGACACCATCATACACGTAGAACTACTAAATTGCTCATGGCAGGTGGGCTTGCTGGGGTGGTGAGCAGAACTGCAACTGCTCCGCTGGATAGATTGAAAATGCTGCTTCAAGTCAACGATGCAACTAAACGTATGACAATGAGGGAAGGTATTCGGCGCATGGCACAGGAAGGGAGTCTAAAGTCATTTTTCAAAGGAAATGGAGCAAACGTGATTAAAATTGCACCGGAAACTGCCATTAAACTCACCAGTAATGATATTTATAAGAGAATGCTAGTGACAGACCCAGAGGACATCACTCCCCCCCAACGAATGCTTGCTGGTGCTATGGCAGGCGCCACTGCCCAGGCAATTATTTATCCTTTAGAAATGTTGAAGACGCGTCTGGCTGTCTGTGCACCAGGCACGTACCAAGGGATCATTGACTGCGCGAGAAAAGTCTGGATTCAGGAAGGATGGAGGTCTTTTTACCGAGGTCTCTTGCCATCTATGATTGGAATCCTTCCTTACGCTGGGGTTGATATCACTGCGTTCGAGTTATTAAAAGAACATATTTTAGATGAATACGATGGCGTGCCTCCACCGCATTTAATACTAGGAGCAGGCATGTTGTCCAGCAGTTTGGCACAATTCTCTGCATATCCCTTGGCCCTTGTTCGGACAAGACTCCAGGCACAGGGGATCGGCGGCAAGGTACTTAAGTACACAGGTATGACGGACGTTCTACGTAAAACATATAGAAAAGAGGGATTCCGTGGACTATACAAAGGATCCCTGACGAATTTAGCCAAACTAGCCCCTGCAGCGGGTATCAGTTGGTTTGTCTTTGAGGAGACTAAAGTATTGCTGGGCCTCAGCATGAGGTCTTAATTTTTATTGCATTTGGCTGCAATTCATGTACTGTCGTATAATAGTTACAAGATTCGATCATTGTATATCATTCATCCATATATCGACTATATATCTCAAATGGTATACATGAGCAATGAAAATGAAAATCTGATTCCAAGTCCACACGTGGCACTAGTGCCATTATTATATTGGCACCCATACCCACGACTGCCTCAATTTCGATACATTTCAAAAGTTATAATTAACTTTGATATATTTCAGAATCAGAGATGAATGTCAATATTAATGTATAGATTCGCTCGCAGATTGCTTCATGTCATGGCAACCGGGGGCGATCGACCAACAGGGAAGAGGAGACGAGTCGTGACTTCCTTTATCTCTAATGACGAGGGTGCATACCTCCTGGTGAAGCGAAGTCAGGAAGTTGGATCATATCAAGGGTATTGGGGTGGAGTGAGTGGGGGAATCGAGGAAGGCGAAGAGGACCCTTTCCAACGAGCAGTTACCGAGATTGAAGAAGAGGTTGGATACTCTTTCACACAGCTGTGTGATGCTAGCAGTGACTTGACTTTCATCAGGAGAGGTCGACCACTGCTCGTGGACGATGGCGAGACGAGGAAATTCTGTATTTATCCTTTTCTTTTTCATCTTTCGGAATCAGGTTTACCAAAAAAACCAAGGCTGAATTGGGAAAATGTCGATGCACGTTTTTTTACAAGGACTGAATTTGAAAAAGTTAAGAAAGTCCCCTTGCTGACAAAGACACTTGACAGAGTCGCATTGCTTGACAGGAATCAAGCGGATGCATTGAGGAGACTGGAAGGTGATAGGGATCATGGAGCAGCCCAGCTGGGTCTCATGGCGTTAGATGAGCTGGAAAAGGGAGGCTGCTTGAGATTTGCTGCTGAACCAACTGCTGCAATGGAGCATACGTTAGACTTTGCTTGGCATTTGGCATGCTGTAGACCGAGCATGGCAGCAGTGGGGAACGTTATTGCCTCGTCAATGGCGAGATTTGTTAATTTCATGAATAAAAAAGACAGTTATGGGATAGAGACTGTTGAATCATCGCTCAAGGAAGCCATCCAAGCCGAGAGAGATTCCATCAATGCAGCTAGCAATGCATTGCTCAAGAATGCAATGAACCATGTGGATGCCTTGCTGCAGGAGAAGCATTCAAGAGAGTTGGATGGAGATCAAAGACTAAATATAATGACAATTTCTTTGTCATCCAGCATAGATGCATTCATGAAGGCGTGCATCAAGAAGAATAAAGCGTCTCGTGTGTATGTGTGTGAATCAAGGCCATTGTTTGAAGGCGTGAAATCTGCAATTGCATGGCAAGCCCTGTGTAGTGAAGAACAGGAAAAGGCTATTACTGTTATAACAGACGTTCAAGCATCTGTGTTCATGAAAGAGGTCGACGTTGTTGTTTGCGGGGCTGACTCTCTCACGCTAAATGGGTTTGTGAACAAGGTTGGGAGTACCATGCTTGCCCTCTTGTGCAAGCGGCATGATATTCCACTTCTGGTCCTATCAGACACGCTCAAATGCACTGCTGGTAGCATCAATGATATAATTTATTTTTCTCATATTCGCACAGATAGAGCGACACAGCTAGAAGAAAAGGATGGACACGAAATTACGGATTCTTGGTGCCAAGCTGGTATTCTGCCTTCATCCGCTTGCTCTGAGAACCAGTTGCAGGCAATGAACCTTCATGTCCGCAATGTATACTTCGAAGAGACCCCCTATAATCTCTGCAGGTGTACCATAATAACAGAGAAAGGAATTTTGGACCAAGAGAGCCTAAGAGAGATCATTTGCAAGAATTCTGAGGACTACAGGACTGCTTTCTGTAGTTTTGAAAATGCCCATTCTTTTTTCGACTGACAACTTTACCGTCCGGGTGTGTCAGTATCGAGACCTTGGAATTTTTTTAGAGACTCCAGATCTACGCCGACGCAGACATTTCTCGCAAATTTGAATTAAAATCAAGGCAATGTCAAGTCATTCGTCTCAGAGGTGACGGGGGGTCTCGTGAACGTCAAGTAATTTCCACTAGACGTTATAACGTGTGCGTTACAGGCCTGTACCTCAAGGTACCAATTGGTCGCTTGCAAAGCGCTTACGTAGTGGTAGGCGTACGAGATTTTACGTGATACCACGAGTCCTTGGTCGCGCCCTATTTTGTATTAACGAGCTTCTGATCCAGGTATTCAAGGCATAATTCACAGTAGACTTTTTTAAAGTATTTTGCTATAAAATTTGCTTGCGAATCGTTACGAATACTGAGAGGGGTAGTGAACAAGGTCATGTCAACTCACTGCAAACGCGCGACTATGGGCAACCTTGTTCACACTGATCGCATTGGAATTGTGTTTCTTTGGCTGTTGATGATACCTCAAAGTTATTGTCAATCTAATGTCTTTGATGCAACAGATGTATTGCCTGCTGTTAGAGAAGAACCCTTCAATCGGCCAGTGTTGGACTCTTGGACCGATATGCTGCAGGTGACGACAGTGGGGCCTGATGGGAACGTCATCGCGACCCCTTTGAACAGCACGGGACCCGTATTCTTGGTCTTCGAAGAATCTTTCAGAGATCTTTTGGGTGTCAATGCGTCAAACACTGTTTCCTTGGAGGTTGTGGCGGAGAAGAATTATTCCTTTGCCCACGAAGGCCCAGTCTGGTTGGAGTATCTCAACTCCATGTTCTTTACCAGCAATAGGCTAGGAAACACCTCCAACTCGGATCAGTACGTCGAAATGTGGCTCTTGGAAGTGGATTCGGGGAATCTGACGCAGCTCGATGTTCCAGTTCCTATGGCAAATGGTGCCACCCTGTATGGCAACGACAATGTGCTAGTTCTGTCCCAAGGAGCAAACACAACTGGCGGTGCTCTGTTCAGGCTTGATCCAGTAAATAAGACTGTGGAGCCTCTATTGAACAATTGGTATGGGCTGAAATTCAACTCTCCCAATGACGTGGTAGTATATCCGGATGGAACCATCCTGTTTACTGATCCAGTGTATGGGTTTGACCAACTCTTTAGAAATGGACCTATTGAACTCGGTGCATACATCTGGATGTGGAAGCCAGGGCAGGATCCATCAGTAATAGCCAATAATTATGTCGCTCCTAACGGGCTGGCATTCTCTCCTGATTTTAAGACTTTGTATACTTCAGATACTGGTTTTTTCAATGGCACAGGAGCATGGAATCCACTGAAGCCCCATAGCATTTATGCGTATGATGTCCAGGTAGATAATGACGGCAACTTCAACGGTATTGCCAACCAGCGGATGTTTTACACTTCAAATGCTGGAATACCAGATGGTATCAAAGTGGACAAAGATGGAAATGTTTATACTGGAGTTGGTGATGGTGTAGCCGTCATCAACAAAGAAGGAGTTTTAATTGGTGTGGTTTGCTGGTCGGGTTTTTATGTCTGGCCTGAGATCTGGTTGAATTTGCACTGATTTCTTCTTCTTCTCCTTCTTCTTCTTCTTCTCTCTCTCTCTTACTTTTTTGTATACATATGGAAAGGAAATGAAAAAAAGTACTGCCCGTATGCAGGATCAATTGGTACTAGTTCAGTGGCAAACCTGGCTTTTGGAGGACAGAACAGAGATGAATTGTACATGATGCAAGAGGATCGAATCGCCAAAATAAAGCTCAACACAATAGCACCACAGCTTCCAACAATTATTGCAGGAAATGGTGACCTTGCTGCTGCCCAGGGAACCGGTGTTGGCACACCACAAAATCAATCATCTGCTGCTGTCTCATTGCTGCAGTCTTCCAGTCTGAGTGTCTTGTCCTGGCTCTTCCTTGCCACCATAGCATTTGATAGATGTTGTCATGGGATGAACATGGTTGGATAGATATGCATATCAGATCAGGTACTTTTGTAATTCTTTGTGAGTGAATACATGTCAACAAAAGGACAGCAAAACTTGCAAGGTGATTCTTGCATGGATGGATCAAGGGTTTCTTTTTGATTGAAGTTGTCGAGAATGTACAAGGCTCGAACATGAATAAATAGTTAATAATTCTAAATAATACATGGGATTGAACAGTACAGTGATCGACGAATTTGGCCCCTCATTGATAGATAGTTTGTTACACCCAACTTACTACGGCATTGTGGCACCACAGTATACAAGGCGAATCGCGCTCTAAATTATTGTTAACTGTAATGATGAATACAACGACTTTCTTAGAATCTTGCATCTCTAACGTGGTCCAACGATTACTTCTTTGGCAGCCTCTCCAGGTGCTTTGTAACATGAGCGTCAGGAACTTCCAAGTGAAACTAGGAGTGAAGGTCAAGCAGAATTATGGCCAAGGCTGGAGACGACCCTCGACCCCTAGCCTGCTCACTCTCAAGTACAAAGTTGTATAAAGAGCATATATATCCTAGGCACTGAGAAAAAAGCCGCTAAATTGGTTAGAAACCAGGGGCCCCTGACGACAAAGAGCCGACTACATCCCAGCCGAGTCCATAACCTGGCGGTTCGCTTCCCTTTCTTGCCCAGAACATCAGTAATTAAAGCATCCCAAGAAGGTAGACACCCTGGAAAGGTTTTCTTTGTTTATTTAATTTTTCGTACGCGCAACCTGCATACGCACTAATCCTGGTGGACTTCATCGTGGGCCACCTTGCCGTGGTACTGCAGATGCATCCGCTATGTGGCCGGTACCAGTACACTTACACAAAAGTGACGAAATTTTGGACGCCATGGAAGTTTCCAGCTTCCTGGATCATCTGCACCTGGACCCGAGTTTGCATATTGCCATAGATATACTCTCCGTACCAGACAAAACATGCTATTTTGTTGCAAAACTAATATCTTTTCCATTACCTTGTCTTGTAGAAGCTGTAGACAACCTCGTCCGAAAATTGTGTCTGCCGAGAGAACCGAGAGATACGCAAACAAGGGTGAAACGTCCGAGATTATGAGCGGGTGCGTGTCTTGTGCGTGATTAAAATACGCCGATTGCCGAGTGACTCTATGCGTATACCTGTATTTCGAATATTGCAGGGTTGAAGAATTGTTTGATGCCATGGATGATGGCGACGCTGAATATGTGCGCCGACATGCCAGCCAGAAGAGAGGAGCGGTGCAGGCCAAATTACTCAAGTATGCGATACAGCATGACCAAGTGAGTATGGTGCACCTTCTCCTTGATATCGGAGTGAGTGCTGATAAAGGATGTCGACAAGATGAGGAGGAGCGACTGGTGCCGCTGCATTATGCTCTCTGGCCAGATCATGACAAAGGTCTGAGGAAGGCATCCCAAAGGCTGAAGGATCTTGGCACTGAAAGCACTGATCGAGCTCTCACCATAGACATGCTTAAAACACTGAGAAAAGAATGTGATCGAGTTCGAGCTTTGTATCCTAATCACGGAAGAATTGTGGCTGAATTGGTGAGGGCAGGTGCTGATGTGGACAGCAGGAACAGTGATGACGAGACTCCTCTGAATCTTGCATCCAAGTTTGGATCTGTTGAGTCAATACGTATTTTGATCGATAATGGGGCAAATATCGAATCATTGGATAGAGAGGGGGATAATGCGCTGATGGTTGCAAGTGTCTTGGGCCACGCAGAAGTCACTTTGGCTCTCTTGAATGGGGGAGCAGACATGCATGCAGAATCTGCCAGTGGAATGACTGCTTTGATGTTGGCAGCTGCAGCTGAGAATCCAGATATCATATCTATTCTAGTTTGCAACGGGGCAAACATAGAATCGAGAGGTAAAACTAGCCAAACCCCGCTTTTACTCGCCAGTGCGATGGGGAAAGCAAAGTCAGTGTCCACCCTTATCAAGAATGGTGCAAACACAGAAGCTACTAATATGGGAGATGGAATTACAGCATTGATGCTTGCCAGCATCTGTGGTCATGCAGAAGTTATTGTTGCTCTCATTAATGGCGGAGGAGACATCGAAAAAAGAAGAAACGACAATGTTACGTCATTGATGCTTGCAGCAGCCCTTGGCCACGTGGAGGTCTTAAAAGTATTGCTGCGTCATGGGGCAAATATTAATGCGATCGATGATAATGGTTATACTGCCTTGAACTATGCCACGGACAATGGTAAACATGAAGCAGCTACCTTACTTGAAGAATATGGAAGCAGCAATGCGCATGCAAGCAGTGCAATAGGCCACCCAGTTCCTTCCTACTATCCACCAGCCCAGCAGATAGTGCTCCATGCACCGCCGTCAGCGCACAAGAACAGTGAGTCGTCCAACCAGATCCCAACTGATGCAGGCTATGCCTTCGTTAGCGGTATGTGCTGCACTGCCATAAGTTGTATGCTTAGTGTGCTAATTAATGTCCTCTAACACGTTGGATATGTTGACAGATAAGATATTAAACATTTTAAAGCCTCTAGAGGGTCCATCTATATATATATATGTGTGTGTGTGTGCAGCTACTACCCTAAATATACCCAACCAATCATAGACTTGCCTGTTTGGTCAATTTGAATTTGAGACAGGACAGCCAGAAGGACACCAATTCCTAGATATCTGATGACTTTGAGCGTTTATTATCTTAAACGTTCAAAGTGATTGCCCCAACGAATGTCACATGGCAGTTCAATTGCCCAGATAGAAAAAAAGCAAATATAAATATTGCATTTTGGATCTCATCTGATCCTACAAGATATCAATTCCATTCGAACAGACGATTGCCCCACATGGAGAGATGAATAAATTTGAATCGATTCAGATTTAATTTTATACTGCAATGAATGCCACAATGATCGCATCTCTCTCTCTTGCCTTGCGTCAAGGTCCGCGTGCCATTCCCCATAGAGCAAATTGCCGAAACAATAAAATACTGGTACAGCGATCTCCAAGGGCGATCGGGGGCATTAAAACGCAGTATGCAACACGAGAAAGAAAATCTGTACATGTCAATGCCTATGCAGCTGCGGCTGCGGCGTCTTTCGATAGTGATAGCAACGATGCTCAGGCGCTCAGGTCGACGAGCGAGTACGATGGTGGATGTAGGTCGATACTGTGATTTATAATTTAAAAAATATGCTTTGAATGTAGATGCGTTTCTACTATCGAAACCTCTGCTTGATTCTTGCAGCAAGTTTGATGAGAGTTGTTGCAGCTGTGAGAGCATTATGCTTTTACATGACAACATTTGCATTTGCTGCTCCTCTATTTATGATCATGCTGGCAGTGCATCCCTTTGTGCTGCTTTTTGATAAATTTAGGTAAGTTTCGGGTTTCTTTGTGCTTGCAAATGGTGTTTGTTGACATTGGCATTGTTGCTATGTTTGAAAACTTCAGAGCAACAGTATCCTGCATCATGTCTCAGCTGACTAAATGTCTTCTAGTCCCTAATTCTCATCGACAAATATACAGGAGACGGGCTGAACACGTTGTCAACACTCTGTGGGCCAAGTTGACGACCATGCTTTACTATCCAGTCAAAATCACTGGTCTTGAGAACCTGCCAGGGCCAAACGAGCCAGCGGTATTCGTATCAAATCATGAGAGTTTCCTAGACATATACACGCTTTTTCATCTGGATCGAGATTTCAAATTTATTTCCAAAACTTCCAACTTCTTGATTCCAATCATTGGCTGGAGCATGTTTTTGACAGGGCACGTAATGATCAATAGGGTGGATAGGAGAAGTCAGTTGGAATGCCTAAAGGAATGTGGTAAATTGCTTCAAAATGGCGCATCTGTTCTCTTCTTTCCTGAGGGCACGAGAAGCAAAGACGGGAAAATGCACGCTTTCAAAAAGGGCGCATTTTCAGTCGCGGCAAAAGCTAAAGTACCTGTTGTTCCCATCACTTTGAAAGGGACAGGATCTCTCATGCCAAATGCCAGAGAATATCTGCTGTATCCAGGCCGGGTCGAAGTCGTGATTCATCCGGTAGTACCCCCATCAAATGCTGATAACATGATGAAGGAATCATTCGATGTTATTGCAGGCGCATTACCCCCCGAGAAGATTGCAGCTGATGCGCTTTGAATTGGCTTTTGGATGTACGAGATGATTTGAATTTGACCTATTACATGAGAGAACAATGCAGGTGGATATGTAATTTAATTCTCATTTATTGATCCTACAACCCAATTTTTGCTTCAAACTTTGGCAAAGCGGACAAGAAGACCAATGTCAGAGTGGCATGTGGAGCAATACGGACCAAGTAAGTTGGGAACCCAGTGTAAAATTTCAGTGGCCCGCCTTCAGCCAACGTTTTGAGTGCACAATCAATAGCCCCAGTGTATGGCATCTTACCGTTAGCATCTGGTTTCATCTTTTGAAGCTGTGTTTTTACGTAATCAAATGGCAAACTGCACGCAGATGCGGCAAAACCAGCAAGGGACGCACCACCAAGGACCACAGCATTGCCACCCTTCTCAAAACCAAGGCCCTCGAGCATTTCCTTTGCTTGATCATTAGTTGCCAGCATACCCATATTCAGGGCCATGGCCCTTACCACAGTGGGTGTGGCTCCAGTGAAAAGTCCTCCCATTCCTTCTTCACGCACAATACGGACAAATGCATCCCCAACCCCCTTGTAGTTGCGTCTCTGGTCTGCTGGCAGGGTGGAATCAGCTTGCATTCTCAGCAGGGTCAAATCAGCTGGAGTGCCAATCAAGGCACCAAGACCTCCTGCAACAAGCCCACATGCGGCCTTCTGCCACAGAGGGACTCCCTTGCCCTCATTTGCTTGGGCTGCCATTGTGGACAGGTTGTTATAGATTCCAAGACGGGCAGTCGTGTATGTAGCTTGGCGAAGAAGCCCGGCACTCAAACCTTTGTACATGGCACCAAATCCCTCATTTTTTATCATCTTGGCGGCTACACCAAACTGCAGTCAACAAATCAACCGCAAATAATAAGCATACCGCATAAGAAGAAGACTTGGGAGGGCAGCGCATCAGCATGAAGTCTGTAAAGCATTATCAGCACGGCACATTATCACCCGACGCACCGGACCCCCGGCTTCTCCCAGCTGTAATCGAACTTTCACCATATCAATCGGCTGAATAATCACAGTGGACATCATTCCAGAAAACCCTCCGTTCACATAGGGCTTTGCTGTCTTCCAGACAGAGCTATCTTGACCAGCCATTGTATCTGCGAGTTCAAGAAACCACGAACCTTGATTTCACAAATAATAATAATAATACATTGGTGTATTGGATCAATCCATACTGTCACTCTGCCCGCCATTCAAGCCTGGGCAACCGCGTGGTCACGCCTCAGCACATGCTGGATCAGGCGGTGAAGTTTGAGCCTTACCTACTGGTTCCAAAGGTGCAAATAAATGAATTAAATGGATATAAATAATCTAATTAAGGACCGAATATGAGCAGATCGGCCCCATAAACTGAAATGATTTGAAGCAGCCTTGGGACTCGGGTCGCCACAGGTGACGCCATGCGCATGGCCGTTTATGGTGGCGTATACGTATACGGCCTACGTAGGTATACCTACGTACAGCGCGTCGATACGGGACCGTTTCAGGCCTGAACGGCCCCTTTGGGAGCGCGAAAGGACAAAGCGAGGGATCGATCTATGGATATATTGAATTGAAATTGGTATTTATTTCAAGGACTTGGGCAGATTCGTAGCATTGTCTTGTGCGTATGGCAGTCTGACTTGTCCCTAAATGCTGGAACAAATAGCACTGTTTAGATCGACCCCTATTCTTCGTGCTCCGAGATTTCTGAGAATTCTTAGACATACATATACAATAAATAAAAGTTTGAAAATAAACCCAGGAGGAATGTGCGTTGTAAGGAGCAGTTTGAATGACGGTGGATCATCAACCAAGGAAGGAGCTGACGGGAAGGGAGACACCAAAGCTGTCACAAAATCAAATGGCGTGAAAGATATAGAGCCAGTATTTGAAATAGTGGAGGAGAAAGTGGAGTACGAAAGGTATATGAGCCTGTATAATAGGAAAGTAAGGTTTCCAAGCGTCGCTCTCGGGAGTGATGACCAGCAAGGGGCCGTGTACGAATTTGATGTGATTGGGCATCCCAAATCGAGTTTCTGCTTTTGTGTGGCATTACCCTTCCATCCCCCTAAAGATGGAAAAGATTGGAGGGAAGGCGAGATTACTATGATCAGAGAGTATGCGCAAGGACCGAACGAAATGGTGTATGGCTTGCCTGCTGGAGCATTTCACAGTGGCAAGCATGCTACTGCCGAGGGTTGTGCCCGTGCTGAGCTCTCGGAAGAGGTGCGCATGGTGTATGAATTGCGTAACAGGGGTGTATTGTAAAGTGTGTCTCTAATCGAAAGACACGACTGTCCCGTACTATGCAGGCTCACCTGCAAGGGGGAAAGATATTTCCCCTTTTGGAAGAAGGCTGTGATGGAGTAGCAGAAGTGAAGTGGTGCAGGAACAAATTCATTCCTTTCTTGGTATACGATCCCCAACACGATGCTTACCCTGGGGCAAGGGATACTGAAGAGTATATTGAAATAGTTCGCATGAAATTGCCTGAGATAAAGAAACTGTGCCGGCAGGGGAAAATGCTTCTTCCTTCAGTGACAACTATATACTGGGGCCTAGAGTGGCTGGCGGAAAATTACTCTAGGGTACATGATGCGTAATTTTGTGTCCTATGATATGAGATATTCTTCTATTTGGTTCAATTATTTTTCATTCAATCGACATATGTAACTTCGAACACAATTTTATTGTGAATGCGTTTCGGTACACTTTTGTATGGCCACAATCACGAGATCCCAAAATGCATCCACATCCATGCTATGACACACAACCACATTTTTCTTCTTGTCATGTCGCTGATCCCATACATCTACAACGGTCTGCCCAGCGGACAGATTGCTACATAGCTCTACATCAACGCGATGCATTTTTGCAGTGAAAATCTCGGGTGCTATAACAAATGCAACGGCACATGGGTCATGGGTTGGTGGGTCATCAAATTGGAAGACCGTCTTGTATGTTTGTGCAAAATACAGCAGTAAATCGATCATTGCTCGTACCCTGGGGTCTGATTTATCTATATCACGTATCCTTTTTAGAACTGAAGATGTACAGAGTGCTGTATGCGTCACTTCGAGCGGCACCATTGTCACAGGACAGCCTGATTCTAAGACGACATGGCATGCTTCAGGGTCAACTTGGCAGTTAAACTCCACCACCGGCCCAGTATTTCCTACTCCCATGGCTCCGCCCATGAAAACTATCTCAATCATGCCAGATACTTCAGGATACAAAATGAGCAATAGTGCAATATTTGTCAATGCTGCAGTCCCAACGACAGCAACTCGCTGACCTTTGTTCTCATCATGCCACGCTTTGATTGCCTCAAACATTCGAATGACGGCTTTTCCCTCCCTTGCCTTCTTTTCAGTGGCAGGAAGCGCATGCCCTCCTCTTAAACAATCTAGACCAGAATCTCCATGGAACTCAGGACAATGCATCTGCGAGACAGCATGCATTAGGGCAATAGATTTCTTGCTTCGGGATATCCTCATCTTTTTCCCGATGCTCCCAAAGCAACAAGTATACCTCCAAGTAACAACGCACCGGCTCTCTTATCAGTGGTCTCCCTTGTCCCTCTACCACGTGAATACAATCCAGTCCGAAAAAACTCACCACGCGAAGCGCATTCTCGGTGCACTTGGAAACACTTTGATTCCCTGCAGTGGTGCTAATGCCCAGCAGGCAAACGGGGGGGGTGAAGCCTGCCAAAATTATCGCTAGAGCATCGTCATGGCCGGGATCGCAATCCAGCCACACCGCTTTTCCTATCATATATAGGTATATAACTAGTTATCAGATCTACCAGTTGAGCAAGGCGATTGGTGATCTTACCCGCCGATCTCGCTCCAACAACACAAAAAATGTGAAACTTCAACCTTAAAGAAACTCCGAGATTGAAATCGTCCAGTCTCTTTGCATCTCTTAGAATTCAAACAAATTCAGGGACCCATTTTTTCATTTCAGTAAGTTTCAAGGGTATTTTTTGATATGTTTCTCCTACGGTAACGGAATTCATATTCTTCGAGAATCCAGCCTTGGCAAAGGCCCATGGGCGCTCGTAGGCCCGGGCCGGCCTGTCACCTAGGTGAACATATCTAAACCCTAAACTAATAGGGTTTGGGATCCCTGGTGATCACCGGTGATGGTACCACCACCATAAACTCAATGTACAAGTGCATGAAATGCAAGAGAGTTTCAGTTTCGACCAAAACCCTTTTTTACTTTCAGATACACATATTGATGTATCATCTTTAGATGTACGAAAATCTGACTTTCTGACTGCATAATTTCCCATCCCGGTTGACATGAGCAGCGGAAGCAGTAAATCCCTGAAACATGGTCGGACCAAAGGCGGTATTCCGGTGGAAGAACAGCCCATAATTAAAGGTTGTATTGCTCGGTACGCTATTTAGACATTCTCATGTTGTAGCTGTGGAGTTTTGAGGACTGACCTTATTGACTCTCAGCGGCAATCTACTTGGTTGTATGTAAGGGTGACTGGTGCGCTCTCTTGCGCAGGGAGAGCACAATCGTCGAGAAACTACTAAATAAGCGCTATGCGGTTCTTTATAGCACCGTATTTGCGACTTATAGAAAGGAGACGGATGAATCGCCATCAAAAATATGGGCAGTGACAAAGGACGTTGTGGTGTCAAAGGTAGAGGGGGGGGAATATCACCTGAGAAATTCCGGAACCAGTACTCTGTGGGCGGTGGCCCGAGGGGCATACGAAAAAGTGAATATGTGGGGTTTCACAGTAACCTGGTCTTCGTTGATGTCTTCATCGTCGGATAAATTGTCGCTTGCGTTTGCGTCAAAAGATCTGGCAGACTCATGGCATGATGCCTTTCAAAATGCCATACAGGCTGCGAGTAAGAGGGGATCGATTCATGAATCTGGCGTGTCCCGATCTACTGAATCATCCACTACTCTACATGCTACAGACTCGCAGGCTTTGGAACATGTCTCGACAGGAGCTGGAGGTGGTGAAGGGGGGACGCCTCGATCATGGGCATCTTTGCTGCATATAAATGGGATTTCAGGTGAAAACCTTACGTGCATATTTTCTGCAATGCCTCGTATGAACGAGTAGAAAGTTATAATATAATGATAGATATAAACTATTTGCTGTTTTTATAATACGCAGTGTACGTGGAGGAATTAGACGAGGATGGTGGAGGTGGTGCTGTCATGGTCAGTGCAGTCGTTCGGGCCCCTCCGAGTGACGTGATGCATCATCTCGTTCGAACCCGCAAAAAGGAAGGATTGGCAATTTTTGCGGGAGCCAAAACACTCAAGGTTGTGGACGAGAACACCCACATTATTGGCCAGACATGGAAAGGCAGTGGGTTGATTGGACGGTGAGGAGTTGATTTTTTTATTTTCTTTGTACATTATACATATATATATATTGCATCGTACCTGTTTTATTTCTTACTTTAAATCTTCGTATGTATTTCAGATGGACAGCTCCAAGAGAAATAGTATTATTGAGAACTTGGAGGAAAGATACGGATGGGACATATATTGTTCTGTACCAGTCGACTAACCACATGTCAATGAGGAGGCAAGTGGGCAGTTGGTGGTCTTGGTCGACTCCAGTACGAGTGGATGTGGAAGCTGCTGGCTTTACAATTGCGCCTCTTCTTCCTCAGTATGCTGTTTCAGGTTTTGAGTCACAAGAGTCTTTAGTAACCCTGGTTCTTAAGGCTGATTTGGGTGGCATGCTATCTGGTGGTAGTGCTGCTGGGAGGCTACTTTCTCCAATTCTGGGAAATGCAGTCCGTAGCATGTTGGAACCTGTAGTCACGTCTATTGTGGTACTTCGCGACCAAGTTGAACAGAATCGTTTTGTTATTAGACCTTTATCTCATGTCTTGGATATGGAGCCTGAGGTTCATGAGGAAATTGTCAGTGCAGAATCCCGCAGGCTCACCAAGTCAGCAACGATGCTCGCATATAAGAACAAGAAGACACTTGCAGAAGAGCAAATGCATGCTTCAAGATATCGAAAGGCTACCGACAGTTTGATTCTGGACAGAAAACATTTGGAAGAGATTGAGGCGACGAAAGAAGTCAAGGAAGTTGAGACCAGGAGGAAAGAACCTGATGATTCCTGGGCAATCGCGGGAACATGTCAAAAGAAATTTTGGTGTTCGCCTGGAAATTGTAATTTTAAGATCAGAGGCAAAGAATATCTGGTAGATAAAAAGAAGATTCCAGCTGCTGTTCCCATGTTTGAACTTGTCGCTGTTGACCTCTTGGAAATGGAGGAGCCTGTTTATCATGTTTGCCAGCACCTTCCATCTATAAAGCACAGTCCTGCTCCATTTTTGTTTTGCGTTCAGATGATGGTTCCTTCAGTGCCACCTGTGAGCCTCGTGTGCACCTGGGCAGCTCCCATTGACATGATGGGATCAACTGCTGATCAACTTATTGACATGTTCATTCAGGAGCATGGATCGTGCCCTCCCAATGCCGAGGCTTTTTTCACATGTTTCACCGAGTACGTACTTTACAAAGGGTGTCTAAATCGGATGAAAGAGCAATGGAATACGAACTAACGTACAATATACATACGATTTGCAGATTCATTGCTGGAGATGGCCCTGAGGCTGATGCAAAGAGAAACAAGAAGTTCAAGATGATTCCAAACATTGCCAAAGGTAGCTGGATTATCAAACAAAGTGTTGGAACCACTCCCGTCATCTTGGGTCAAAAGCTATCGACAAAGTACTATCGAGGTGATAAGTACTTTGGGGTTGATGTTGATATTGGAGCAAACAGTGTCGCAGCATCGATCACCAACCTCGTCTGCGGGGCTACAAAGAGCCTAGCTGTCGATCTTGGGGTCCTTATTGAAGGTCAGAGTGAAGAGCATTTACCTGAACAACTGATTGGAACTGTCAGACTAGAAGGTCTGGATTTGAAGACGGCTAGCTATTTTGATGAGTCATCTAGCACAGTGATGAGGAAAGATGATCTTCATGATTAGCATAGAAGTTAATTATTTTCTTCTGCGTCTTTTTGTATCAACGTCTTTATTTGGAATCATCTGTTATTCAAACCATGATGCTTCTTTGAAGGCTTCCAAGGCTAAGCTTGCTGCCTCAACTGGGTCTGGCTGGTTCCACACATAGCCAAGCAAGGCAACACCCTGGAACCCTAATTCTGCAATATCCTCAAAATTTGATGGCTGAATGCCTCCCAGCGCAACTACTGGTGCTCTGCTCGATGCAACATAACCCCCCAGACTCCCCTTGTCTTGCAACTCTTTGCCAGGCTCATAACCCTGCTTACTAATGCTGCTATATATGGGAGATAGAAAGCAGTAGTCCACCGCCCCTTTACACTCCAAAAGTTGCTCTGTCTTGTGATATGAAACACTTGTTGTCAGATTGCCAGGAGCCACTTTAACTGTCCGAGGAATGTCCCTCTCTTTGTAGTGAATGCCACCAAGCTTGAACTTAGTTGCTATTTCATGGTGCTGATGCAAAACCAGTCTCGATCTATATTTCTCAGAGAAATGATTAACGTATGCTTCCGTATCTTCAGGTGAAAATGTGGGTTTTCGGACATGCACTGTGGGGATCCCATTTTGCAGCATGGACAGCACATGTGAGACTTCTTGCAAGCCAGTCTCTGGTGGCGTGATCACAATAAATCTTGCACACATTACAACATCGAAACGAAAATCAATTCATTTATTTGACCAATCCGTTACCCTCCACCACATTTTGACCTCTCGGCAGTAACCTGAAGTCGCTTGATCCCAGAGACCTCATCTCCAGGACTTCAGGTCCAAGGCCCAGACATCAGCCGCACATGTGCCGATCCCAGGTCCCATTTTGGTCAGATAAAATTTTATTGGTCTTGCAGATCAAATCCAGTTTGCCAGTTGGCTTTATATTGGCAATCTGGCTGTTGACCGATGGGCTTGACGAAAGGTTTGACTCCAAAGCAGAGTCTTGTGCTCCTCGGGGCACTTGGCTTTGCGCCTTCTGCAATTGCAATTGGTAGAATTAAGGATGATCATGTCATGTTTTCAATCGTAGTCAGCTCTTTAATCAGCATGATTGGATTCTTCGTCACTAAAGCGACGATCCCGCTCATCAAAGCAAGGACTCTCAGGGCGGGGCTTTATGGGAAGGACATCAACAAGAAGGGCTCTAAAGAAGGCGAGAAGGATATTCCAGAATCACTTGGCTTGGCTCCTGGCGTAGTTTTCCTGGTAAGTTGTCGCAGTTTGTCCTGCTGATGGTCGTTGGGCCCAACAGTCTGGCAACTGCACATGGGTTTGCTAATATCTCCTTCATTTTGTCCAGGTCTGTGTAATTCTGTTCGAACAGTTGCATTTTTATGATGCTTCGACAGTGTTTCATAGTTTGATCAAAGGAAAACTGAATTTCGAATTGCAAGGAGCAACTGATGCATGGCTGGTGGATTATAATGCTGCATTGGCTACCATCTGCTTCATGCTCTTTCTAGGCTTTGCTGACGATGTTCTAGATATACCATGGAGAGTGAAGCTTTTGCTTCCATCCTTGGCATCTTTGCCGCTTCTGTCGGCATATTCGGGTGGTACAGGTATTCTTATTCCAAAGCCTCTTGTGGCCCTCCTTGGACTGTCAAGTGGGTATCTGGAGCTCGGCATCCTTTATAAGCTTTATATGATTGCTCTGGTGATATTTTGTGCCAATTCTATTAATATTCTCGCTGGAATCAATGGTCTTGAAGCAGGGCAGACTTTTGTTATCTCATGTGCTGTCCTCTTGCATAACTGTATGCAGCTTGCAGGGCCTGCGTCTCTTGTTACCGAAGGTGTGTACTTTTTTCGATATGCGTATGGCTCGCAAATGCGTCTTTTTCAATTTACTGGATTATATGTATTGAGAAAGGAATGATAACGTATTTTTGGCTTTAATGTAATGCAGTGAGGGATGGCCATCTATTTTCTGCCTATTTGATGCTCCCACTGAGTGCTACAACACTGGGCCTTCTTGCATATAACTGGTACCCTTCTCAAGTTTTCGTGGGAGATACTTTTACGTATTTCGCGGGGATGACGCTTAGCGTTGCTGGAATATTAGGTCATTTTAGTGAGACATTATTGCTCTTTTTTGTGCCTCAAATCATCAATTTTGTATATAGTGTCCCACAGCTGTTCAAATGGAAGCCCTGTCCCAGGCATAGGCTGCCTCGATATGACCCTTCATCAGGGCTCTTATACGCAACCGACAATATGAACTTAGTGAATCTGTTCCTCAGGATTTTTGGACCTAAGACCGAGATGATGCTCTGCATCCTCATCCTAGGATTTCAGATATTGTGTTGTGCTTTTGGTTTTGGACTGCGCTTTGCACTCAGCGGCATATATAAATAATGTTGACATATTTGATACTAAATAAAGAGGTGTCTTTCTTTATAACTGTGTTACATAGATGCTTTTTCGTGCGTCTGATATCCGTAATCGTGTATCAAGGAGGTGGGAAATCAGCCAATCCCTCTAAGACTTTATCACACTTGGATTCTAATCTCTTGATGGCTTCCTGAAATATTTCATGTGGCTTATAAGCTCCAGTCGACTCGATAGTGAATATGAATCGATCCTTTCTCTTCCTCAATTGTATATAATCCGAAAAATCCTCCTCTCCTGAGAGTCTCCTCACCTTTTCCAATAGTTTCTCATGATTAATTGCATCATCCACAACAGCTTCTCCTGCATTGGAGATAGACAGCAGACCAGGCAACTCTAGCACTAACCTCTCGAGTACATCTTTCGGAGGTTTCTGCAGCAGTACTACCTCTGGATATAATTTGTACCAGGTTGTAGCCACAGGGGACCATTTAGCATGCTCCTCACCTACTCCTTTAATGCAGTGGCATTCTAGCTCAATCGTCTGTCCTGGTCGCATTTTCGCAATCAGAATATCTTCATGTACAGGCCGCACACCCGCTGGAAATATCTCAGATTGATCGTGAGAGAATACAGTTTTGGTTTCAACTGGCAGCTCAGAGCCCCCAGAAAGCCAAGTCAACTGGCTAGAATATACATTATCATTCTCCATGGACCCATCTGCCAGACGTTCGCACGTCACATGAAGCTTCAAGATTATGGTATTTTTTTCATTAGCGTCGTCATGCTCTCCCTTCCATTCTAGCAGCCGTGGATCTACAGCAAGCGGTATTAAACCCAGCCTGTGAGACAACACCTCATCTTGAATGATCGAGGTGTTGTTCACAATATACACGTGCTCAATTGCCACCGTTGGAACTTCAGCAATCATAACACGGCGTAGTGCATTTGCTACCTGCAAGATTACGTAAGATTCTAGCGTCGCGGACGATCCAATTTCTGCTCTCAAGGCTAAAAACCTTTCAACATTTTCAGGTACATATTTTGACTTGAACTTACCGAACAGCTGACCCCTCTTAGTTCAAATTCCATGTCATCGCCGTCATACTTTCTCACAATTATCTCTAGATTTTCTTTGAACTTCTCTAGGGAGAATGACGAATCAACCCCCACCGATTGATATTGAGAGTTCGCAATGCTGCTGCTCGTCTGTGGGTCATGCATTCAACTGTCAATTCGTTCTCTTCTTTCACAATAGACTTGAACATAATACAAAACACATACGATCTTATTTCAAAAACTGAAACATACATATAAATTTATATCAGGCCCACAGATAACTCTCGTCCTTTGCAATTCCACCATGTCAGACGTGACATTTTCGTCTGATGTGCTGGTTTCTTTCTTCCCCGATTTCTTCTTTTCTTTCTTCATATCTAATAGATTTTTTTTATATATCAATACGCTTAATCAGATGTTGAGTTTCTATCAGTGATACATATGTATGTAACAGTATGAGATGTGAGTATGCATGAAAACAACAAATTCTTACTAAAAACCACGGGAAGCTTTTACTCAACGAATTGACAATCAACCTTCCTTTAATCTTTTTGAAGAATAAATTATAGTATTGCGTTAGCTGTGACTGCCACTGGTACATTATTCACCAGCATATTTGCATCTTGAAGAAAGAGATCAGGCATATTTCCCCACAACCATCAGTGCAGCTGCTCCAACAACAAAAGCACCCAAGCAAATTGCTTGCCAGTACCAACTTTTATGGAGTCCTTGTCGCGGTCGTCGTCCACTTCATTGACAAATTTGCCAAATTTTAAGCTTCTGAACTTTGGAAATGATTCTTCAATCTTAAGCTAAAGATTCAAACTAAAGATGAAAATACAGTCTGCATGTTTAAGGGTTAAAAACCATTTAATGATGCGATAATTTCGCAAAGAATAATAATTATTTTTTATTTTTGCAAAAAGTCACATGAGGGTACATCATTATCGTCTATCGTTAGACCGAGAAAGAAACTGACAGCGTGAAATAGTTGCTGGTAAACAATCAGTTGTTGCTTCGTCTCGGACGAATCCTAGCAATACATAGAAGGCAAGATGGTTGCATGGAATGAGATACCTTCTTCTCATGTTTTATCGAGCAATCAGACGCGAGGCATTGGTGAGGGACAGCTCAGTAATAGGCGATTAGGCATTTCTCTTGCATTGCGAGGGAAAGAAACGAGCAGCAATCAAGCCCTGATCTGGACAGTGGTCGTCGCATTTCTGTCAATTAAATACAGGTGTGTATTTTTCATTGATCGTTTTTTATGTTTTGTGGTCTCGGTCTTAATATTGTGCGAACTGGAAGCATTTGCAATACAACAACTGAAAAGGAATTGCGTGGATGGCTTTGCAGTGAACTTGTTTTTGGCGTGAAATTGCCATCCATTATTACAGGTTTGTTGTCATAAGTTTTATATAGAGAGTTGTGTAGATTTGCATCTGCTTGATATAGTGCCTGGCTGCTGTGTTCGTGCACTGCTCTGGGTGACCAATCAAAAATGCAAAATGGGAAATGAATGGTTATTGGCGTGATCGTGATTGTTTCTTCGGCTATCTCTTATGATTTAATTACATTTGGGATTCTCATATTTTTATGGTACCATCTGCAGCGAGCTTGTATGGACTTGTAGCATGGTCAACAGCCCTCTTGCTTCTAAATTTGGTGTCCAGAATATTTCACAATGAGGACCTGGGAGGCATCAAGCGGCATCCATACAGGGACCGGAACGGAACCCGTAGTGTCAAAGCTACAATTGAAGGTTCTCCACTAGTAGGAATACATGATGACATGATTACGCCGCCAAGCCGTGGGGACGGTGTTGTGAGGACAGAGGCATCGCCGAGTGGTGGAGTCACAGAGTCTGCGAGAAGGAGGGCAGTTGCCCACGAGGCCGGGATGAGGAGGGGATCTTCTACACCGGAACATATTAATAAGATTTTAGATGAATTCGATAAAGCTGCAGATGCCGTTATATCCTCTAAAGGGAAAGAGGCTGGCGGCTTCTCGCTTGGAACTGCGCTGGGAGATTTGCCAGGTGGCACTACCTACAGGTGAGCTTGGCCAGAAGAAATATCTGCGCATATCACCTTTGTAACGAACTATTGGCTCAAATGTACATTGCAGGCCCTCTGCCATACCAAAAGGAACAGTATCGACCCCGGTAAGGTCCGATGGTCGAGTCGTACAGTCGCTGCTATCGCAAAGAGAAGCTGTTTTGGAGGATCTTGGTATTGATGACGAAATGCTAGAGGTGTGTTGTAATGACGGTGCTCGTCAATGTTGTCGTACTTTGTATCAAATTCACATTATTTATATGATCCATTCATCGTCATTCTTACACTACTGTCTCATGTTTCAATCGACAGAGATCAATTGAAACCCTGAGGGAATGGATTGCATGCCGCTTGCTTAAACCCTTGGAAAAAGCAATCTCCATCGCTCACAAACAGGTGGTGGATTCAGCCGCGGCATTGGGTATCACTGGAGTGAGGCTGACGGATCTGACCGAGATAGGCATAGAGGGATCTCAACGAGTGGCAGACGACAGTCTCATTCTCAATCAAATGCGAGCGCACCTGGAGGGATTGTTGTCAAATCCAGCACATGGTGCAAATGTGCAGTACAAATCATGTCTACAGGTAAGTGTTATGATGCCAAACTTTGCATCGCAATTTGGGAATTTATAATTTACGTATTGCTATACATATGCAGGCTATTATAAATTATCAAAAGCTATATCTGCTGCTGAGAGGTGAATTTCTGCCTCTGCTTCCTCCTGCCCCAGATGGCTATGTTTTGCAACGAATTAAGGATTTAGCAAGTACGTACCATTTACTGAAATTCTCGCCTGAATTGTTCCATTCTTTTGTCAACTTTTGAATAGAGCAGATTGTGAACAAAGCAGTAAACGCATACTTTTTCCGCAGATGGGACCTGTATGATTGATTTCAACTGGAACAGTGGAGGGGAGCTAAATGGAAAGCAGTGGTCGACAGATTTGCCAACCGATTCAGCTTTGATACTATACCTGTTATCGGCCTATCTTGCCGCCCCTCAGTGGAAGTTTCCGGACGAAGATCAGTGCAAAATAGAGGGCTCTGCTGACGTTTTATATCTCGGAAGGCTCCCACCTCGAGTAAAGGGCCAATTCACAGCTGTCCTACCCACTAGACTTCCCAAAGGTGCCAAGGTGCGTATGAATTTTTTGCCTGAATATCGATTTGCATGTACTTTCATAACACAGCCATCATTATCATGCAGGGGACAAGCATCCAGGGCCTTCAACTGGGAAGCACAGCTCCCCACTTCTCCCTTTCTGTCCATGGAGATACATTGCTCACAGAAACTGGACAACTGGGTCTTTTCCGCACTCTGGTTTTATTCTTGTATTATGTACACAGAGATAGTGGAGTCCTAGGAAACTGTAGTTTCGAGTATTTGCACTTGGATTCCGTTGTTCATGCCAAGAGACGATACCATTTCATTGATAGCCTTCGCCATTTACATCTCTGGTAGATTCTGATACGGACTGCCGCACTACTAGTGCACCACAAAACTGTGATGTAAACGCACCCTCTCTAAATCTATGAAAAATGCATCTTACTATTCTTGCGTATAATATAATAAATTGATCAAAGCACAAGTTGCACGTACGATGTGGCCAAATCTTACAACATTTCATTTCAAGACTGGTGTTTCAGTCGTAGTTTAAATCTCTCCCCACTCGATTGGGCGCTTTCGAGTCAAAAGTTTTGACTCGACATGGGTGTCACATTCCCGATGATCCAGATGGAAGTCCAATTGTAAATTCCATTGCATCATTCTGTTAATCAGACACACGCATTTAGCATGATATGGGAACATACCTGTTGTGCTAGTCGCTGGGTAGGATTTCCACACGGAGGTCGACCAGTGAATGTAAGGAATATGGCAATGAGATCAGACTCGTCTTTCCTTGACACTAATCCTAGAGGTTTATCTAATCGAATCGAAGGTACTGCTGAAGGGTATAAGAAGCAAGCCAAGTTGGACGGAATTCCAGAGTACGTCAAAAATGGCAACACAACTTTGCCAACCCGTTGGTATCCTCACCCATGAATGCAACAATACTTACAGGGCAGGCAGGAGCCTTTTTAGTTCTGAAGATCATTTAATCCTGTCGTTAGAAAAGCAATGGCCTGATGTTTGGCCTTTTGAGAAGCATCTCCCGGGAGAGCACAGCAGTTATCAAAAGCTGCCAGAAGGAGGATGGATTACTGGAATCCAAGCTGTAGAAAACCGAGGCATCGACCTTCGCCTTTTCTACAGAGAGCCAGATGAGACTAATATTTGGGGAACTATAGATGGCGCATGTCGACTGTCGGATTCTGCGAGCATTGGGACAGGTTTTGGTTTATCAGCACATGGAGGAGCTGTGAGTCTTTTTTTTTTGGCCTGTTTTCTTCTTCTCTTTCCAGTGTGCCTGAGGAAACATGTTAAACTTGGTGTTTCTATATTGCTTTTTTGCAGATTGAAACAATCTTAGATGAGGCTACAGCAGAGCTGGGAAAGATTGAAGCCTTCCCTTTTCTTGCAACACGCAGCATTTCTTTCCAGATCAGAAGGCCAGTCCCAGTCAACACCACCCTTTCTGTCAAGTGCAATGTTGAGAGCGTAAAGGGCCTCAAATGCACTGTCCACGGAACCATTGAAAACCCAGTAGATGGAATAGTACTTGCTAGCTGTGATGCAGAGCTGGTAAACATGGCTAGTCTACTTAAAGTTACTTGAACTTCTTGTATGAATGATTGGTGCCACGTAATATTCCACACATGCTGTATCTCGTATAAATCAGCCACTTCATGACCTGATTAATCATGATTACCTGATCAGGTATCAGATGATGAACAGATCTGTCTAGATTCAGGCGACTCGTCATATATGAGCTAAGAGCAGGTACTTGCACTAGTGCAAGTGTCGGTACGTGCGGATGATGCTCTTGAAACGAATGACAGACTTTAATGAATTAAATTTTGTTACACGTGATATTGTTTTAATGTTTAGATATCTTTAAAAGAAGAAATCAGATGGATCAGAAACAGCACGGTATAAGCCTGCGTATGTTGAATGTATCCAAAGGCTCAAGTTGAAACGCGACTGTCTGATATCATATTGGGCAAGCAAGACCTTAAACCATTCTGCTATATTAACGCATTTTTATTCTATATGGGCTGTTGAAGTGTCGTTGTAACAGCTGTACGGTTGTAGCTGCTTTGGATGGAAATAAAATTCGACCACCCTTTGCCAAAGGACAAGGTTTTGCTGTCCCAAGTAAGTAATGCCAGTGGCTGTAGAAGCCCCAGGAAAAATGGCATTGGAAGAACTCGAAGTTTTGGGGAGATTGATATTGCAGCAAAAGTCAAAGAGGTCGTTGCTGACGAGGATCAAGAAGAGGTCGATAGCCAAAGTCACGCAGTCTCCGTTCCCCTCGTGCGAGCGACCGAGTACGTAAATGCCACGGATAAGCGTACTCTTGCCGGAGATTTGGCTAGCTCGGTTCCAATTGATGGTAATCATCCAGTTTTGCATTCGGTCCGTTCTGGCAAGATAGATTCGAATGGCCCAGCCTCTCCACGAAGTCCAAGGTCCGACCAGCCTGGTGCATATGAGTTGGGCGACCTTCTGTCTGAGCCTGAGGATATCGATCTCAATGAGATACGAGGATTGCCTGCAAGTGGATCCAAGTTCAAGAAAAAATTCTGGATTTGGTTTGCGGTTGCTGTTGTACAAGCCATTGCAACCATTGTAGGTGTCTGTATCTTGATATGGGGACCAAAAGCATTGACAACAGATTTTCAAGTCTGGAGATTGTGCTTCTTTATTGCTTTAGCGCCCGTGACATGGATGTTAGCAAACTTTTTGACATATTTATTAATAAAGTTGGTGGAAAAGACCATGATGACTGTGCTCAATGCGCTGTATTTTGCTTATGCGGTCAGGAAACACATACGGTGGGTTGTTAGAGCGTTACTGATTCTAATTCTATGGGCGCTGATGATGATGGTGGAAACGTCGGCGCAAAACAAGGACATAAACGATGCATACAAAATAGTTTTGGAAATTCTGGCGTGCGTGCTGATATTCACGATTGGTAATTTACTGAAAAGGCTGGGTGCAAAATACATGGCCCTCAAATTTCATGAGACGGCCCATCATGAGAAAATGAAGACAGCTTTGAAAAAAGAACACTACCTGAAATCCCTATTGAGACCTAGAATGCGAGCAGCGAAGGAATTGGGAAGGAATGGGATGCCTTCTAATGCTTCGCTTCCCTCACTTTTTTCTGGCATGAGGCAGAGAAGTTCCACTGTCAATCATGCATCCAAGCAGTGGTCTGAGACATCGTCTAAAGTGAGCTCTAAATCACAAAACAAAGATATGAGTTTTTTCTCAGAGATGCATAATACCATCAATCATGATAATGAAGGAGGTGACGGAAAGGAAACGCTATCAGCTGGCTACCCCATCAATATTAAGATTGAGAGCCTAAATCAAAGAAATGAAAGGAGTGTTAAAGGGCTGCGAGAATTGGACGAAGATAAAAGTGACGATGAGCAAGAATCACATGAAGGGAGCGAGCAAGTAATCCAATCTGTCAAAGATGAGAATAAATTAAAGCCTTTTCCGCAACTGGATATACCTGAGGATTGCATAAACAATCCTAAAGTCAGAGCACGTGTTTTGCACCATTTGACAAAACTTGAGCATTACATCAGGAAGACGTCCCTGGAAGTAACATTTCGAGATGAGTTGAATCGTGTTGAGAAGTCAAATGTTTCAACAGACTTGGATGCTAAACGGGTTGCGTATTATTTATTTTGGAATCTCAAGCCCGATGTTGGTGCATCATGCATTACGGAGAAAGATCTGAAACCTTTCCTATGGGAGAATGAAGTGTCCGATGCTTTCAAGATGCTAGATGTAGATGGGGATAAGAAGATTAAATTAAAAGATTGTATTGAATCAGTGAAGTTGATACACAAGGAAAGAAAAAATCTTGCATTAACATTAAGAGATGCCAAAGCTATCAACAATTCTCTTGAATTTCTATTGGGTCTTGTGATTCATGTCCTTCTCATTTTCATTTACTTATGGATCCTTGGAGCAGATAATGTGTCGCAGGCAAGACTTTATTTGTTTGATGTATTGATCTCATAATAATTTAAGCAACATTTTGGAGAAAATTGTTTTTTTATCTCATGATTTTTCCTGCAGGCATGGCTATCTTTCTCTGGAATCATTCTCGCTTTTTCTTTCATTTTTGCCACAGCGGTGCAACAAGCCTTTGAAAACATAATCTTTTTGTATTCTGTCCGAAGTTACACGACAGGAGATACGCTTCTTTACAATGACAGATTCCTCACTGTACAGGAGATTTCCATAAATTACACATGTTTCATGTCAGATTTGAATCAGCAGTTCTGGATTGCTACGACAGAACTTAGGAGGACTCCTTTTGTGAATTTATCAAATTCAGGAAATAAATGGGAAATAATAAATATTCTTGTAGATGCAGACTCGGATCCAGAAGTGTTGAGGCTCATTCAAGATATAGTTGCCAGCCTTCACAAGAACAATCCAAAGGAATATGGTACAGGGCAACGAGCCAAATATAGCAAGGCCGTCGATCCGTTCAAATTCAATATTCAAGTTCTATTCGAATATTCTCACAATGGACTCGATCTCGGCAGGACTGCGGCCGCGCGCTCGTATGTCATGGAAAGGATTTCTGAGGTTCTCAGAACAAAGTCTGTCAGCTATACTCTGCCAAGCATCAGACCAGACGCATTAGCCCAGCATTTGGAGGAACATACCGGAAATGATATGGAGGTTCAAGCTACGCAAAATAGAGATGTATTTACTCGGTTGGCCAATGTGGCGCCATTTTAGGAACAGGTCGCTCCAAGGTTGGACTGAACTTAAGTTGGAATCTTGAGATGGTCACACTTTTTTCCCCAGCAGAATAACGGTTCTATTTATGCCGATGCATGCACAGCATCCATCGCGAAATCATATAGATTAAGAAAAATTAACTTAATTTTTATATACGTATGCATCAGGAGTTTACTCTATTTAGTTTGTAACGCCAACACGGCTACGGTGTACCTTTTTTGTCCATTTCGCGCCGAGATGAACTCTCGTATTCTTTTCAGATCTTCTTGGCTGGAAAGAGTTTTCAATTTAAAAGAAAAAATGCATGCATATAGAAGTGTTATCCCGTCCTGGATTCCTTCAACAGGCTTGGTGACGCGACAGGTGCATGGGCACTATACAACTTATAGCCCTGGGTTAAGCGCCCTTTGCCGATCTGCTCGAGTGAAAGCAATGGCTTCCAAAAGAGAAAAGAATAAGGTGGATAATTCAGTTGAATGGATTGATTCTATCGCAGAAAACGATGAAGAAGAGCTGCTAGAAGACGGATTCGAAAAGGTGGTCCTTGAAAACCAGGAGTGGGGAGCCAAAGCTCTGGAGGCCGCATTGAAGGTACTCGGAGGAAAACCGGACTTGAAGCTGTACTATTTTAAAGCTATGAGTAATCAGAGAATTGATGTCAGACTAGATAAACTGACGGGTAGGGATATATGGTCATTAAACCATTGTTTAATCACTTTTGCTCTTGTGAGTTATTTCTATTGCATCTGCAGACACGTACGGATCTCCTGATTTGGATGAAATTGGCGAATTTTCACTAGCATATAGCAATGAATTAGAATCTGTCCTAGGAGCAGATAAAGCTGGAGAGATTGAAGTCGAAGTATCCTCGCCTGTACGTGCATTCTTCATCTTTAGACAGCATGCATTGCCAAGTCGATTCAAGGACATTAATGTAGTGCTCTAGTATGTTTTTCGCAGGGGGCCGAGCGTGCAGTCAGTATACCAGACGAGTTTGAGCGTTTCAAAGGCCTTCCTATGGTTGTTCGTACTGTAGAATCCCAAGAGCCGAGGATACTTGAGTTCTTTGGAACGAAGGATGACAGTGTTTCCTTGTGGAAATTTGCTGATGTTCGAGCAAACCGGGCGCTCGGAAAGGGCCGTGGACTGTCAAAAAAGCAGAAAGAATCTATCTATGAAATCAACAAGGATGACTTTGTACGGGTGAATCTTCACATAGATCTCTAAGTTTCCCATGTGCATATTCGGATGGAATCTACCAGATACTGTTCAAGAGAATCGCTGCTGTCAGCATCGTCATTTGCTTATTACTGCTCAGGGAGACAAAGTACATATTTTAAAAGTGCTTAATCTGAAATTATAAGTACAAGGTACTAAAGGAGCAAGTTTGCTATCGGACAGTGGAATAAACCAGTGTCAACGTTTTGTTGAAAAGTGATCTTGATTTTTGACCTGCTCCGTAGTCAGAGAATCCAAAGAGCGATGGTGTACATGCTGTTGGATTAAAATCATTAAATTATGCACATATAGAAGTAGTTGAAGATTGTATATCCTTGAATTGCCACTGGGGAGAAGGAAGCGACTGCGTGCATCGGTCCTCTTCCTGTCAAGAATGTTTAGACCGAGTCAAGCGAAGAAAATCGAGAAGGGACTTGAATCCTATTCCGTCTCTAAAGATTGTGATGATATTTTAAATTTCTATTCATGCGAGAAAAAGACGCATGAAGGAATAATCAAGGGACTGTCCGATGCTTTGCGACCAATAGGCCCTGGGGAGAACACCGACGATTCACCAGTGGAGCGAATAACAAACGTGTTAACATCTCTGCCGTACGCGGCAGCAGGATTTTACGCTCTTAGAAAGAGACGGACTAGAGAGGGAAAATTGTGGGGAGCCTCTTTAGTGGGTGTGGCTTGCGGAGCGACTGCATTCCATCTCTCAAAAGGAGAGCATAGTCGGCCACTATGTAGAAAGGCTGATTACTGGATGATCACGGCCAGCACGATTGCTCTTTTGCGCGCAATTAATCCTCAGATGCCAAATATAGTTTCCGCTGCAACATTAATGATGGTTCCGTTCCAACCATTCAAGATTTCTGCGGCAAACATAGCTGCAATGGAGTTTGAGTTTGGAAGGCGTGCTTCTCAAAAGCCAGAACTTCGAAGGACATTCTACAAGCATGTAGCGTCTGCCGCTGTAGGTACTGCTTGCTTTTTCTTGGAAGATTCCCAAATAGATATCCCACTCGTGCACGCTGCGTGGCATTGCCTGTCAGCTTATGCAACTGCGACTACCAATGTTCTTTTGCAAGATGTTGAGAAGGATCCTTTGATGAGATCCAATGACAAGAAATGATCATTACTATTACTCTTCCAAATAGTTATTTAATAAATACAAATTTTATGGTACCTCTTGTTCATGTATCAAATTACTCTCACCCGATGCACATCAGCTCCTTGTCTTTAAACGAAAGGACTTCTTGGGCTTTTCTGCCTCCTCCTCCTCTTTCAGACCAGACCTACTCTGTTCCGAGTCCTCTTCCTTTGAACGCTTCTCCAAAAGCGCCTTACGATAGGTGTCCAACGTCTCGCCATTATATAACACACTTTTCCATCCATCATCCCCTTGTTTGCTTGGGGTTATCTTCCTTTTGAAAAAAATACTAAAGGCAGTGGCACTTTGGAACTCCTGGCCTTCATACGCTATTGTGCCACTCGGCGTCAGGGATGCGACTGCAGATGTCCCCTTGTATGAGATGCTTATGCAATCTTCTTTGGGCTTTATCATCCCACTTTCTACTAAATCCGCCAGGGTCACTCCCGATCGTGTCGACGTTGTACCAACCTTGTTGCCCTTCCCGGTGGAACCCGTCTGCCTTCTCTTCCTCTTTGCCGAAGGCATTATATTTTCAGTCTCCTTGAGCAACATTTCTTCGTCTATTTTTTGACCTAGGTAGTATGCCATGTGGATGGTGCCACTTAGAACCTGCCTCCTTTCGTTCTCACTCATGTTCAACAGCAGCGAGTTATGCAACGATTAGACGACAATATCAGTCCCATCCGTCTACGATACTCTCTATTTAATTTAAATTCAATAATTAATGCTGCCAGTGCGTCAAATTCACTTGATATATGTTTTGAATGCAGCTCCTGGGCTTTACAAAGTTTCAATCTCTGCGGTCAAATCTCTTCAAATTTCATAGAGAAAATCATGTAAATATACTTGATTGATTTATCAATTACATAACTATTACATGTCTGTAATTGTAGTCAAAATATGATGATCAGGTTGTTGGACACTTACGATCACCGTTGTTTGACAAAGAGATTTATGTATGGAGAGTCTGAGGCATCGCGGACGATCTCAAGGCGATATAAAGAGTAATTGTATTGAAAAAGATAGAGGTCGTGGTGGGTCACAAGAGGATATAGATTCTTGCATGAGTCAGGACTTGGAGAAAGACTCTGAGGGGTCCAGTAGGACAGGGCTCATTCGTTGGGCGAGGATTGTATTCAGAAAGATACAGTGTATCATTGATGATTTGATTGACTGGTTTTACTGGAAATTGGTCAAATGTAGGCATCTGCTGCTGCACCGTGGTAGCAGTCAAGGTGCCACACAACCATTGCTTTTGGCACAACGTGCTCGTGATTTCCAGGAGCAAATCCAAGTGCCATTTCAAATAGAGTTGGAAGAACATCATGCCATTCTGAGGAAATTTTGGGACTTAGCTCTGGAGAATGAGAATTACCCAAAAGATAGAAAGTCTGAGAAATGGAAAGACCTGGGTTTTCAATCTGATGACCCTGTTCGAGATTTTCGTGGAGGCGGCCTGTACTCCTTACAATGTTTGGTGTACTTTGCGCAGGAACGACCAGACGAATTTTTTTGGCTGATGAAAAAATCAGATGGTGTGAGAAGCCAATGGGAGTACCCATTTGCAGCTGCAGGCATTGCTTTGACCTCGAATCTTATAGATGCTATGGATGTACGTTCGATATCAACCACAGACTTGAACAACCTGTCACCGTCAGCAGCTGGTTTTATGAAGCTCTTGGCTGTCGACGACATGGCTTTTCAGCAGATCTTTGTAGAATCGTTTTTACTATTGGACCGAATATGGCTACACGAATCCGCCAGTTATATGGATTTTCCATCAGTTATTTCCAGGCTCTGTTCTCATGTTCAGAAAATAGTGGGAAAGCGATGGTTTTATCAGCCATTGCAAATCTCTCAGCATTTTGATTTTGGTTTATGACTATTTTATCAGGTAAAAATGTCTAAGAATAGCATTTGAAATGGGACAACATCATATGGATTGATGCCATGTCAACAATGTACTGCACGCCATGCAGTCGTCAGGATACTTTTTTGACACTGTATTTTTAGTTTTTACAAAGATTTTTTTTATGTTTGAATATATTCCCAGCATAAGAATAAGTAAAAAGAATAAAAGCTGCCAAAACACAGTAAAAACTCAAAAACTGTAGTCTCGTGGAGACGTCGTCTAGGCCACCCATAATAAGACTGATACTTTTTTGCGATTCGAACGGGCTTCTTCTAACTTTTTTTATTGGTACTATGATAAGAAATAGTTTTGATGAAGAGGTAAGTTGGTATTACAGGGGTGGAATTTAAAGAGTAGTCTGGTGAAAATGACACGTGGGTCTTGGTGGTTCAGGGATTCGACCCATATGGAATCAAGGGATTTCCGGATAAAGGGTATCGTGGAAAGATTGATATGGGGGATGAGCAACATCATATGAGGCTATATGACGGTGCGATTGAGTCATACACGTCAGTGGTCGGTATGAAGCAATGTAGAATGAACGACTTTGCTAGGTGTGAAGTCTTTTTGAAGAGGGCTAAATCGTACTCTTGCTATGCGAGCATTCTGAAAATGCTTCCTGCTATAATGAGCGAGAGAACAGCGGTATACGCACCTGAACCCACTAGTCTGGCCCGAAAGGCAGTTCAAGACGCTGACAAGGCTCCAGTAAATATATATATGGTATGGATGTCTTCAAAATATTTACAAAATGGTACAAAACTGGGGTGCTCTCTCCAATGGCGTTTTTCGATTCTGGTGGGATGCCATCTTCGCATTCTTCCCTGTGCTCAGCAGTGACAACTGCAGTGGCAATCCATCATGGCCTTGGGTCATCCCTCTTTGCGGTCTGCACATGCTTCAGCGTGATTGTTATGTACGATGCTATGGGGGTAAGAAGACATGCAGGTCTTCAAGCACAAGTATTGAACGCGGTAGTAGACGACTTGCGACTCGCGTCCACCATTGCATGCCCCAGAATACGCATCACATTCGGGTGATCCAACGACTCCATCACTTTAATCTCTCTCTGAGCATCTTCTATTTGTTCACTTGTACCGCAAGCTATCCTTTTCAGGGCATACGTATTCTTCTTTGAAGAGGACATTTGTGCAGTTGGGATTACATCCTACAGTCGAGTGCAGGTGGTGGGGCAGGTGGGTGGTCATGAAGCACTCCAACGTGCTCCAAAAGGTGTCCACGGCCAGGCGAAGGATGGGGAGGTGGTGGGACCTAGGGGTCGAGCCTGCCAACTGTAGAGATGCCCCTATATCTCAATACTATATGTATTATCCTGTTATAGGATTGAGTTGAATACTGTATAATTTATCTTCATATTTTAATGCGTTCATTTAAATAGTATTTTATTGCATTTGCCCAATCCGATTGGTCTATTGTGCAGATAAAATTTGAACAAAAGGTATGCGTGCGCACGCCATCTGACGAAGACATCTCTGCTGCTCGCACAACTTTACTGAGGATTTTTGGCGACAAAAGGGAGAAATATATTATATTCTAGACATATTTGGAGCTAAAATAGAGCTCACATATGTTATGTCGGGCCCCGAATCGCGGAAACGATACCGTCAGACCTTTGGTGTTGAGGGTGACTCTTGTGCTCACGCTCTATTAGAGCAATTTAATACGGTCTCAAACTCTGTGACAGCTGGAGATTTCATATTTAGGGGTAAGGAGTCTCAGCGCAAAAAATGGGCCGATTTCATGTGGACCAAGCTATTCAGATCGCAGGAGAGCTGTCCTCAGGCTAGGTATCAGTTGCTTGCTGGTGGTGAGGTGGATTCCGGCAATTTGGACCACGATCTGTGTAACCGACTGCTGCAAAGTCTTCTGAAGGACTATGGAGATGCTTTAGAGTGTGTAGAAGAGTGGAAAGCCAAGTGCGGACAGCTTCAGACGGAAGTTGAGCAACTCTTATTGGTACAGCAAGAGTGCAACGAGTTGAAACACCATATCAGAACACAGATTGAGACCACAAGTTATGGTCTTGAGCATTTTGAGAGCGTATGTGACATATTTAGCTCGTTTCATAGAGCGCAGAAAAATTCCATGGAAGATTTGCGGTGTTTAGTAGGCGATAGGGTGCTGGATGAGCATGACAGCAGAGAAGACAATGGACCAACCATGCCTCAAATACCAATCACACCGTATGATGAGGGTGATGAGAGGCGCGCTGCCATCGTAGAGGATGACATAGGTGAACAAGATGAATCACTTGTTTTTCAGGTTGAGAGAGTCAAATGGTGCGATGAGGAGCACGAAGGGGTGCATCCAATCCATGTGCGGCCAATGGAGGAGCACGCAACAGACAGGGAGGGCAACCCTATCGAAGAGGGGACTTACTTCTTGCAAAAGGACTTGGTACGGGCTATCAATACTTGTGTTCCCGAGAGTATGAAGAAGAATGACCTGTCAGATCTCATTACCGTGGACAAGAAAAACAACAGACGCATCAGGAAATTCAACATTGGCAAGACCATGCTGCTCAACTACCATTGGTTCTGCAATGACACCGATGACGAAGGCTGGCTGGAAGATTTCCTTGCTTTTTCCACTAAGTATGCTCCAAAGGGCGTGTCATTCTGTCATTCCTCCCATGTCCAAGAGATCTGTGACAAGTTGGAAGCCCAACTGCAAAAGCGAAGGGAGTCCAAAAAGGTTGAGTGGCTGGACAAGCTTGGTATCCTGCGTTTTTCTTTGAATCGAATGACACGAGCTGATTAATATACCATGTTATATATTCAAATCGATTCCTCGTGAACACATCTGGAAGGGACTTGCGTGGGAACTTCAATCTATTCAAATCTGGGTGCTCTCAGAAGCGGTTGGTGGCAGTTACGTCGGGGCAGCAGCAGGACCAGCTTCTGTGCACACTCTTGCAGCCTGCCCCCTGTCATGTAGCCCTTTAACCTTTTCTAGCTTCTTCTTGTTCCACACTGCGACGAACAGGCGCAGGAATATCATGAAAGGCCTTTGTGCCATGCGGGACAGCACAAATCTCAACCTCTTCATTGCAGCATTGAGTTGCTCGCACGCTTCAGAGTTTCCGGTGCTGCTTACCACAAATTTATCCTCACTATGCTCCCTTATATTGAAGGTCCTCGCACAGCTGACATGGTTCACCCAATGAAATTTGTCCACAAAGAAGAGGGTGTGTTTGAAATAACCTGGAGCACGGTTTAGGCAATAGTCCATCAACGAGCACGCAAAATCGTATATCACTATCTTGGGGGCTTCTTTCAAGAAACAAGTCAGGAAAGTAAAAGGTTCGTTACGGCCCTCCGCCTCCTTGATGATGAAGCAACCATATGTAATGCCGTGTTTGCACATGCAGGTGAAGACACCTCCGGTTCTCGTCCCAGCCTTGCCAAAAGCATGCTTGCATGGAGGCTTATCCCTTCCCATGTACTCTGTATCATCTTGTATGTTATCACACGCGTACCTAGGTCGGTGGCGCAGTCTAGGGAGCCCGCAACAGATCCCTGATTCAAGGTACCCATCGTGAAGAATAGAGGGGTCCCCATGATGCGAAATTTCCCCGCCAAGCCCGTATTCTTGCTGGCAATAGGGCGATTCGTATGTATCCATGCTTCTTTGGGCTAATTCTGCCAGGAATGGAGTCCAAGACGAAGGAAATATCGCACCATTTTCATTTTGCTTGCAACCTGCCTGCAACAACCCCTTCAGACAGGGTCCTAACCGCTGCATCGCATTGGGAGGTACCTCCTGCACATCCAAATGCTCCTTGAGAACCTTTGCAGAAGCGTAAGGGAGATATGATGCAGCAGGACTGGAAGAAGCAAGCTCACGCAGCACCCTCTGCACTGCCTTTCGTTTTTGGTTGCTGACTGTAGCCTCCCTGCATGCCTGGTAGGCCCACTTGATAAAACCGTCGAGTCTCCAAGCTTTAGACAGCTCCAGGAGCTCATTTATATCCTTATAATCTCGTCTAGATATTTTGCAAGGAGCAAACCATGCCTCGAAGCCTTGGAGCAGGTTGATCACCCTTTTGCGTTTGCACCTTGACCGTCCTACGCTTCGGTCCTTCACTACATTAAAAAGCAGCGGTCCAACATAGCATGCGGCCTTATTTTGGTCTCATCTCCCCATGGGGACGTTATAGATGGTGCACTGCATGACCTGGCGTTGATAGTCATGGAAGTTCCGTCCATGATGATGACATCAGGCCTGTCCTTGCAGATTGGACAAAGCATCATGTTCATGTGGGTCATCTCACTCCCAGACAGGCTCTGGCACTCCTGTTGAAGCTCACTAAAGTCTATATCAAGACGTTTAGCCACGTCGTACACAGCTGCACGGAAAGAGTTGACGTCCAGGAATCCCTCAGTATTCCCCCCATGCAGTTTGTAGAAGTCATAGCTTTCAGAGAGTTGATCACACTGTGCTGCAAAAGAAGCCCCTGGAAAATGTATGATATTTAAGGCACATTTCACCAATAGATCCAGTTCTACGACTCTTGCCTGACCAATTCGCCAGAGACCGTGTTGCAAACCTGCATAGTGCCTTGTGCATGCCTTCCTGCCATTTGGGCATTCTAGCCTCATGCAGGGCATTTGCCTCGCACAGTGAGGCTCTTTCATGTACACTGTGCAGAGATAATCCTCTAATTTCATGTCCTCGTCCCTATAGTCAAGCATACAAAGGCACTTGGTACCCGGAACGTCTGGCTTCAGAACCCCACCGAACCACATGCATGGGTGCTCCTTGTCCATCCCATATCCATGAAATGCGTTCTTGGTCACGACGTTCGCCATCTCCTGAGTATAGGGATATATTATTTTGTCATGTTTGAGATGTTGCGTGATCCAGGCATTCGTGGGAAGGTGCTCTGCCTCTACTTCATCCTCACTATCCTCGCTGCTCTCTGCCACAGCTCTCTCTTTTAATGCCTCAGGGCCCTCATCTAGTCCCAACTCCCCGCATACTGTATTCACGTGCTGACAACTGTACATTTTGTCTGTATCACATCTATAGCCTTTGTTGCCTTGGCGTCGCACGAAGCATCCATTCACATAGTATCCAACGATGTCCCCATTGTTCTTGCACAACTGAAGCACCTCACCTGGCTCACCAAATTCCAGTTGTCTCAATTTGCCTGCATTTATACGTATATATTCAGTATGAACACAACAAGGATTGACTATGCAGTGGCGATACACGTCGCAAGAGCAAGATATAGTGGCATTAGCGTCCTTGCTAAGATCCACCTGGACAAACATGTTGTGATGTGTGGCCAAATTGTCCCCGTACACCCTCGCATCCAAGCATGCCCACTGATATAAGTTTTCTGTTTCATACAATGGATGCACTGGCACGCTGTCCGAGCTTTTGAGCTGGTTACTGTACCATGCAAGGGAGCCAGGGTCATGGATGTGCTCCATGCCAAGAAACTCCTCTATCTCTTGCCTAGTGGACGACGGCCTCCACCTCTTCTTATCTGAATTTTTCCAGTTCCATTTTGGGAAGATACTACGCTTTTTGGGTGCAGAGGGCAGCCTGGGGGGGTTGGGAGGTAACCCTTTTCCTTGCAACTCCAAAGATACCCCATAGTGGTCATCAATACGTTTTGCCAATCGCATTAATTCCTGGTCTCTCGGAGGAAAGCAGAAACTCAGAGACCTCTCACCTCCTCTAACTACTATTATTGCAGGTAAGCGGTATCCCAGCCTTTCAAAGTTCAGGATTTTCCTATTGATGGACCTTTTCTTGTTCCACCACCCCTGGGCATTTTCCTTTGGCGAACTTGTCCCGCTGCCCCATATCACCTTGGCACATTTAGGAAATAATGTCAAAGTATTTTTTTGCAGCACCAGTGTCGACTTTTTCTTGAAAGCGGAAAAGATTTCATCAGAAATGGCATCCCTCCAGCCCAGGTTCACAGTGGTGCATTTTTTCAATTGATCATTATCACTCAGCCAGTACACCAACGCATAGTTTGCACCATAATTCCTCACTAAATCTTGAATGTGATTGCATATCGAGAGCATGTGGACGTCGAAGTGCAGGGCTTCCCTGCAGCGCAGCCTCGTCAACGGAATGAGGTTCAAACGGGTCACGCGGAAATCGCGTCGAACAATACTTTCGATAATCATACTGACTTCCATATTACAAAATATACACTAATAATTAGATTCGTGCCTCGCAAACGGCTAACATCTCTCTCAAAACGCACCTATTAAGGGAAGCTTCGATGTCGCTGGATTTTGACATCGAGCCTTTCCTGCTTCTCTGGCAGGTTTTGGACCCAATATCGACTTCTTATAATCGTAATTTACACATAGATTACATATTGAAAAGGAGATGTCATCGGGGTGGCTGTACTTTGAAATCGGATTACATTTAGTCGCAGTTATAGGGGCGGGTGGCGGAGATCCCCTGCCTACTGCAACTGTACTGGCTCTGGCGGCATGCGTCCGTCTGTTATACTAGAGGTGCCCCCATCGACCACAGCCTTTGATGGGCGCTATGTCAATTCCAACCAATGACCATCCTTCACACATTCCCCCCCTTCTCGCCCTGCGAGACCTATCGGTGGGTCTCTGGACGGGTCTCTAAACTGACCACGTGTTGACGATAAACATCGCCGAGCGCATCTTATCTGACCTGGAGTCGCCAGAGATACGACCGAACGCCCTGCCACCACCGGGGCCGGAGGACCACGTTAAAGATGTGACATCTAACATCTAACCACTCCGCCCCCTGCTCACTGCCTGCGTGCCCTTCCCCACACCGAGAGACTGGTCTTTGACCCCAACACAGAGGAGGTCTACAGCATACTGAGGTATATTTGCATTCAGCACTGGCGTCGGTGCTCGAGATCAAAGGAGATGCGATGGAGAGTATGGAGAATTTTGATGACGCGTTGAAAATGTTTACGAAATGTCGGGACTATGAGGACAGTGAGAGAGTACATGCAAAAATTGCAAGGATTTCTGAGAAACTGGGTTCTGTCAATAGCAACCAGGCAAAAGAGCAGGCAGATGCAAATAACCAGCCCAGGTAATTGCAGTTTTAGTGGTATAATAGTAGTTGTAGCATTTATGATTCTATATTGCGCTTTATATATTTTATGAATGTGTTCAATTATAATAACACATTATGATCGTGTGCTATCATTCAGGGAAATAACGAGAGCAGACGATCTTGATTGCACCCTGTGTCTCAAATTATTGTATGAGCCAGTTACGACGCCATGCGGACACACCTTTTGCAGGCCGTGTTTCTTGCGATGCAAAGACCACAATGTACATTGCCCGATGTGCAGGCGCGTGTTGCATGCAGGGGACAATGTTCCTGTGAATAGGGTCCTTAGCAATGTTTTGCAGAGGTGTTTTGCTTCGGAGTATGAAGAACGAAAAAATGAGGAAACTTCCTTTTCTCTCACACAACACCCAGAAAGCGAAGACATCATTCTTCCTCTCTTTGTCATGAGCCCATTGTTACCAGGAGAGAAGATGGCCCTGAATATTTTTGAGCCTCGATATCGGCTCATGATCCGCAGAGTTATGGAGGGAAATAAAAAATTCGGGATGGCGACTGTGAACGACGAACATCAACTTTCCCGTACTGCTTGTGAAGCAGAAATAGTGGAATGCGAAGCTTTGCCAGATGGCAGGTATACACTTGAGATTATTGGCAAAAGAAGGTTTGCCCCACAGGATGCTACTGAGCTTGATGGGTACAGAATTGCCCATGTGGAATACGTATGCGATGATCACGTTGAGAAAAATACACCACAATATGAGGAATTGATTTCGTCTGCCGAAAAACTACAAAGATTGACCAACAACTGGCTGGAGAGGCTACGTCGGTTGGCAGACTCTGGAAATGCAGCTAGCAATTTCCTTCAAGATATCTCTGACAATCCGGGATTTGAAGACATGGAAAAATTCTCATTCTGGGCCACTTCTACTCTTGCCCCAGTTATGCAAGGTTTTGGGGCAGGGGTAAAGTCCCATATGCTGGAGACTAGGTGTACCAAGGATCGACTCGATCTTTGCATTTCCCTGTTGGAGCAGTTCCGGCAAGTACAGATGGAAAGTTGTACAATCATTTGATCGTTAACCTCATCGATTTTTCCTTTGATTTTTTTCTGAAATTCTACCACGTATGATGTAACTCAATGAGTGTGAGAGAGAGACGCTACGATTCTTTATAGACTTTGGTTGTGCATGACAACAACGACATCAGTATCTGTAACCATATCGGTCCCCCGTAGGGTAAGAACTGGTTTCACATTATCAAGGTAGAGTCATTAATAACGAATGTAAATTCTGACTGAGGTTTTGGTTTGCCTTTGCTTCAGATGTCACCCATGGTGCCAGGAGCCGGTGGTTTGATATTGAGAGAACTATGTCGAAAGCGATTTCTTGCTCGAGGAATAGCTTCGTCCCATGTGTCGAAGTCCATTAGTGCTAATGAAGGAGAGGCTTCAAAGGTGGTGGTTGTAGAGTCTCCAGCCAAGGCCCGGAAAATTCAAGAGTACTTGGGAGATCAGTATACGGTCCTGGCCAGCTATGGCCATATAAGGGATCTCCCTCCCAAAGCAGGGAGCGTCTTGCCTGAGAAAAACTTTGAAATGATTTGGAAGCCATTAAAGAATTCTGATGTGCACTTGAAAGAGCTGGAAAAGGCGATATCGCATGCCACCAGTGTTCTGTTAGCAACTGACCCTGATAGAGAGGGGGAGGCAATATCCTGGCATTTGGTCCAAGAGCTGAGGCAAAGGGGTGCTATTCGACCCGAAACAAGGCTTAGTAGAATATCATTCACCTCTGTAACAAAAGAGGCCCTTACGCAGGCTATGCTGTCGCCAAGGGAAATCGATCAACAGTTGGTCGATGCCTACCTTGCAAGGCGGGCATTGGATTATCTGTTTGGGTTCAATCTGTCTCCAATATTGTGGAGAAAACTACCTGGAGCGACATCAGCAGGGAGGGTTCAGTCTGTTGCCTTGAAATTGGTATGTGAACGCGAGAAAGAAATCGAGCAATTCGAGGCCATGACTTATTGGACAGTGGAGAATACTCTCCAACTTCCTGATGGCACCTTTGTGAAGGGTGATGTAGCCTCTGTGAACGGGGAAAAGGCACCTTCTCCCGGATATGATTCCGACTCTGTATGCAACAATATCAAAGAACTAATTCAGAGCTCTGACTTTGTCGTGCACGAGATAACGCATCGCAACTCAAGCAGGAAGCCTTTGGCTCCGTACACTACCAGCACTCTGCAGCAAGATGCCACCAGAAAATTAGGCTTAAGCTCGACGAGAGTCATGCAACTTGCTCAGCAGCTTTATGAAGGTGGACTGATAACGTACATGAGGACTGATAGCCCGGCACTTGGCCAAGATACGATTCATGACATCAGAAAAATGATTGAAACCTGTCACGGACAAGATTATCTCCCATCCTCAGTCAGAATTTACAAGGCTCGTGTCAAAAATGCGCAAGAAGCGCACGAAGCAATTAGACCAACAAACTTTATGCTACAACCTCATGCCTTGGGAATCAAAGGATATGATTCGAAAGCCATTCACCTTTATTCTATGATATTGAACAGAGCGGTGGCATCTCAGGCACAGAATGCAGTCATAGATAGTATCAAAGTGCAGTTCAAAAGTCGTGATAATGATATCATTATACAATCAACTGGAAGTTACACTAGTTTTGACGGATATCTTAAAATATTGAACGATTTACCAACAGATGTAGCTGATGAGAATTCTGAAGAAGACTCAACCCAATACCATTGTTTACGAGGTCTCTCTGAAGGTGAAGCCGTCTATATATCTTCTACTAACAGCGTGGAACATTTGACGAAAGCCCCTGCAAGATTCACAGAGGGATCGTTGGTGAAGAAAATGGAGGAAATCGGGGTGGGCAGGCCATCAACATATGCCCCAACTCTTAAACTTCTGCAGGGAAGAGGGTACGTAAGGTTAGTAAAAAAAAGGCTGTACGCTGAGCCAATTGGAAGAATATTGACAGCATTTTTACAAATGTATCTCCCCAAATATGTCGACTATTCATTCACTTCAGACATGGAGGCAGAGTTCGACAGCATTTCACAGGGAGAGCAAGAATGGACTACTATTCTGCAATCTTTCTGGTCAGACTTCAAAGATGACACTTCTGTGCTGGCTGATCTAAGTGGAACTGCCGTAATAGATACTCTTAATAAGGAATTGGAGTACTTTTTGTTTAGGCATTCGATAAATGTTATCAATGGCTCTCAAGAAGGTGGACATTGCTGTCCCCTCTGCAAGAGCCCATTGAGTGTCAAACTCTCTCACAAGGGTGGTCCATTTATTGGTTGTTCCAACTACCCTTCTTGCACATATACAAGTTCATTGCCAAATCCAGAAGAAGACTATGAGCCAACCTCCCCGGATTCGATTGGAGAAGCATTTAAGAGTCTAAGCGTCGCTGAGAAATATGGGATGAGAGGTAAGTCTATTGTTTGCCAAATCCAGATTCCTTTTTACATCTCGAGATTATTCATCTAATGTATAATTTTTTTAGGACCTGTGAGATTATTGGGAACTGACCCAAATAGTGGGAAAGAAGTATTTGTACGACAGGGACCATATGGCCCTTACATTCAAAGTGGGCTAGAAAAGGATCCTGCTATGAAGAGAGTCCCACTTCCAAAGGTGCGAAATATGACATAATGTAGCTCCAATATTGATTATTGTTGTTTTCTAATGATAAATCTTTCTTTCTCTTTTCAGGACTCCAAGCCCAGAACTTTGTCATTAAAATATGCCCTTGCAATGTTGGCCCTTCCAAAGACTCTTGGTGAACACCCTGATACAGGGCTTCCAGTTGAAGTTCGCAATGGCAAATTTGGACCATTCATTGTACATAATAACCAAATGAGATCTGTTCCAAAGGTTCGCGCGAATTAATGAGTGAAACTACTTCAATGCCACCTAATCACACTTATATTTGATGAATTCAGGAACTCAATCCTCTCGAACTCTCGCTGGTAGAGGGTCTTAATCTCTTAAGATTAGCAGCCACATCTAATTCGAAAAAGGCAAAGAAATTTAGTAATGCTCAAGACAGCGAGAGCGCCGCAGAATCGAATCACAGGGAGGAGGGCACCAATACAAAAATTCAAGTGAATGTTCCTAGGGCAAGATCGGCATATCAATTCTTTTTGAAAGGTAATCCATCCCATCGTCGACCGTTTTTATTTACGATTTGCTTTTTCGTTGCATTGGCATCACTGATTTATCTTTGGTAATGCAGAAAATCTACCCAAGTACCAAGAGATGAATAGGAAGGAAAAGATGAAGAGGGTTGGGGAGAAGTGGCATTCTATTGGACAAGAGGAAAGGAGCATATATAATACCCTTGCTGAAGAAGACCTTGTCAGAGTCAATATTCAGAAAATGGGTCTACTTGAACCGACATTGGAATCCTGGGAAATTTTAGAACCGGAGAAGAAGCGTGATCTACATAGACAACTGATTGCCATTCTGAAGAGTGATTCAAAAGTCAAATCTTTGTCAGGTATTGGTTATGTGTCCACTTTCAATCAATTCACTCGACTAAAATGGTTCGAAGGTCAACGTTTTAATTATTGTGAAATGCAGATTCGGTGCCAAAGCCAAAAACTCCATACACACTCTTTCTACAGGATACCTCCAAGAAAATGAAAGAAAATGCATCCCAGGACACCATGCCTAATGGACCCTTCATGACAGAGGTCGCGAGGCGTTGGAGATCATTATCTGATTCTGATAGACAGGTATATATTGACCTCGCGGCAAGGCAGCAAGAGGAATATATAAAGATCAAGCAATCATCAGTGCCTACTGACCAGAATGAGACGTCGTTGTAACTCGCCACGTATATACATGCTCGCGCCCAATCTTCACCTGGGCAATTAATTTATCGTTTAGTGTTAGTGCATAAAAATTCAAGCGATTCGCATTATTGTAAATCGCTTGTATTCATTTGAGAAAAAGCTTTGTTCTCTCTGGCGAGGCCAAGCATAGAAACAGATGGCACTATCGGGCAAAGTACAGAAAAGCCAGATAGATAAGGCGGTAGACTCATTAATTAAATTCGTTGGTAAAAAGAATGAGAAAAGCACAAGCTTAATCGAGGACGAAGACTTTCTGTACTTAGTATGTCACGCATGCTGCAATGCATGTTTGCGTTGCATAGCATGATAATGCTTCATATTCCTATCCACTAGGCACTATCCATCTCTCAACTAGTTACTCAATATATTTGTATGCTCACAGGTAATTTCATTGAAGAAAATCCCAGATGGCAGAGGTAAAGTAAAACCAGTCAGTATCCCCCTGCCTCACCCTCTCTACTCTGTTGAGGAAACCGAAGTCTGTCTATTTGTTAAAGACCACAAAGGTGAGATTTAAATTTTTTTTTCAAAAGCTTGTGGACATTAACACGTTTCTATTGATGTACGCATGACATTCTCCGTCCTATCACTTTGCAGGAGAAGGACATAAAGAATCAAAAGCCAAAGTAAAGGCAGAGAAAATTCCAGGCATAGCCAAGGTGCTTGGGTTGTCCAAGCTAAAAACCAAGTACGAAAGCCACGAAGCCAAACGACAGCTGTGCAACAGTTACGATTTATTTTTAGCTGACGATAGAATCATCCCATCCCTTCCTAAATTGATAGGCAAGTCATTTTTCAAGAAGAAGAAGCAGCCAATACCAGTGCAACTAACTGGCAAAGACTGGGCTGGACAAGTGAGGAAAGCATGTGGAGCCACATATCTCTTCCTGACAGGATCAAGCATGACACTCAGAGTAGCCAAAGCCACTCAATCTGAGAAAGAGTGCACGGAGAACATCATCGCTGCTATAGATCGTGTGGCAGACAAGGTCCCAGGCAAAAAGAAGGGAATTAAGAGCCTGTACTTGAAATCGCTCGATTCTGTGGCGCTCCCTATTTACCAAGTAGAGTGACTTTCTACATTGCATTTTAAATGTAACAGTAGCAGTATAAAAGTAATCACAATTTTAGTATATCAACATGCCATCTCACGACGACAAACGTGAAGCGATTTCAGACGCCATCAGAGTCATCCCAGACTTTCCCAAAAAGGGCATTCTTTTCCAAGATGTGACTACTATTTTGCTCGATCCTTTGGCATTTCAATATTGCATCGATCTATTAGTTGACCATTATAAATCCCAAAAGATTGATGTCATAGCAGGTACGTTTTCATTTTTTCTTTTTTGGGCTGACCAACATCGCCTCACTCGCCAGGCGACTTGCAGGTTTTGAAGCACGAGGGCTTATTTTTGGAGCACCGCTTGCTTTAGCTTTAGAAGTACCCTTTGTACCTCTGAGAAAGCCAGGAAAACTGCCAGGTAGGTAATCTATTCGCCTTCTTCGGACCAAAATCCGTTGCAAAGATGGTATCATCATCATGTTGCTTGTCGAAGTAGCAACCAGCCAGTGAGGAGAGTCTCTATCAAGTAGAAACCATTTCGACAAATAACTGGCAAATACATACCTCATTTCTCATCAACCGTGTCTAACTTATACAGGAGAGGTTATTAGTGCTGAATATGAGACTGAATATAGCACAGACAAGATAGAAATGCACACAGGGGCAGTTTCAAAAGGACAGCAGGTATTGCTGATTGATGATCTAATTGCTACAGGTGGAACTCTCGGTGTGTGGTAATTTCTGTATGATTTACGAGATGTCACAGTCATTTTGTTTGTATACGCGTGACATGAGTCGTGCTGCCCGTTTTGGGATTGCAGGTGCAGGAATAGACCTGATTCAAAAAGCAGAGGCCCAAGTCATGGGCTGTGCTTGTGTGATTGAACTTCCAGAGCTGAATGGCAGAGCGAAATTGGGCGACATTCCACTCTATGTTATCGTGGAGAAGGAAGATATGGCCAAATAGGTACTTGTCAATGCCCAATAAAAGGCAGAAATGTGTATGAAATGCAGTGGATATCTTTTTTTCTAAAAAGTTCAAGAAGGGATGCACTCCATTTATCGAGAGGTGATGCATACGGCGAGCCAGTGCCATGCTGGTTCTTTCATTCTATACATTTCTATAGATTTATTTTGAATTTGAACTGGCATTTTTGAATTCTGTAAATGGATAGCCAAGAATACCAGGGGCACACTTGCACCGATTCGAAACAACATTTCTCTCAAGAAAGCCACTGAACAAGAATGGAGTCCAATAATACGAACTTAACATTCCAAAACAAAATCGTAGCATGTGGATCTACGGAATACGGACAAAGTAAGTTTTGGCTCCCTCCTGGAACGGATGCGCATTTGCCCGATTTTAACTTGATTGTCTCATTACAAAGCTGACTTTTCTGCCGTATTGCTGTTTGACGTTTACACTGTGGGTGACACTATAGAGTTTAAAATACAAAATTCAGAGGAAACGGAAAAGATACAACAGGTTGAGCAACATCATCCTGGGAGCACTGACAACGGGAATGAGCTGGGACAAGCGACAGTTGCTGCAGGTGAGGTTGAGGAGGACGATGAGGCGACAGTGGACACAGCAAGGCCAGATGATATGGATCTGACAGATGATGATATAGAATCAGATGGCGGTATGGATGGGACAAGGGGCGCTGTTGAAGGAAGCGGTGGCAAACGACAAGAAGAAGGGCATCGTTCTCAAGTTAGTAAGAGCACAGAATTGCAGGCAGTGCCCCGCCGTGCAGTTCGCGCAGGAGCCATCTCGATCAAAGTTCTATTAGAAGAGAGTATTTTAATGCCTGGTAAAGGTGTGCTTAGTATGGATTACAAGGGTGACTCGCACATTGCTGATTTGCTGCCTGACGGGAGGATATCGGTTGATGTGGCTGGGAAAACAATGGTTTTTGAAAGCCCGTCGGCATTTTCGATTTATTTAAAACGCCTAGTGAATCCCACAAGGAAAGCAGACGATGGGTGGAAATCTGTGAAATACGAGGGTAAATTATTAGAGCATTATAAGTTGGAGTTGGCAAGGAAAACTTTGGGAATGGATTCACTCGATTCAACGTGTGCAAGAGATGCCAAGAGGGCAAAAACGTCTGCATTTGATTCGACTCCGCCCCCCTCTCCGCCTTCTTCTCCAAGAATAAGAAGGGCGAGAGATGGTCCTCTAGGACCAGATGATGCCGATAACCTGGTTCATCTGAAACGATACGATTCTCGGCAGCAGCCTTTTGAATTATTGATATCTCCGGCTGCAGAAGCAATCGTAGATTTGCATTCTCATCTATGCAAAAATGAAGTAATTGGAGTATTTATTGGGGAAATTGATGACGTGGGAAGGAAAATACGGTGAGCATCATTCGTTTCTAATCGGCATTGATAATTAACCAAGAGTTTGGTGACCAAAGACTTAACAAGTTTCGTGATGTCGGATTCGTGTTGTAGAGTAAAATCGGCCATGCCTATACTTGCTAGATCTGAGGATAGCACACCAAGTCCTTGCATAGAGATGGACCAGGATGATATGACAACGAAACTCTCTCAGCTGGCAAATGATGGCAAACAGGTTGTAGGATGTTATCATTCCCATCCCACATTTGCGGCAAGACCTAGCACTATAGACATATACAATCAATGCTTGCTACAAATTAGTCACAAAAGAGAGTCTTGGAGCGTTCAGCCGTTTGTTGGTGCTATAGTTTCTCCATATGACAGGGAGCACCCAAGTCAGGATATTGCCAAGATATCTTGGTTTCATGTGGTGATACCTGAAAAGATTCAGTCTCTATCTCCCGAAGAATCCCCTTTATCCTTACAATGCATCCCTTACGAGCTCCAGGTATCAGTTTTATCTGACGAACTTGCTGCTGACGCGGAAGCCAATTCGGTGCAAAAGACAGTAGAGCAGCTGGCAAAGTTGTATGCACCCTTACAGGACAGGGTGAACGTCGAAGGTTTATGGAGGAAACATGAAGATGGAGGCCATATTACCCGCATCAAAAAGATGATAATATCATTTGAAGATAAGTTGTCACGTAGCGCATTCTGCGGAAAGCTGAAGACTTTTGCACAATCAAAAATGGAGGTACTAGTCAGGGCAGTATGGAGTGTCTATGGCAAAACCTCTGGAGAGCTGCCTAAAACTTCATTCAACATGACCGATAAGACAATCGATATAGCACCCAAAAATATAGAGCCAGCTCCCAAGGAGAGCAAAGACACCCCCTCGGAGGTAGCCCATGAGATGGAGAAGAATTCTGAATCAAAACATGTCAATGAGATGAGAAATGAAAGTCAAGAGGACGATGAACTGACTGAGTGAGAAATTAATTTTGCTATTTTACTAATATCTACTTGTTAAATCATAGATAAAGGAATATGATTCATTGCGACCTGACGTAGATAATTGCGTACAGAGAAGGAACTATTAACTACGACAAAATTGATGCACCACAATTCTTGCTGAGGATTTGAGGAGCCCAGATAGGCGCTAAAGATACAAATTGATAATAAATTTATTCGTTTTTAGTAACATAGCAGAAGATGCCTTCGAAGCGAAAGCAGCCGGGCTCGACTTCAGCGGAAGCCAAATCGGCTAAGTCCGTGTCAATTGAGGCACTGACTGCGACTTCGCTGAAAAATACGCTCGACATGTTCGCTGGTAATGTATATCAAAAGATTCCGCTGGATGAAGCATCGCAAAGGCTCAAAATTCGTAGCAAGGTACGGAGAGTGAAATTGACGAGCGGGCCTCATGACTTTGTCAGAGTTAGTCCATTTGGTAGCAAGAAAATGCTGTGCCAGGGATGATTTGGCAAACTGGGAGGTATCTGCTCGGCTTTATTTACCAAAGGTTTTATCTAATGTAGTAAAGTTGAACCGGAAGGCAGGATGGCAATCGATAGGAACAATTTTTACATTTCCTTGTTTTTGTTTGCAGATACTGGATGAATACTCTGCTCTTGATAACTATGTTCCGACCGAAGGAATGAAAGCGAAAGAAAGATCCACAGTTGATGATCTGAGCAAGACTGATACATCAGCCTCTGCAAAATTGATAGATGCCGTTGATGCTGAAAGAGGTATGAGGCTATCCAGAGTTGGTGCCTATGCGTCTCAAGCATTGGTGCTGCACTCAGGAACGAACGGTATCACCAAAGCAGCGAAGGCTTCTCTTTCTAGCACAGTTATGATTCCTACTGCTGCAGGGGGGGAGAAAGAATACATCCCTAGCGCATCTGTAGCTAAGCGAATTCCATCAAAATGGCCCAGACCTGAATGGCATGCTCCATGGAAAACCTACCGTGTAATCTCCGGTCATCTTGGTTGGGTGAGATCCATCGCGTTTGATCCCACAAATGAATGGTTTGTGACAGGAAGTGCGGATAGGACCATCAAAGTATGGGATACGGCAAGTGGGCAGTTGAGGTTGACACTGACTGGGCACATTGAGCAAGTCACAGGATTGGCTGTCTCAGATAGGCATCCCTATATGTTTTCTTGTGGATTAGATAAGCAAGTGAAATGCTGGGATTTGGAGCAAAACAAGGTAATGAGGAACTATCATGGTCACTTGTCCGGGGTTTACTCCTTAGCGTTACACCCCAAGCTGGACATTTTGGCCACTGGAGGTAGGGATGCCACGTGCAGAGTGTGGGATATGCGGACCAAGGTACAGATATTTGCGCTAGGAGGACATGAAGACAACGTGTCGGCAATTTTGATGCAAGGAACAGATCCCCAGATTATAACCGGATCACATGACAAGACAATCAAGTTATGGGATCTGCGAATGGGCAAAACCTTGTCGACACTGACATACCACAAAAAGTCTGTCCGTGCACTTGCAGCCCATCCTACAGAACATAACTTTGCCTCCGGCGGCGCAGATAATGTTAAAAAATATGCACTGCCACAGGGAGATTTCCTATTCAATTTCCTGCAGCAGCAGAAGGCAATCATAAATGCCATGGCTGTAAATGATGATGGAGTTCTTGCAACTGGTGGTGACAATGGGTCGCTTTGGTTCCGAGATTGGAAAAGTGGGAATGCATTCCAACAAACCGAATCTCAGGTGCAACCAGGGTCTCTCGATTCGGAAGCTGGAATCTATGCAATGTCGTTTGACATAACTGGTACACGCTTGGTCACATGTGAGGCAGATAAAACAATCAAGATGTGGAAAGAAGACGATCTAGCTACACCAGAGACTCACCCTATAGAATTTCAACCCCCTAGGAACTTCAAACGATATTAAATTTACATTTTTTGTGTTCTTGTATACCATGAAATCGTTGCAATACACTGTCATGTTAAAAGGTTGATTTTGGAAGGAAACTGAAAGCGCTAGAAGCTGTCTTGTTAATTTGTTTTGCAAGAGTAATATGTGGCTCGTCTTCATGAGATGGATAGACACGCGCCATGCCATCCATCTGGAAAAAATCAAGAATCATGTTGGCAGCAAGCAGGCCAGTCACCCATGCTCGCTCTTGGCTTAAGCCATTTGCTCCATGAGGCACATCTTTCACATAGTCACCAGCAAGCACTATTGCAGGAGAAGAAGTAGCCTGACGGGGCCTATGCGCATAACTACCAGGTGAAAAGTGCGTGACAGCGTTTGTAAACCTAAGAACTGCACTATCGATAATCGAAGCATCTCGAAATATTGGATCGCATTTGCAAATATTGCTGTAGACCTTGTTGACAATCTCCTCATCAGACAAAGGAAGCAATGCCGATGCTCCATAAAAATCAGCCGAAATAACAGTGCCTGGATCACCATCCGATTTTCCCTGCATCTCAGTTGTATTAAAGTATGTCGCCCCACACGACTCAAAATTGGCCAAAACGTTTGCAGGGAATCTAGTCGGAAGAAACTGGTCAAACCATATTCGTGTTGCAATGCAATCAATAGATCTCAGATTCATTATTCCTCGGAATTCGGGTTTATTCGCCAAACTTGGGCTTGAAGATATTATCTTTTTCATTCCAGAGATACTCAAGGCAAAACATACAGCATCAGCTTCTATACATTCTACCTTGGGCTTCTTCAGAGTATTGTTGATGGCAGATATTCGAACATTATTCGTTTCCTCACAAACTTCTACTTGTGTCACAAAACGCGATCCCAAAATTGTACCTCCTTGCTTGCTTATCAAATCTACCAGTGGCCCAAATATTTTCTTCGCAATCGACCCTTTGCACCACCGTACATCAAAAGAATTTTGCGAATTCAGTGCATAAAAACACAATAATTCAAGAGTCACCGCAGCTGATAGCTCCTCAGGTGGCGCAAACAGACCAACTGCCAGGGTCGGTTTGAGAAAGTATTCGTATGCATTATCGGATACACCCGCTCTCTTGAACATCTCCCTGGCCGACATGGAGTCATATTCCATGTACGTCGTTTGATCCTTTGCAAAGTTTATGACATCATATAGCCACGGTATTATCGTTGCTCGATCTGCCAGCGATAATCTGTAAAATAGGGGTGATGTGAAAAAAAATTGACCAAGAATTGTTGGCAATTGTGGCTTTGACGAGAACACGGGAGCTTCTGTTACCAATACACCAGCCGACCCCTCTTCTTCTGGCAAGGCCCAAAACCCACTTGTTAAAAAATCCGTCATCGGCTGAATCTCGAGTTCATCACACAGAGCCTGAATATTCGGATAGTCTTCCCAAAAACCCTTCACCCCTGCTTCTATCTCCCTCCCTTGTTTGGTCAGAAAGGCAGTAGACAAGCCTCCAGGATTTTCCTGGGCATCCAACAAGGTAACTTGAATTCCGTCCTGCTGGCTCAGGTGTTTAGCTGCCGCAAACCCCGCCCAGCCACCTCCTACAACCACAACCTTCTTTACCATGCCATCAACCTCTCTCTCCCCACTCACACTCCTTGCCCTCCATCGGCCCACTGCTACCCGAGGACTATTCCAGGACGGACCAGCACTTGGGCCCCAAGAAGACACTCTCATTGTCATTATTTTATTCCATTACAGATGAAACTGAAAAGAATCGCGACATGACAAAAAAAACTCGGAATTGAATTCTATGGCCAACATCTGTTCCTGCTCAGATATGCCCAGGTCAGAGCAGAAACAGTATCAGATCAAAAAGTAGGAAAATCAGTTGATTGAGCCAAACCATTAAATCAAGCTTTTATAAGGCTCGAAAATCGATCTATTTGGGCGGCACGTGTCAGTACCAGGCCCCGTTTGCTCTTTTCTATCGCAACATTGATAATCGTGACTAGCAAGACGCATGTCCGCTCCGATAATTGGAGCCCTCCTGGGCGTTAGTGTGCAGATATATGCAAATTTAGTTCAAAAGCTTCCAGGTATGTATACTCCCTGGAAGCATGCCATCACTGGCGCTTTGGGGGCTGGTTTCGCATCATATTTAGTCGAGTACGAAGAAAGGACCGCAAAGGAACTGGATGGTACGTCAATAGTCTTTTATTTTCCTTTTTAAGGATGGATTGTGAAAACAATCGGTCTCATCTTGCACCAGTTTTGTCTTTCACCCTTCCTCTTTCGAGGATTCGTGCGACACTGAGGAGGTAGGGTGACGTCTCTCTGTTGTTGCAGGTAAAACGGCTGCGAGATTGGAAGCAGAGCAGAAGAGACGAGTGCTAGAGACTGCTCAATAGTAACAATCAAGCTATAAATATGCATTTGTAAACTTTTGAGATGGCTTTCTGTGGCTAGGCAATATAGAACCTTGCTGGTCCTTCATATTATATTGGAAGAAGTTGATGCCAACAATATGTGTTGAATAGAACCAATAACAACATCATATACATGATTATCTACACACAAAATTGTAATGAACTTCTCATTTCAATGTGCTAGGATTGCATACTCCTATGTCCCTTTTAGAAGGGTCAGATCTGATCATCGTATCATGATGTTGTGAATATATTCCTATATACATGTATATACTATAGTATACATAGTATAGTGTTATATAGCTGACCTACTATAGTACTACTAGTAGTGTAGCTATAGCTAGTGTAATATTACAAATTTATAAATTCACATTTTTCAAAAGATGCTACTATATATAGTACCTAGGCTAGGACAGGCCTAGGCCTGTAGCTATAGCTAGTGTAAAAGATGCTGCATAAAGGCTTCAGTGCTCTCAAAATATCGGAATTTAATTACTAGTAGTATTTATTCAAAATATACCCAAATCTGGGGTTTGGAGGGTTCTTTGTCTGTCTGTCAAATTTCAGTCAATTTCTTTGCTGGAGAGAAGATTCGCCATAGGCCATGGAAAAGATTGCCTTTGGTCCTCAAAAGCTCATAGGATATATATGTGGTCCTGTAAAGGGTGGAGGGATTGTGGTGATACAAGATTGGTGGGGTGTCTCCGAGATCACGAGGAACCATGCAAACATGCTAGCAAGCAAAGGCTATCGCTGTTTGATTCCAGACTTGTATCATGGGAACAGCACCGTAGATAAAGAGGAAGCATCTCATATGATGGACAATTTGGATTGGCCTCGGGCTGTGGAAGAATTGCGACAGGCTGTCGACTATTTGAGAACAGAGGAGAAAATAGATAAAGTTGGAGCGATAGGATTTTGCATGGGGGGAGCTTTGAGTCTGGCTGCGGGCGAACATTGCGGCGTGGATGCAGCCATCTCATTCTATGGAACTCCACCAAAAGATCTTTGTCAGCCCGAGAGGGTGAACATTCCTGTGCAGATGCATGTGGGTGAACTAGACAATCTTGAAGGGTTCTCAGATGTGGCAACGATGGAGGCCTGGGCTGCTGCGAAATTGAATGGGATTGTCGGGGTGCATGTGTATGAGAACTGTGGACATGCTTTTCTGAATAAAGGCGATCTAGCTGTCCGATTGAGGGCTCATATGGGGCATCCAGAGCCGTCCTTGGAGACTCAGAATCTTGCTTGGGATCGAGTTTTCCAATTTTTTGCCACACATCTTGAATGATGCAGTGGTTTGCCAGATAGATGCGCTTTAAACTATTTATTGCCTCTCCAAATAAACTAGCCTGAATTTTTCAATTGACATGCTTGTCGATTAGGGAGAATCATCCTCCCCTACTGGCGGACTGTTTGGAACTTCATTCTCGTCTGTTGTTTTACGTAGAGGCTTCTCAGCTCGCTCTTGGAGGTCTTCGAGCACAAGTGAAACTATAATGCCCCCGTTTTGAATGCTGTGGTGGTCAACAACGGCAGCCAAATCCTTGTCTAAAAACTCATCCCTGAGGCAATCATGAGATGAGTCTACAGGATCGCTAGCAGCCACCTGAAAAATCTTCTTCACAAATTTATTGCGCTTTTCCAACATGTTGGCTGGAATCTCCTCAATTTGTCGATCCAGCTCTGCTTGTCTTTTATTCAAATCCTCCAAAAGTTCCTGTTCATCAATCTCAAAAGCCTTATTCAACCAAGAGTGACGTTTAATTCGGGCTAAACTCAACCTTTTGAGGGGATCAAACTCCAAAATACCATCAATCAACTGGATACATTCGTCACTCAGGCTTCCAATATGAGGCTTAACATATTTACTTTCTGCCCAAGCTTGTCCTTCCTGTAGCTCGCTGCATCCGAAAATAAGCAATAGTAATTTCGTTAAATATCCATGGTGAATATGAATAGTAACAATAAAAAGCACGTACAAAATATTTTCCTCAATCTTGACAGCAGGCATATTTATTGGTGTATCATATGGGAATCCTCCAACTAGCATTGCCACCAGCACAATCCCACATGCCCAAATATCGGCCAGTGCAGGATCATAATTATTCTGGTGATTCTTATTATCAAATCTCAGCGCCAACAGCTCTGGAGCCATGTAGACTGGAGTTCCTAACAAGCCCCGATACTTTGCATAATGGTTGCTTGATCCCCAGTGATAGGCGAATTGAAAATCAGTCAGTAGAATACGAATATCTTTCTTCTCGGCCCTCGGCGATTTATCCATACAGATCAAAATATTATCAAGCTTGATATCCCGATGCGCTGTGTGATTCCGGTGCATAAAATCCACAGCATCAATAATTTGCCGAAACACAAACCTTGCCTCCTCTTCAGACAGCACCAAACCCGTTTTCTCCGCAATCGGCACCCTCGAAGCAACGTGCTCCGCCAGATTTCCTTTCTCAGCGTACTCCATCACCAGCCCCACGTGACTCTGACTCAGAACCAGAGCAGACGCCGACATCAAATGGGGTGACCGTAACTGAGAAGCCACCAAAGCCTCATTAATCCCCATTGGCACAGAGTCCGAGCGAATCGGCCGCTGTTGAAGCTTGATGGCGACATCGGAAGATACATGCAAACGGCCCCCTCCAACCTCGGGCACGGCAGCACGGCACAGCCAGACTTCCCCGGTACCTCCTGTAGCAATTTTCCTCTCAAATTCATAGGCCCCGGCCAGACCAAACTTGTCGCCCGGCTCAAACCTTTTCAATCGATGATGCCTCGTCAAATGCTTCACACTACTCTCAGAGCTGTACCTATGGCTATGATGATCCTCTTCAATTGTTTCGTCCTGTTGGAACAGGTCCCCAACCTTGTTCTCCCCTCTCTTCTTTTTAGACAAGCAACCACCCATTGCACAATTCAATTCCGAAGCGACAACCCCTTTCAACTAGACACTCGAATAAATCAGTACATAAAAAACATTACAACTCATTATGTTGTTTTAATTAAAACATTCTCCCATCCGCATTGGACCGTCCAAGGGTTTTCTCCCAATTGCATTTGGGAGACTGCTGTGTCAACCGGAAGTCACTTTCGGAACAACATGCATACGTCATCATGATGAAGAGTGCTCGTTGTGTGACCAGAATTCAAATTATTGTCAGAAAATGTTTGAAAAATCTAAATGGCTTGGCTTCGATGTTGTTTTTAGTTGTGTAGCACACTGATGCTCTGTACCCATCACTTATTGTAGACAGTCTGAATTGTTTCTTTGTTTGATACAGAGCATAATCGGGTTGTATATTCATTTCAATTAACAGTTATAGTTATGTCAGAGCTTCAGGTCCGATTCTTTGAGAATTATTTTCGGTTCGAGGCGCTGCCTGGAAGGCCATTCGACCTTGATCGTATGGTTGCGAAAGAGAAACGGGACCAGGCTGACAGAGTGTTTTCCAGTCAACATGAAATTGATCCTGTTATATCAAAGAAGATTCATAACCAGATATCCTTCAATGAGACAAAATGGGGCACACTGAAGCAGTTTATATTGAGTCTCGGTTGCATAATTCCAACTGGCATTTACTTGGGTGGCGTGTTTGATCTTGATCGGGACCTGATCCATCTGCATGACATGCTTGCTCGAGTGCTAGGTTCTGTATTTGATTCAAATGAGTACTCGATAATAGATTACGTGGGAGATGGGCGGTTTCGAGATGGATGGCTGTTGTTCAGGGTGACGTTTGACGTTTGAACAAGCTGCTATTCAGTGTAGAACGAAAGGGATGGTCGGTCCAGGCATTGGAATCCGGAAATGATGCATGTTTGGAAGAGAAAATATGTGTATGTTGCTTAGTGATCTATTTATGTACGAACTGACAGCAGCAAAAATAGAATACATTTTTACAGTAAAGAGTGTAGACTGCAGACTCTGTAGATTAGTAAACAAAAGTACATACCAGTATATAATACATCTACGCTCGAAGACGAAATGTATTATTATCGTAATAATTTATGTAACTATTTATACTAGATAATATAGATATTAGGAGGGTAAGAAAATGCAGCAGGCTCTTGAAAGAGCAGAGGAAACTGCCAGTGATGAAGGACGTCTGCTAGAAGCTGTTCCTCAGTTTCGGGATATTGTGCTGGGTGGTCAGTATGGTGACGATGGAGATTCTCTTAAAATAAAAGAAAAAGCGATCGATGGGTTGGTTCAGGCGATGGTCAAGCAAGGGGATAGCGGAGGGTTGAAAGCCTTGCTTGCTGATCTTCGGAGGTGGTTTGGAGTTATTCCCAAGGCAAAGACGGCCAAGATTGTGAGGACAATCATCGATGGAATATCTGAAATTCCTAATAGCACAGAAATAATGGTGCGTAGGGACTGGTAGTGCGTGTTGTGGCACGATCACACTATTGTCACTGATTGAGTCTGTATAATAATGTATGTTTGTGCGTGTGCAGATGGAAGTATGCAAAGAGCAAGCAGAATGGGCGACAGGTGAAAAGAGAACATTTCTTCGGCAGCGTATTGATATTCGTTTGATATCTCTGTATTTGGAGACGAAGCAATACAACACCGCGCTCAAATTGCTCGGGTCGTTGTTGAGCGAGGTGAAGAAACTGGATGACAAACTTCTTCTTGTGGAGATTCACGTGCTAGAAAGCAAAATTCATCATGCCCTTCGAAACTTGCCAAAATCTCGTGCCGCTCTCGTGTCTGCTCGGACTGCAGCAAATGCAGTGTATGTGGCTCCATCCCTGCAGGCAGAGATGGATGCTCAGGCTGGCATCTTGCACGGGGAGGACAAGGATTTTAAAACAGCGTACTCTTACTTCTTTGAAGCATTTGAGCAGCTGAATGCTCTTAATGACCCTCGCGCTGTGCCTGCTTTGAAATACATGCTCCTTTCGAAAATCATGGCTGGAGATGTTGCAGATATTGCTGGTATTATAACATCAAAGGCCGGTCTGAAGTATGCCGGACCTGAAGTAGATTCATTGAAAGCAGTTGCAAAAGCATATCAATCTAGATCCCTTGCCGAGTTTCAAGATGTCCTCAACTCGTACAAGAAGGAACTTCAAGATGATCCTGTTGTGCATGCGCACTTGAAAGCCCTCTACAACTCTCTTTTGGAGCAAAATTTGCTGAGGATTATAGAGCCGTACTCAAAAGTAGACGTCAGTCATGTGGCATTGAAAATAAACCTGCCCACAAATGATGTCGAATCTAAGCTCTCTCAGATGATTTTGGATCAAAAACTTACAGGCACCCTCGACCAAGGATTTGGCACTTTGGAAGTTTATCAAGTTGCCGGAAAGGATTCTTTGTATCCTGCTGCAATAGACACTATAAATAATATGGGAAAAGTCGTAGATAGTTTATTTGCGAGATCTAAAATGATGTAGTTAAATATTTCTATTTCCAACTCTGATGGTCACAGGCAGACAAATTTAGTTTGGGCACAACATTCCTCTCTTTCTGTCCCTCAACTTTTTTCTTCTCAGCGATTTCAATCGATCGTCCAGGAACATGTAGGAGCCAGTTATCTTCCATATCGTCACCGCGTGCGGACATGCGAAGAATCTCGACATCTACTCCACACAAGCCATCATCAATGGCTATCACCTCAGTGTCACTCTTACAGTCCTCATCTTCATGATCCGAAGCCCCGTGTGTCGTGTCATGCATTCCAAGAGACTCAGACAAATTTCCCTGCGATCCCAAGTCTGCTGCGCCGATCAAATGCTTGGTTGGGTATTCGGGTGTTCCCACGGTGCCCCCACACAACGAACCGGAAGATAGTCGCCTTGTTTCTCTAACCTCTCTCTGCTTCGAGTCTTCCATGTCTACTTTCATTAATTCGAGCTCTGTCAATGCAATATACAACTGCTCTTCTAGCTTATCTACGCGCCTGGCTGTTTTACGCCGCTCAAAAAGCAGCATGACGACGCTTGCCACGCAGCACGCAGCAAGCCCTGCAACCGAAAACACGCCGCCTGCCAATATACCATCCCTCATATGTCCGTTTTTTGACAGTAAATTATGTTTGATTTTATCCCTCTTGCTGTTCATCACAGCAAAACGCCGAGATATCGCCGGTCAACGAACTTTTCCTTCGCACCTGACCGAATTAATTCAAATAAATTTGAATTTGGAAGTCAGTCTCTCGACACGGCAGATGAGATTCTTGCGCTTGATTCACTAAAAAAATCACTATTTTTTTATTTTTATCAAAATTTTGAATATATCGCACTACTTGCTACCCCAGTGGTACATGCTGTACTCCACGAGGCTTGGAGCAAATAGAACCCCAAGATGACACTGTGCCTTGCAAGGCACTTAATTGCCTGCTGTTAGTTAGACTGATGCATTCCATCGGCACAGTATATATAGTACAGTAGTATAACATGAATCAAGATATCACGAATAGAATCCGTGCTTATGCATGTATCTTTCCTTTCGATTGATCCTGAAGGCCACTGTGGGGGCCACTAGCTGGTGCATGCACCTCATGTATATTCATCTTCCATTACTAACGACTGGGCACAGAGGCTGGGTTTATAACGATAACATTTAATCGTGTAAACTTGGACTTAGAAATATACCCTATATATATATATATATATATATATATATATATGCTGGTATACATATGACGCACTGGTATCATGATCAGTGCACTGGCATGTGCCACGTCACTGACCAGCGATCGAGAGAATTTGGTTGGGGTTTTGAAAATAAATCCAAAGTAATTTCGAGTAATCGTATACCATCTTAATAATAAATATCAATTAAAAAGTATTTCATTGCACATCTGAGCATTCATAGTTCCTCAAAAGTACTTGAGTAGAGAAGAAAGTTTCTTGATTGGTATCAATCGATTGGGACTGCATGTCGGTGCGAAAGCCCAGTACGCCGGTTCCAAAGAAGCGAGACGTACCGACGGTCACCGTGCTATACAGCGATATTTATGCTCTTATTACGAATAATGATGAGCTGGGTGAGATTTTTGATGCTGCCATGGTGGTCAAGGGGAACGAAATTGCTTGGGTTGGCAGACAAACAGAGTTGCCAGCGGATATAAAAGTGGACAGAACAATCTCCATGAGGAATATGATTGTGTCGCCTGGTCTTGTAAACACCCACAATCATATGAATCAGACTCTGGTTCGGTGTATTGGCACCGATTATCCCCTGTTTAATTGGTTGAGGTCGCTTTATCCTGGTATGGCTACGTATACAGGGGAGGATATATATGTGTCTGCCAAGATTGCGATGGCTGAGATGATTATGAGCGGATGTACCACGTCATCGGATCATCTGTACGTGTATCCAAATGATGTTACTTTGGATGATACTGTGCGCGCGTCAAGGGATATCGGGATGAGGTTTCAGCCCGTGAGGGGTATCATGACACTTGGGGAGTCAAAGGGCGGTCTGCCACCAGACAATGTGGTGGAAAAGATGGAAGATGCACTGGCCGATACAGAACGTTTGATTCAAGAGTTCCATGACCCAGATCGTTTTAGCATGCTTCGGATCAGTGTGGGACCATGCGCTCCTTTTACTGTCGAAAATGAATGTATGATTAAAGGTGCTGAACTGGCACGGAAGTACAAGGTGAGATTACATACGCATATGGCAGAGAATGAACAGGATCTTGAATACTGCATGAAAAATTATAATTGCACGCCAGCTGAGTACTGCAAGTTGGTTGGATGGGATAAGGACGATTGTTGGTTTGCTCACTGCACAATGATTACAGATGAAGATATTAAACTTTACTCAGAAAATGGGATCGGAATAGCGCAATGTCCCTCTTCAAATTGTCGCTTGGCGTCTGGTATGTTCCCTGCCAGGGAAGTTCTTGATGCGGGGGTGAATGTTGGAATTGGGGTTGATGGCGCCGCATCTCAAGACTCGCAGAGCATTACTGAACAGATGCGGTGGGCATTGATGCTGCAAAGAGGAAGATTGAAAAGTGTAAGTGGGCTTGGAGTGAAGGAAGCGTTCCATATGGCAACAAAAGGGGGAGCGAGAAATCTTGGTAGAGACGATATCGGTGAATTATCGCCTGGATTTGCTGCCGATTTTGTTGCCTGGAATACTCATGGCAACCTAAGCTTGGCAGGCTCTCTGCATGACCCTGTATCAAGCTTGGTGCTGTGCACACCTGGACCAGTATACTATGCCGTTATCAATGGTGAAATGATTGTTGACCATGGAGAATTCACGACTATTGACGTTGATGCACTCGTCGAGGATCATAACAAGCGTTCGGCTCGTATTTGTGAGATTTGCAAAGCGAGCGAGGCTGCTGCTGCATCCTTGAAAGTTTAAACCCTATTTTTTCCTGAATTGAAGAATTTCTTTTACTATTATCATCCCTAAAAGTAGCAGCAGAGTTTACACTTCGATCCATTTGTTATGTATACACGACACGTTGATTTAAATTCAAAAGTAAAATATAAACGAGGGATGATACTAATTTGTCAACTTGGCAGTCATTCAGATTTTATATATGATTCTCTCAATGAGACGTATGCGGAATTATATCTGTACATCATACCTTATTTCTTCATCCAGGGTGCTATTTTCCCTGTTCCTTTACAAGTCGAGCATTTTGACAGTCCCTGCACAAACTCAACATGTCCTTATAGCTATACTTCAAAAGGTGAGTTCTGTAATGCAAGGATGACAGAATCACATACCGTTCCACGACAAACAGGACATACTCTACAACCTTCTTGAGAGTCACATAGTAACATATCACCAATTGTAAGTGCCCCAGTACCGTTGCACCACTGGCATTCTACATCTCCCGATCCAGCACAGGTTGTGCAAGTCTTCACATCCACTCTCTTCTGCAGTCAGATGGTCGTGGCTTATCAGATAATACTATAATTCATCAACACTCGATGTAGATAAACAGATCACCGTCCTTACCTGTGAAACCGACCACAACAAGTTCAAATGCTCCACATTCTGTTCTACAATTTTTCCTCCCTCAAGACGAGACAGATACTCTGACAGTTCCCGGCTTAAAGCAAAATCGTCACCGCTCCCACTCAGCCCGTCGTCGTATGAATACGCTCTATTTCTCTTTTGAATCAATCTAAAACGATTAGAATCATTGAATGGTAGGGTCCGACTGAATTCCCTTGGCCTCGGTGCCTGTCCAACTCGGTTCTGAGAAGCAGGAGCAATCAGAACCACATGCGATAACCACATGGTCAAATGATTACTAGAGACCTCTCCTAATTCACGCTATTAAATTTAAAATGCAATTCAGATCACTTCTGCGCTAGTTTTGATATTTTGCACACTATTATATGAGAACCGAAATCAACGACCAGTTCAACGATTCCACACGGGTTCGCAAACACGCTTCTTCTTGCACAAAACCCTTGTTCAAAGACAACTTTAGATTATATTCTACTTTATCAATATAGAACGATATTTCCTATCGACTGAACTACGTGTTGTTTCCCCTTTTATGGATTGGAGGCAAGAGATTGAAACTTGTGTCAAAGTTGACAGAATCCAAAAATGATTTCGCAGAGAATTCGACATCCCCATTGTATTTCAAAGAAGTACAGGAGCCATGCTACTTAGTGCTATGTTTCTCTCCACATCATCTTCTTGTCGGTCCTTGCAGGTCTAAACAAGAATGTACACCAAATCGTTTTCAACAGAACATGCCTGCTGATGGAGAAGAAAAGGAACGATTCGTATTGAGAAACCACGCAAAAAAAATAAAGTGCCATCACATCATTCAAAATTTCAGCATGCCCTTGAGTTTACTCCATGGTCCAAGTAAGTCAGCTGTATGCTTGAAAAGCACAATGATCACACTCATATTATCAGCGCCTCTGCAAAGGCCCCTCAAGTCAGGGGCTAGACAATTATCGCACATTTCTTCGCAAATAGATTTGATGCTCTGTCTCTGTTTCAATCTCTTTCTCACAAAATCCACCGCTTCTTGATTGCTCATCACGTCCCATATACCATCGCATGCCAGGATGAGAAATTCGTCTCCTTTCTGCAAGTCAAAGGATGTGATGTCTGGAGTTGCTACAACCATCTGATGCGTATGGGGTAGATTGGTATTCCTTTTGAAATCTAAATCACCGATAGTGCGAGAAACATTTAAAGCTCCATTGACCCTATTGTCTCTGACAAAACCTCCAGCTTTGATAATTCTCTCAGCCTCCTCCAATAAGACTGGTTTGTGATCAAGGGTCAAAGGTTCAGCAACTCCTTTTCTAGAGATGATGCACCTCGAGTCACCGGTGTTAGCTATGACAGCTTTATTCCCATGTATAACTGCTACAACTGCTGTGCATCCCATTCCAGCTGCATGAAAGTCGGTCTGGCCATCCTCGCTGTCAGAAGAAGCTGCATCATAGGGGCTTTGACTTCCCATAGTAGGCGGCCTGACGTTTACAACGCTATCTCGAGCCAAAGCACTCTGAATAAAACTTTCAGAACTATCTACGTGTTTCAAAGTGTTTTTATGCGATTTTGGCTCTTCCGTGGTCTCTTGCACTGTGCTTTCTGACTCTTGGAGCTTGTCTTCAAGAGTACTGAATAGACTGCAAATAAAGAAGCAATTTGTAGCGAGCATCAATTTGTACATATTGGTAAGATAAACAAATAAATGGTAAAAAAGCACTTACCCTTTGCTGCTATCAGACTTGGCCTTTGAAGCAACATGCCCCATTTTCTTAAGTTCTTTCTTCCCATCTTCTGTCTCTAAAAGTTCATCAATTTTATAGAATGTATCTGCCACTGCTAGACCGAAATCCTCACTTTTAAAATACTTACTAGACAAGAATATTTTAGGCATATATCTGGCGGTAAATTTTGCGACGAGCTGGCCACCATGTCCATCAAAAACTGCAAACAACGATGTCTGCTTGTTCCCCACATCCAACAGTGTCAAATGGTCATCCTCCTGCAAGCAACTTGCAATCAAATTATTCGTAGAATTACTAATGAGAACAACATACTGATACGTCAGCACATAAAAACTCCAGAAATATGTGGAACTTGAACAAAACATACCATGGACACTCTCCAGCCTTGCATACTAGAGAACCCATACTCCAGACTCCCATTTTCACCCGACCCAGACTCCTGTAATCATACATAATGCAGGATTAAGATACTTAAAGGAACATAGTGGGTTGAATCCTGGCCCAGTATATCGATCGAAGAGCGCAAAGGTGCTTCCGCATAGGGCTTTATCTCGCCAATTACCAGCTCGCTGGGAAAATGATACAAAAGACTCGACAGAAAACATTCCTTCCTAATGCAGCATGTTTCCATAAAGTGTTGTGCAATCGTCCATTCGCATATCTCTCAGGGTTTCACTTACCTTTGTTGTCACCGGATGGCTCAAGTACTGCCCCATGTCTGCCCTATTTCAAGGCCCTTTAACGACAGCAAGAGTATCGTGTTCCACAATCGATCTAATTGATTAGATCAGTGTTATGGTTCTTACTCAAAATTCGATTGAAAACTTCTCCGGAACAGTCTTCGCTCCTAAAGCAAAATGTTCTCGGCCTCCTTCCGCTACGTGCGTCCAATTTCACTTGTAGTGGATATTCCAAGTACCATGAATGAATTAAAATACTTAAATGCTTTGACTATGCTTCAAAGCGCAACCGATCTCAATACTCAGTGGTGCACAAGCATCGATGCTAATGGCAAATTGCCACAGTCCAACAAAAACCTCTTGTTCACAATTCGGGGTTTGCGATTGCACCCTATGCATAGCCGTATATGATCATTATGTGCATTGCGACAAATGGCGCAGTGGTACAAACAAGGATGGCCATGTAGAATGACCCTTTATGTTGTATGGAAAGATTGCAATCTTTCGGAAATGGGGCAACATGCAAAGGGGTAGGGGCCCTCTCGCCAACAGCCTGTTGTTTACCTTCTTGAAAATCTTAATACTCACAAACTCAACTCAAGGCGATTACAGTCATTCAATATCCACGTATACATAAGCCTCCTTCAGGCAGTGTATATAACCTTTATAGGGTTCAGAATGAGTTCTAATGTTTCAGGGCATTCAATGCAGGGCATCATCCTGCTCTACTTGTTCTCTTGTTTGTCCAATCCTTGACTGACTGCGACTCTTTTAGAACACTGATCACTATGCTCATATTGTCACAGCCCTTACCACATCCACTCGTATCAGGGGCTAGACAAAAGTCGCAAGCATCTTCACAAATCTCCTTTGGTGTTTTGCCTTCGGAAAGACGCTCTCTAACAAAGTCAATAGCTTCTTGATTCGTCAATACATCCCATATTCCATCACAAGCCAGAATAATAAATTCGTCAGAAGGATCCAACTTGATAGTTCGTATTTCAGGGTTTGCTGTCACCATTTGCTCCTCTGGAGGCAGAGATTTCACCTGTTTGTACTCCAAATCCCCAAGTGCCCTAGACAAATTCAAGCTTCCGTTGACTCGTCCATCGGCAACGAATCCCCCCGCCTTGGTAATTCTAGAGAACTCCTCCTCATTATTTGGCTTATGATCCTCGGTCAGTGCAACTGCCTTACCACCTCTGGAGAGTACACAACGAGAGTCCCCAGCGTTAGCAACAAACAGCTGGTCGCCACGCACTATTGCACATACAGCGGTGCAGCCAGCTCCTGGACCGCTCCATTCCTCCTCTGTTCTTGATGAGCTAAGCTCTTCAAGTTCCACTGGTTTTTTATTCTCCACGGCATCCTCTATGATTGCAACTGGGTCTGTTTCATCTCTTGGCACGTCATTAAACGGACCAGCAGGTGTCTCAGATGCTTCACGCTTTCTCTTGGCCTGGGAATCCTCTTTTGTCTCAGGTACCATCTCTTCAGCAGCACCCTGCTCCTCTTCCATGTCATCGATTACCGACACCTCATTACCCTCCCTATCGAGAACATTTTGAACATTTAGATGCCCATCAGATGATTTCACAACTTTGAATACTAAGCCGCTGTCTCGTGGTATCCCAAACGCATCCAAGAAGGCCTCTGACAAGTGTGCACTATCCAACGTCATTGTTGAGTCACCCGTTCCACTCTCATCACCTTCCTGTACTCCTTTCAGAGCTGTAAACTCGGCTTGATGTTCTTGCTTCACCATGATGTCGTCCATTTTCAAGAATGTCTCTCGAAGGGCCTCTCTCATATCTCCCACAGCGTAGCCTTTGGTGGAAACAAGTGCTTCACTGATGTGAGCAGCACAAAATTGGGCAACTTCCTTTCCTCCATGGCCATCAAAAACAGCAAATAAGCTTGTTCTAGGGTAATTCTGACTATCGTTTTCTTCAAGTGGGCGTTCAACATCAAGAATAACCGCATGCGCATCTTCCTGTAATTCACAAGCAATTGTTACCACACAGAGACACAGCACCAGGATAAAAATACAGGCGCAGGACACAGAACCCCACTACGCACCATATCTGTCCTCCATCCTTGCATAGCACAAACTCCATATTCAAATCTACCATCGTACCCCTCCCCACTCTCCTTGTCCTTCACGGGGGAAGACAAATAAGCTCCCATGTTGATTCTGAGCAGGCACTACTATCACCACCAGACTGTACTCTTCACTACAACCTACTGGCACAAGACTTCCCTGTAAATAGCACACAAAATAATTTTACCATATAGAGTCCATCATTATCTCTCGAAATGGAGATAACAGCTTCGGTCTCGCCAACCGTCTTTGCGCAATCAGACAAGGTTGACCGTGGCTGCATTTCACCAACACCAGAGAGAACGAATTGTCTGGCTCTCCCTAGTAGAACAATAAAATCTACTTTGTCGGGACAGGTTATTTCGTTGGGATGTGCCTTTTATTGTCCACAACCTCTGCATCCACGTCAGGCATCGCGACAAAGAAACAAAACCCTCCCAAATATTCTCGGAGCACCTTCCGCCACCGATTTAAGAATATATTTCAGGACATGACAGAATTTAGAGGCTTCGCACCTGGAAAATACCACCAAAACCTTTGCCTAAAGGAACCTTTGCTCAACTCACCGACTGTGGGTAAAGGAGCGCTCTTCTATTTGCCTCCGAATGGAATCCGTCGATAGGATACTGATGCGTTCTTGGCGTATAATTTTCTAAAAAATATAATCCGTGATTGCCAGCACCGTCAGCCTTATGCTCGCCGAGCATGAGTGATGCACAAGATGATATGGCAGGATTACTACTCAAGGTAAGTGACAAGCTAGCTTCAGGGTAAGGCATTAGACCTAGAGACACGAGAGCACTATGCATGGAAAATATTGCAAATAGTTGGTGGTTGATTGCATGTGTATATATATATCTAGAGAAAACTGTATATTCCCGTCACTAAGACTTTTGTGGAACCATATGGATTCGAAATAGATGAGAGCTTGGCTTGTAAAGGACAAACGTGTCATGATTAACCAGCTGAAACATACAACAAAGCTTAAGGCAAAGCACAGACTGCCTGTTACACATTTCAACATTCAAAGAATTACAAGCATTTTTTATCATTTCTCTGCCTCATTGTGCTTCGCTACTCTACGCTTGTACTCTTTATACTGGCAGAGTTCGTATGCATGACGCTCGTGCTCACATTTCCATGGCAAGTAAAAGTTCTTCCTACGGCATTCGTTCAAAGGTATCAATGCATCTACGCAGTAATCCCGAAACGCCAATGGTACTTTAGCATCATGAACTTCTTTCTGCATATCAAAATATGTAATTCATTCGAATATAGGACCATCCATAACGATAGGCAAACCAAACTCCTAGTTGGCCTACGAAAGTGCAGTCTTTATCAGAGCACGTACCTCTGTCACTACGACTGCAGGAGCCTGTAGATCTTGCTCCCCCATCCTCTCCTGATGAGTTGTTTCCAACTTTCTACAAATGATAAAAACGGCATTCGTCGATTCCACGCTATTTGCAACACATGATACCCGAACAGTGTAGAGACTTCTGTATCTCGTCGTTTCAGCCAATCTCATGGATAGATATTACTATCTACGAATCTCTGAAACATATAAGTTGTATAAAATCAACAAATAACTCACATCCCTGCTATTCCACGATATCTTTAGTGTATTCTCCCAGCAAATCAGTCTTGTCTGCCAAGCGAACCCTTCTATCTCACAGACTCCTCTAAATCCCAACTTTGCAACCAAACTACGAAATCAATATTTCGATGATAAATTATTTAAAAATCTGGAAACTGCCCACGTGAACAAATGGTCGAACCTCCACACAGATCTGTGTGAGGGCACAGGGTTTCTGAATCAGAAATTCTGAATCACAAGTCTTCATGTTCGACTACGAGCAGATTTTCAATTCAAAATTAAATACCAATAAAACTACTATTGTAGAGTTTTCATCAACGTACTGTTTCACCGGGTCATCTCGATTTGAAGACTCTATTAAAGTACTCGCTCTTGTCCGATGAGAAATTGTGCAGTGCGCCTAACGAGGGTGATATCGTCCACCTTTGATGGCCCCCGTCGATATTCTTCTACATTATTAAAATTAGATTCTAGAAATACGGGTATGGTGGAAGAGGAGCATGGTACTGGGCGAGAGGCAGACAATGCTTCGCACTCTCAGCCAACTGTGGGCCGTCGACTCGTGTCAGCAGAGAAATGCGTAGAGTCGAGTCCTGATAGCGTCGATGAGACTTTTCGTACGTCATATTTCTCAGGTAGTAAAATCTGGAAGTTGTCTGTCTTGAACGATGGCTACCAGTCGTTGGGACGTGTGTTGGGGCTGGGGCCAGGAGGACAACGTGGTGAGAACATGGTGGAAAGCTTGTTGATGGCTGTTCCAAAGAGGAAAGTGACGCCACATAGGAAGGGCAATAGGAGCGCAACAAAGTTTATTCGTTTTATTCCAATCGTTTCTCAATGCAGCAAATGCCAAAAAGTGTTTCCCCAGCACGCCATGCCATCCAAGTGTGAAGATGAGGAGTGTCCAGCTTTTAACGTTAGGAAGAATCCACAAAAGTAGGAGATCTCTCGCTTTACGGTTATAGTGCTACATGTATGCTGCTAATTATATAAATTTATTTATTTATTCTATGATCCATTGGATTGCTCTTGTCGCAATGTTTCCCCTGCTCTAGGAAATGCACCGATGTAGGATGAAAATGAAAACAAAGAGTCTGCAGCCTGGATTCCTGCTGTTGCGGAGTCCGGATGATTGATACCTTCGCAAACAAACTCAGCCTCCTCCAGCCAATTCTGCTCATCCATTAGCTCGGGCCACCAAGGGTACGTCGAGCACTGCAATGGCCTGGCCCCATATACAGAGCAGTGAGTACCATTCTCCAAGAACACACAATGGTCTGATCCAGCCTTTGTCTTGAGCATGTGCCACCCTTGCTTCTTTTTGTATCCTGTTTTGCAGTACGCGTTGGCAAACACGGCTGCATCCATACCCTTAAAATCCGCCAGAGCCAGCAACTCCTTGTCGTTAAACCATACTTCCCCCGATCCGGTACAGCACACCCCGCACCCTGTACATGAAAACCGTTTCCCGGCAACCAAGGGAAGCAGCGGATGTTCTTCTTCCCCGGTACTCTTCCTCCCGGCACTGACACGATACCGCTCCCTCGATCCCCGATTTGTGTATAGACCATATCTATCACCCGGAATATTCAGGCTATTAATAGCGCCATTTCTGTGCACAAAGCACGACATTGCAACTTTGGGCGACACCACCGTTCCGGTCAGTCACTGACGTCAGTGATACAAAGAATACGAGTACACATTCACCAATAGCATATTACTAATCTACGAATTATTGCTATGTAAAATTTACATTTGCTCTTCCAAAATATATTTTACTCTATCGAAACTGAACAAAAGAAAATGTTCTGTTCAAATTTCAGATCACACTCATTTCTTGAAAATATTCATAAAGCCTCCACTTCTTTCGAAACGGCGAAGAAGCCCATCAAATTTATCGCTTGTTCGCAGCATCTCAAGGTCGGCATCTGATCTCACTTGTTGGAAATCGTCATAGCCTGCTTCCAGACATCCAGCCAGGGCAACAAGCCCATTGTGAATGCAAGACTTTGCCTCTTCCTCTTCAGTAGCCACAGCTGCTAGTTGCGACTGGCAGCACGCTATGTTGTACAAGGCAGCAATTTTCTCCCCGTCACTTATAAGTCTGGGTTTATCGCGAAATCTTTTCACTCCAGTGCCGGGCAACTCGAGCGCCCTTTCGAAGTACGCTTGAGCCTGATCCCACTCTTTCTTCTCCGTCAAGGACAAGCCCACCGCAATAGCAGCCCGCGCATCATCTGGCTCGATAAAACCCTCACCAGCATTATTGCTTATGAGTGATGATATTTTCGTAAGGTGTTCCATATCGAATGAGTGTCCGTGTCTCTGTTGTGTGAAAGCCAATGGTCGACGGTGCCATGCAGCACGAAACTGACCTGTATTCCTGCTGCTGCTGCTGCTGGGTGCAACGGTTTGACCGATGCTTACTTTCATTGATACTTTCATTGATACTTTCATTGGTATGTTTAAAGACTATGGTCGACTGGCATACAAAAAAAAAGATAAAATTACTGGTAAAACAGGTATCCATCTGGGTATCTATCCTGCTGCTTTGAGAAGATATCATCGTGCAACTGTTGTGAGTGGTGATTTGGCGATTATTCAATGCAATCTGATGGATATGAATTGTATGTGAAGAGAGATTGCATGTAACGAGAAAAAAGTATACAAGAGTGGGTGATGGAGAAGATGGATTGGAAATCGTAATGACCGATGCTGGGCTTTGTCACACTATAGTGCATAGCCATACAGTGTCCAGCTAACTTAGGAAGACATCAATTTTTAAACTTGATAAAATGCATTGTAAAGTTGTTTAGTAGTCGGTACCTTGGTGAAGCATTTTTGATCGATATATAATGAGTAAAATATTTGTATATATATACATACCAGAGAGTGTAGATGGTCCTATACAAGAAAAGGTACTTGAAGTGCGGGAGAACTCTGAGATTGAGGATTTCATGGGTGAACTCGCCAAGCATTTTGAACGAGCGCATCCATTCGAAAAAGGGCATGTCGAAAAGCAGATGAAACAATTAAAAAATCAAATGGGGTCTACCATGCCGGATACTGTATCGGGTGAGTATCTGAAGAACGTGATGTCGCAGCAGATGGTGGAGACTGTGATGCTAAAGGGTCCGAGACCATCCAACGGTTTTGTCGGGGTGAACATGTATGTGGATGATGCGGCGGGAGCCAAAGGTCTTGGAAGGAATGCACGGGCATCAGATATAGCTACATGCTGTGGTTTGAGGATTGATGTGCTTGGGGACGCATTTTTGTCGCTAGTGATGGACAATGGGGACGAGTTTGAAAGGCTGGACCTTACTCTGTCAGAGGTATCTTCGAATGCGGCATGGATCAAAGAAGCGAAGGAACAAAATGTAGAACGGGCGAAGCATGGATCAAATGGTTCTCATATATCAAGGAATATGATGGATCGATTGTCGGATCGAAAAAAAGATGTAGACGGAGCCTGCATATCGAATAGTGCAGATGATGCAGAGCAACTAAAGGTGCAAGGGAATGGAAAATACGAGCAGAAGCAGTACGGACAGGCGGTCGATCTGTATACACAGGCTCTCGAGATAGATGATGCTTTTCTAGTAGCTCGTAATAATAGATCAATGGCGTTGATCAAGCTTTGTAGATGGAGAGAAGCTCTTGACGATGCAAATCTTGTTCTTAAACAAGAGCCAAGGAACCCCAAGGCTTGTATGAGAGCGGCCACAGCAATGGTAGGTCTGGGGAATCGGGATGAAGGCATAGGATTATTGGAGATCTTTATTAAAAATAATCCAGGGAATGGTGCAGTTGAGCAATGTCTGCGAGGCTTGTCGGCAGAGTGAACAGTGAGAGTCAGACATTCTCTCTGTTTTTCAACAGATCTGAGTGATCACTCTATAGATCTGCACTACTCCGGAGTATATGGATCCATTCTATCTAGATTTATTACTTTATTTAAAAAACTCGTATTTAAGTAAGTTAAGATAGGACTAGTCTGTTAGTAATAGTGCGAAAGGGATCCTTCTTTGTTGGAATCGGAAGAGTTGGACGAACTCCCATGCTTGGAGGTGCACGTTTGAAAATAACACCTTTAGGAGCACCATTGACAAGAGATAAAGCATATTCTGTACACAAAGACACCAGTTTATTTCAAGGAGAAACCATATTTGCTCCTATTCTTTTCAACGGGAACACTCAGCGGGGACAACCTGCAATCTGCCTCAAGAAAAGGGTCTTGACCGCGTCTTTGCCAGAGGACGGTCCATCTTCTGCTAGCAGAACATCTACTGTTACGAAACGTAATCCACATCCCAGATATATATTCGCAGCAGCTACAATGTCTCTCGCATCAGCTGAAGGAGTGCCAACGCCTTCAAAAATCAAATTTGCAACGGGTAATGACAAGAAACTTCGAGAAGTTATAGCCATTCTCGCAGCCGGGCAAGAGTTACCGTTTGAAGTAGAAGCAGTCAAGTTGGATCTACCAGAGCTCCAAGGTGAGCCGGAGGAAATCGCAAAAGAGAAGTGCAGGCTCGCAGCAAAGGAAGCTGGTTCTGCAGTGATGGTTGAGGATACATGCTTGTGTTTTCATGCGATGAAGGGACTTCCTGGTCCATATATTAAATGGTTTCTTGAGAAACTAGGCCATGATGGACTGAATAAAATGCTCGTGGGGTTCGAGGATAAATCTGCCTATGCGCAATGCACCTTTGCGTACACCCCTGGCCCTCAGTACGAACCAGTGGTGTTTGTGGGAAGAACAGAAGGGAAAATCGTGCAAGCAAGGGGGCCCACAAATTTTGGATGGGATCCCATATTTCAGCCTGATGGATTTGATGAGACGTATGCAGAGATGGATGCATCGATCAAGAATACGATATCCCATAGGTATAGGGCATTGGATGCTCTGCGAGACTATGTTTTGGAAAGGCATCCTGAATACATATCGAAACAGCAATGAATCATTTTTTGCATCACTCATTGATTCGATTGGCTTGATAGAGAAATGAGTGCGCTTCTATGCTCTTTTCAAAGCTCGGGTCTTCTTAATTTAATGGATTTGATGGAACCTTCTCAGGGTTGCACACTTTTTTTGCCTGTTCGTCACCCAAAATAGGCAAACCTTCTGCATTAATCAATCCTATTTGGAGTAATACACTTGCCTGATCCCAGTATATTCTTTCAAATTTAACTTTCCCGTTTTGAAAACCAATCACAGCAACCAAGGGGACCTCAACATGCTTGTTTGTTGGCTTCACTCCTGGAAGCATCCAAGGCATTTCGATACTATGGGTGAATTTAAATATCATTTCATCAACAATCTGCTCTTTTCCCACTGTCCGAGAGATCATTTCGGTAACGGTATCCTCTGGCATATGTGGGATGAAATTTGATCCATAGAAGGCTTTGATGTCCTCATGCTCAAAGCCACCGGTAGCCACAGGTACATGATTGACATATGCCCCGTGTCCTGGTGCGACCATCGTCTCCATCGTTCTCTCGACATCTTTTGTCGAAAATTCGCACTCCATATGTTTCTCCCAAATATTTTCATTCTTGCTCGATGAATTTCCCATGATGGCTATGCCGTTACTGATACTCTAGAGCGTGGCAAATCTGCGACCAAAAAGCCTTGCCAGGTAATTGATAAGTTGACGGAAACAGACTTTTGACTCGATGGCGACCTAGCACTCTGTAATTAGTCGTAAGTCATTAGCGCTTACGTATGCATGCAGAATATATACTAGTAGTATCTTATAATAGATTGAGTGCGCTGTAGAGCTGTCGATTAGATTACATAATTCGTATGTAAACCCGCGTTATTAACCGGTCAATCGGATCCTGCTCAAGAACATGTTAGCATCATCATGATTCAAATAACAATCCTACAGATTATCTTGAAAAGCCAATTACTAGTATGGAAAGTTTGCAAAGTAGAGAACCCTTGGAACTCTGATTAAAGATCAAGAGATGTTTCTTGAGACATGGATCCTTTCAATGTTGTTGAAGGTTTCGTTGGGTCCCAGAACGGGGGAAAACTGAAAATGTGAACTGACTGATCTTTTTGGTCGCACCAATAAGGTTGCTTCGATTTGGCCTTGTCACTCACAATGAGTAATCTATAATCATCAAGCCATTGTATGCCTTCAGCGTTGCAATAAATCATATTACAATGGTTGTCCCTCGGCAAGTGAAAAACAATGCCGCTTTCTGAGAGGAATTGACGTCTGTTCAAATCAAAGTCCCCAATCTGCAATCAACAATATCAGGCTTCATCATTCTGAAAACAGCAAAAGTTGAAAACATCATCTACGTACAAACACAGCACTATTCTCTTGGCTCAATATTGCAATCTTATTGATTTCCTCATTGATTGCCATATCAGAATAATCGATAAAATTTGCTTCTTTGGGCACTCGTATCTCCTCTAGTGGCTCCCAGACACAAGAATCTGAGACAAATGTAAGCTTTGACACGATGATTTTGCCATTCCCGGCATCTCTTCCCACCTTGCCACCTTGACAATGGTTACCCTCGCACATTCCCAAAAGCAGAGGAGTTCCGTTTTCATCTCTTGTGTACGCAATAGCTTCAAACCCCTTGTTTTCGTGGGTCAACTCAAAATCAACCTTACAGTGATCGATGATATCATAACCAGACAGATCCTTTCGTATCTTGGCCGTGATTGTATGTGGCTTGTACAATGTTTCCCCTTCTCTCTCTATTGGCAGAGATTCTTGCAAAAGGAGGAATGTGTCATTTTCCGGAACATATGCAATGCCTTCGAATTGAGACTCTTCCTGCCTCTCCCCAATCAGTCTATTACCCGCGCCCCTAAAAGTAAAAGATGCATCCATGTACCCAAGAGACATGGAAGAATCAAAAACGGCATAGTATTTCTCTTCCTTCTTACAAGACCCGGCACAAGCAACTCCAGAAGCTTCAAATTTAAGTTGGCCTTTCAAGTCTTCAAACAGTCCGGAGAATGCCGCTTCTCGAATCAGCTTCAAGGTAGTGGATCGTTGTTCTTTTGTATGGCAGGTTTTATCGTCATCGTGGTGATGACGGCAAGAGCCAACCAAATCCTTCGTTTTTCGAATCCACGCCGCTAGTGACGAAGAAGGCAAAGCCTCTGGTGTGGAAGAAAACACAACGAAGCAAGCAAACACCAGGCTAAAAAGGCCGATTACAAGCGCCTTCGACCGCATACTAAACCGTTAACAACTTTAAGTCAGAATGAATCTTCGCGCTACGATGATATGTCGGAATTCGTCAGTAGCAGCCAAGTGCTTTTGACTTACGTAACAGGAGACCCTGCGAGTTGATCTATAAAACCCCGTCACTCTGTGCAAGATTCACCGTGAAATATTTAAATCCCTCCAAAATAAAGGACACTCATGTATCAGGAATAGTTGTGAAAACATGTGCAATTCTATCTGACTGGAGACATCCTTGCCCTTTGTTTTTCAAGAGAAAAATGTACGGCCTCATGGCAAGGTTCGCATTGCGCTGCATGACGCATGTCCTACCATCGAAGACAACCTTTGATGGGATTCATCATTGTTTCAGATTGACATACCCATTTGGATTCTTTCGCCTAAAACTGTTCATGTGAGACGCAATGCAGCATCAAGACATATTTCTTTAGTACTTTTAAATATGTCAAGCATGCCTGCAGGTGCAATGCGCCTCCAGAGCCGATACACCAATTCTATCAGAAACGGTAGGGAATTTTCTTTAAGGAGGCCGTCTCTGCGAAAGCCAACCCCTGGATGTGCCAAAAAAATTCTAAATGTTGCTTTTTCAAATAGTTGTATCGATCAATGGACCTCTCAAGTGACTCGGCGAGAAATGTGTGGTGCTGGGAGACGACGCAATTCCTTGCTACTGTGTCAGGCGACAAAAGGGCCTGATGGTGGTAACCAGGCGAGCGAGGATGAGGCAAATCAAACAAAGATGGATAATGTGGCTGAGCAATCATCAGCAGATGGAGAAAACCGACGGCCGAAGAGGAGAGGGAGGAGAGAGAAGAAAGAGGCTGCACCAGAGCCTTTGACCTTCGATGATTTGAATCCAATTTCGATGGGAAGAAAATCAAGAGCCGTGTTTGATGATGTATGGTCTCAATTGCAGAAAATTGGAGGCCCGTCTAGGGCTTCGATCGCCGAAACATTTGAAGACTTGCCTGAAACTTTTGACTCGCCACAGGCTTCAGAAACCACTGTTCTGGTTGTTGGTGCAAACGGGAGAGTCGGTAGAGTGCTTGTCCGTAAATTACTGCTTCGAGGATACAAAGTGAGAGCTCTAGTACGCAGGCGCTCGACGACGGAAGAGAGCGAAGCTTTGGAAGCCATTCCCCAGTCGGTAGAGGTCATTGAAGGTGACCTAGGGGATTACAAAGCTTGCAGGAAAGCCGTGGAAACGGTGGATAAAGTCATCTTCTGTGCTGCTGCAAGGTCAACTCTTACCGCTGATTTGAATCGAGTGGATGCTGATGGTGTTGGTATACTGGTAAGAGCTATTCAGGATGTGAGAAATGCAGAGGCCCGCAGGGAAGGGTCCCTGGCCAAGTCTGCAAAGGTTGAGATTGCAGATTTTAAAGATATCGATTCTCAAGAGGCTTGGGATATCGATCACGTGGGTCCTCCGTCAGAAGATTTAGAGAAAACAGGATTCTATGCTGAGAGGAGAAGAAAAGCTCTTGGACAAGCCAGGGACACGGCAAATGCAGTTATCAGTGAAGAAGACTTTCTAGTATTCGAAGGCGCAGTGTATTCAAGAGACGGGTATGCTACTGTGAGTGCAATGATTGATGATGATTTGAAATCATCAATCGCCAGTTGTGATGGCCTAGTAATGAGGCTTCTTGGTGACCAGCAAACTTACAGCCTTGTTGTCGAGACTGAGGACGGAAGATCCTTTTCGTCCCGTTTCAAAACTGGAGTTGGGTTTTCAACCATAAGGCTACCATTCTCGTTATTCATACCCGACACATTGGCAGAGGATGTTGTGGAGTCAGTATTAGAACCAAGGGAAATTGTCAAAATGTCAATCAAGTTTGAGCCCAAATTGAAGGCATTTGATCAACTTACTCTTCCTGGTCAAGGTATTTATGATTCTGCAGCAAATAGATTTAATCTTCAAGTTGATTGGATCAAGGCTCTTCCAGGAGGTGTTGAAACTGATTTTGTTCTCGTATCGTGTGGTGGTGCTCAACGATCTGAATGGGGCTTTGATCCCTCTGTCAGGGAGAAGGTTGTCACATCTAAACGAAAGGGAGAGAGTTTGCTACGTAGCAGTGGACTAGGATATACAATTGTTCGTCCAGGGGCGCTTGTGGAGGAAGCCGGAGGCTATAGGGCCCTTGTTTTCGATCAGGGAAACAGAATCACTCAGCCAGTGGCCTGTGCAGATGTAGCTGATGTTTGCCTGAAAGCCCTTCACGATCCAATGGCCAGAAACAAAACCTTTGAAGTCTGTTGGGAATATACTCCCGAAGAAGGCCTAGAGAACTATGAATTGGTCGCACATTTGCCTGATAAGGCGAACAATTATTTATCTCCAGCACTTGCTTCTCTGCAGAGCAACACATGAAGTTTTAAGCTCAATTTGATCTACTCGAAATTGTATTTTCCTTTTCTTTATATTATATAAGATATATATACTCTAGTATACTATATATATATAACTCTCGAACAATATTTCCATGGTGCACATGTTTCCGGTGCCAATCAATCTGTAGTTGATCGATTGTTACACAGCTTAGACTATCGTACTGATAGCCCACCGAATAAAGGTGAAGTAAGCCTTAGTATTGAAGTACTCTTCAACACTATGATAACGAATATCATGCAAGACAATGCAAGACATGGAAACAACACAACACACAAGCTGTCTAAACGGGCAAGGTGACCAGGAAGCCTTTCATGAGGCGGTCTCCCTTGCCACTCGTACGCTGCACTCTCTCCCAAAGTATCGACATAAGATTGTATCTCCTCCACTCCTGGGTCTCAGGAGCTGCTTCAGCTCCATGCAAGCATCCATTAGATTAGCAATCGAGCCACCATCGTCCACTAATCTGCATCCCGTGAATGCCACGAGTCATTACAGCTCTGGGAATTACCAAGCACTCGTCTGTAATTTGATTCTGTAATTTGATTGTCTACAACCATCCTTTTGATTTTGACAAGAAAGGCAATATTCAGCATTTTCAACTTTTCGACCCGCGGCCCATGCCCTACGCCACCCGGCCCAGATTTCCAGCCCACATGGGCCGCATGCAATTGCAACCGGCCAGTTCCATGGAACGTGGATAAGATGGATCATATCCCCATCATCGATGTCTATTTGTGAGTTTCTCTGGCCCTGAAAGTCAACCAATAATTATTAAAAGTATTTTAGTAGACACAGAAAACATAATGCAGGCAATTTCAGCAAAAACTGCAATCAGGGGCACTGGGGTGTCGGCCACTAGGCCATCTGCCCGAGCGACTGTCCGCCGTCCTGTGGCTGTGCAAGCTTCTGCAGCCACAGCATTCACTACAACAAGGTCTGAAGAGGTACGTTTCATACAATTTAAGAACTGAGAGTTTTGGGTCCTGGTTGAGATGGGTAATGTTTCGAGATACCGACTGACCTGATGCCGATTCCCTGCAGATCTTTGCGGAAGCGAAGGATCTTCTTCCAGGAGGTGTGAACTCCCCCGTCCGTGCCTTCAAATCTGTTGGAGGCCAGCCAATTGTATTTGATCGTGTGAAGGGTGCATACTGCTGGGATGTTGATGGCAACAAATACATCGACTACGTAGGCAGCTGGGGACCAGCTATCGTTGGACATGCTCACGATGAAGTGGTTGCAGCTCTTGGGGAGCAATTGCAGAAGGGGACATCATTCGGAGCTCCATGCGAGTTGGAGAATGTTCTCGCCAAGATGGTGATCGAAAGGGTTCCATCGGTAGAGATGGTGCGCTTTGTGAACTCTGGAACTGAAGCAACCCTGTCTGCTGTGCGTCTGATGCGCGCATACACGGGTCGCGAGAAGCTTATCAAGTTTACAGGATGCTATCACGGACACGGAGATCAGTTTTTGGTGGCTGCTGGTTCTGGTGTTTTGACATTGGGTCTTGCTGACTCTCCAGGTGTTCCAGCCTCCACGGCAGCAGCCACGCTCACTGCTCAGTATAACAATTTGGATTCCGTGAAGGCAGTGTTTGAGGCTAACCCTGGTGAAATTTGTGGTTTGATCTTGGAACCAGTTGTAGGTAACTCTGGATTTATTCAGCCAACAAAGGAGTTCCTTGTTGGTCTTAAGGAGCTCTGCAAGGAGCACGGTGCTCTCCTCTGCTTTGATGAGGTCATGACTGGATTCAGAATCGCAAAGGGCTGCGCACAGGAGTACTTTGGTGTGACTCCAGATCTTACAACCATGGGTAAGGTTATTGGTGGTGGCCTTCCAGTCGGAGCCTATGGTGGCCGTAGGGATATCATGGAGACTGTGGCCCCAGCTGGTCCAATGTACCAGGCTGGTACCTTGTCGGGCAACCCATTAGCTATGATTGCCGGTATTAAGACCCTCGATATCTTGGGACGACCAGGAGCCTACGAGTACTTGGATACCATTACCAAAAGACTGATCAATGGTATCCTCGATGCTGGAAAGGAGACTGGACATGCCATGTGCGGATCTTCCATCTCAGGAATGTATGGATTCTTCTTCACAGAAGGTCCAGTGAACAACTTTGAGGATGCCACAAAGTCTGACACTGAGAAGTTCGGAAAGTTCCACAGAGCCATGCTTGAGAGAGGAATCTACTTTGCTCCTTCTCAGTTCGAGGCTGGGTTCACCTCCCTTGCCCACACTGAGGCCGACATTGATCAGACTATTGAGGCTGTTAGAGATGCACTCAAGAGCATCAAGCCATAAATAACTAGTACAACTCGCATCATTAGTCCCTCTCGTCGCGTTTGAACCATTCTTTTGTAACAAACAAATATCATTTTTACTTCTCTTCAATTCCCACTCCACACATGCATCAGTTCTCACTTCACACACTTGCATACACCCCCTAAGAGAATTGCCCGTATTCATTTTCGCTTGCTCAGATAATACAGTCTCACCGAAACAATGCAGTTGGACAACAGGTTGACATGGGCCAGCAGAAACAGTATCGATGCCAACCATACAGCAAAGTAAACAGCATGTCCCTGAAATTCCAGCAAATATGCCCAGGCTAACCAATGCCCGAGCCCCAGTGACCATATCAATACATCTCGAATCAGCACGTTCTGGATTGAAAAATGCGTCTGTTCTCAGTTTTGATCGTTTATTGCACGGTACCCTTTATCAATTAAGACGTAGATCCACAGACAAACACACAAAATGCCGTGTCTACATACCTTTCTGGACTCTATTCTTAAAAACATTGGCAGAGTAATCGGAAGCCATGCAAGATACCAAACAAAATATTGCGCTGTAGATACCTTATTAAAGGCAACAAACGCCATAGTCTGCAGCATGAATGCTCCAGCTAAATCCACCGATCCAAAAGAGAAGGCCAAGTAAACCTGTAGAACTCCAGACACGATGCTGAATACAGTTCCAATATCTCCGGTTACTAGTACACTCGGATCTTTGCCAGCATCAAGATATGCGGGATAGAAGTATGGGGAAAAGTTGTGTCTTGGATCTATCCTTGTCAGGTGGTACAAGTACGTTTCTTCCACGAATGTGTACCCGTACATCCAGTACATTACAACACCGAGAGCCATAAACACCGATCCTGAGCACAGACCAAAAACAACGCCATTCCAAGAAATCACCCTTCTCACTGTACTGTTGATGGCATGAGGTTGATCTACTTTTAACCCTAGTCCTGCTATGGTACGTGCAGTCTGTCCACCACGTTTCCGCCTCACACCGCTCTCTCCCGTTGGCTGTCGGTTGCATCTCGACCCCAGGTACAAGAGTACACTGAGACTGTATATTATAGGATACACTCGCCAGTGCACTGATATACCGTACAGCACCGCTGCCCAAACAATACGCCCCCTCTCTAAAAGCCCCACCACACCCAGCATCATGCACGTCACAAGAGCTTCCCCGTTCCCTCGTGTCGATATTGTCGCTGTAAACGGACTAAAAAGCCATAGAGATACACAAAGACATCTGACCCGCGCACTTTTCACTCCCCTCCGTGACAGTTCCACCAGCATCATGCTGCATACAGAAATAGATTGCTATTATTATTGTATCGAGTCGCCTTGATTATTGTCACTTGCGCCCCTTCGCTTTTCTTCTCTCTCCGTTGTACCACTGGTAGCATATCGCAAGCAGCGGTACTTAACCTGGTAGCATTAAATAGTAACTCATTTCTTTCACCAACAAACCCACCTTGCAGCCAGAACGTCCCCCGCACTGAACAAAACCTTTCCATACTCGGCCATCACACAATTGGGCAGCAGAATCCCAGCCAGCAAGGGCGTGTACCTGTACGTCGCCCGTTCATACGGCGACAGACCTTGATTCATAAACCCAGCCGCATCACTGTACACAGCATAGTCAATATCCGTATAATTCACATCCATCATTTCATCTTGCCATTTCCCATACCCAATCAGCGCAATCCTGAGCACAAAGGCTCCCAAGAGAACCCCGCTTTCTGCGCGCATCGCAGTTGACCCCAGCGTTCTTCAGAGACAGATGTACCGATGCTTTCTACTTTTTTCATTTGCTTCAATTACATTACTTCAATTTATAGCATACATATTCCAAAGACCAGACCGCCCTCTCCTTCCGGCTTTGGAACTGAATGTTGAATGTTGAATGTTGAATGTTGAATGTTGAATGTTGAATGTATCAATTCCTCACAGGTTTTTGAAACAAGCCTCCGATGCACAGCAACTCGTATTTTTTTTCCTTTCAGCACTGACTATTACATTATCGAATTTACATTTATCCTGATCCCCACGGTTAGAGTGCTTATTCACGAGTCGGTCCAGGTTGCACTTTGCAGGGCAGTATTACCCGCTTTACAAAGCACGTAATTGCATGCGGTGGTGGCCGTTGATTAACAGCCGGTAGCACTGAAATACGGCTAGGCTACAAATGTACCGGTAACGATACAGATGCAAATACAGAGAAAAGAGCCACCACAAAGCTTAGTTCAATCACCAAGGAATCATAGGTTGCAGGATCAGCTTCGCATGTTTCCAGGAGGCAATGGTGCACCGCTCATGATCATGCTCCGTTATATAACGGATCCGTTCGTCCGCTGCAGTGGGCTGTACGTGCACAGCGAACATGCTCGCCCACAACACGGCACCCATTGGAGCAGCAGAGGACCGCTCGATTTCCGATTGCGCATTTTAGAATTGTAAAAGAAAATACGGGTGTACAGTATGGCGTAGCGTAGAACAAAGTGTATTGGTTGAAAAGCCGAATTCGACGATAGCGTCGTTGACGCTGGCAAGGATGACCAGGCGAGGGGGAGATGTTTGTCAATTTTCAAACAGAGTCGTTGGAGTCGTGCGAACCATAGTATTTTCTGAAAGTTTCAAGGTGCGTCGATGGAATGTGAATTAATGAAAGCTTAAAATAAAGAATCGTGTGCAGCCTAGAGTGATACGGACGATGATGATGGTCTGTTGTGCAGTGGGGCGTGCAAAACGCGATTGGCGTGGTCTTTCCATGTGCGCTGCTTTGAGAGCATTTCGTTTATTTGCTGAGAACTAGTGGCGTGTTAAATGGCGGCTTTGGTCAAAGGTGTCCATGAACGAGTCGAGACTGTACGGGAATTCGAAAACCTGACTTTCGTGTTTTTCTCTGCAGTGTTGTTCGTGGTTGTCCGCAAGATTTCGTTCGCATCCGCGTGTCTGACCTGTGTGTTTTATGGCGTGAGCTCTCAGACTTTCAGCGTTAATAGGACCGTCGGGGGGCGCTTGTTCGGAGCGTGGAACTGGATGGGGTCCTTCATGTGTGGAGGATTGGTTGGCTTTCTCATTGTGTCGTTGGCTTGGCTGGCCAGGGGCGACGCGACGGCAGTGCTAGAGTATCCATACGATGATGACAGCATAAGCATCCTTGGAGAGCCAGGGGAATACGAGTCGTACCTGAAGCGTGCTGCTTGGAACCCTATTCCGCCCTGGTGGGGTAATGCCACAGCAGCTGCTGTGCGGCAGTTGGAGGTATTGAACTCGGAGACTGTGAGTCCAGGATTTTGGGGTTTGCTGATGGTGCTGTATGCTATATTTTCTATAGTGTATTCGTATAGCAGAGGGTTCTTTAAAGGCTTAGAATTTATGTATTCGTTGATCAGCATGGTCATGATGTCGATGATAACTGTACTTGGTGGAGGTCTGATGCCGCTGCTAGGCCAACGACTGTTCTGGGACCATGTTGTGGGGTCTTTTATCAAAGCGCTGCTTCTGGTGTGCGGCGCGATGTTTTTCAGTGGATCTTTGGTATACGTCAACAGCTCTCATGATGAGGTGCGAGAGAGGACTGCAAAACTGTTGGTGAGAATGGGGCAATCAATGTCATGGCTTTCCAGCTCTCTGCACGTCTGCATGGCGGAGGTGCAGAGACGCGTCGCTGAGCCACAAGGAGAAGGAGGAGATGGCGAGAAAGATGGTGAGAAAGATGGCGAGAAAGATGGCGAGAAGAAAGGAAAATCAAGGGCGGAGGCAATAAAGAATGTTCTGGATGAGTGGAAACTGAGGCAAAGGGTTGTGAATGTTCCAGAGTTGCTCAAAGAATCACTGGGAATCAAGTCGTACATTGGCACATGTTTTTTTGAGCCCCCCTGGCCAGGAATTTGCTCTCAATGGGGTGCTGACTATAAGAAATACGATGCACTGCTGTTTCAGATTCAGCTCTTTATGGGTTCTTTAAACTGCATAAACTCGATTGTGTGCCAAGTGCTCTCGGCAATGGTGAATCACCAAAAGCCGGAAGATATGGCTCGTGCTGAGCCACTCTTAAACGCATTGGTTGACGTTTTAACAAGTATATCTGGTGTATTGATTGAATTGTCCGAGACTTTAAAAACCATGCCTTTTGGGAAAAAGTGCTCGGGAAACGGTTTGCTTTGGAGGCCAAAGTCTTTGGAGTTCTGGGATTCAAAAATGAGTGGGTTGAGACAGGCAATTTATGACCACCTGGACACCATGAAGGAATCCTCTGTTCGAGGAGTGATGAGTGCACTAGACAAGGTTGACATCAACATGCGGCCAACATTCTATCTTGGTGGGTCAGCATCTGTGCTGATAGCCTCGTGTGAATCGCTCATTGATACCTGCATCCCGATTGAGGTTCTAGCAGCCAAAGCTTTGGATATAACTGACACGAGTGATGTTATGCATCTTTCTAGTATTATTATTGGGCAACCGGCAAAAACCTGCGACCAAAATGGCTCTGGAAGAAAAGAAAGTGTAGTTGGGAGGGCCAAGAAATGGCGAGATCAGATTTGGGTCACGTATGCAGCATCCATACAACCTTGCTGGGAGGCTATTTGGCTAGCTTCTGGCTTCTTTTCCTGGTCAATACAGCTGCGATCCTTGAGACAAATAGCTAGCAAAATATGCTCTAAAGACTACTTTTTATACTCGTGCAATTTTAGAAAGGCTATGACGAGGAAGAACATATATACTTACATGAAATTCTACCTGGCAACAAATCTTGCTTTGATAGCTATTATTTTGATTCTCTGGCTTGGATATGCCAATTCGGATAGTGCTGTGCAGAATGCTATCGACGCTGCCAATTTCTGCAGCAAGTGGCAGCCACAATATTTCATCTTGGCAACTGCCATCTGCTTGCAGGAGACGGTTGACGCTACGATCATCAAGGTCATTCTTCGTTGTCTTCTGATTGCAATTGGAGGCGCTCTAGGGTATGTGACAATGCTTAACGGCTCTCTTGCACAGAACCCATACTACATTTTTTTCCTCTCGGTCCTGGTGAACGGCTTCTTTGGTCTATTTTCTTATATAAGTCTGGATTTTCGTTATTCGTTGTTCTTGACTGTGTATACGTTCAATGGCATTGTGCTTTGCCAGTACTCAGGGGTCTGCTGCCAGAGTGGTCAACTGGTGTTTTATGGTGGAAAAGCCATCTCTACCCTACTTGGCGCGATGTATGCTTTCATTATAAGCACTCTAATCTATCCTGAATATGCCAGCGACGTATTATTCGGTTTGGAGCAAAGGTTTTTAAAGATCTGCACTAAATTTTTGCTCGAGTCTTTTGAAAAGGGGCATGAAGTAATCCTTCAGAGCAGCAGGGCACCTTCTGAAACCAGAGACAGCAACAAGGAGAGGCGATATCCGCACGTCGGATTCATTGAGAACAAGGAATCGTATGAACATATCCTCGGCCTCATCTCAGACATGACAAAGCAGCGACTCGCTATTTTACAAGCCATGCTCACTGAACGAGAGACAAGGTCTCTTGACAATCGATTTCTTATTGTCAGAAGAGTGACATTGATCCCTCTCCCAAAGTCCATATTCATAATTTTTGAGAAATTAAATGCTTTTGGAGCATATATAAATGTTTCATTACGGCTAGTTCGAAGCATACTGCTTCGACAACAGATTAGTCAGCCTGTTCAAGTTTTTTTGGATTCCATGATGCCAGCATCTGTCGAGCTATTTGACCGTGTGCCAGGCATTGTCTCGGAAATCGAAAGTTTGATTACAAACAAGGAGAAAGATGTCTTACAACAGCATAAAGAAGCACTCAGATCCTCTTTGCAGAGATTAAGACAGTCACGGGCGGACTTGAGGTTAAAGTTTGAGAGCATATGGGAGAAACTCCTTCATGCCCATGACTGGAAGTACAGCGACAATCGATGCCTCGTATGGTACCAGATGCTTATGGCCAGTCTCAGGGAGCTTGAGGCCCTAGCATTCATCATGACCATGGATGAAAAAGCACTGGAGAAGGATGATTATTCTAGTTGGCTCGTATCTTGGTGGACCCGTGCTGACTGGCTATGACTCCGTCATGACGATGTATCTATAGTTCTAGAACTGGTCCATGGCCATGGCCAAGGATCAGACCACATCTGATGACTCGGCACCGTCCTTCTGTATCTGCATATCATTGGTAGCAATTCGTACTGCTTCATACACACCTATTTATATTGTCAATCTTTAATATTTAATGGTGAGATTAAGAACATAAACTGGTCAAACCAGAAAGAGCCAGTTTCGAGGGGCTGTTTCGAGTTAGATTGTTTGGGTACACGATGGTATGTTTGGTTCCTCGGAGTACAAGGTGGAAGCATCCGACATTATCGGTCAATCCGTCCATGAGGAAAAATAGAGCAATTTTTGACAGAAAGATCCATGGATCGATCAAGTTTGCCGCATATAATTCCGGCAGTGCTTTTGGCCAAAGGAGCGCCAGGGTGCAAGGCAAAGGTATCTTGCAGCAGTTTGCAGGCTTGGTTCGTAGGATAGAGCAACAGGGCTGGACCCATTGTGGTCCTTCAGGAAGAGAAACACATGAAATTAATAGTAATGCACGTTTTCCAGGCCGTCAGAGGACATGTCGCACCAATGCTGGTGCTATGGACCTGGTTGAGTTGGTGCAGTCAGCAGGAGAAACTGCACTGGCGTCTCATCAACCTGGCCTAGTCTTGGGGTCGGGTGCCAACACCCTGGTTTATATCCTTGGGAATCGAGTTCTACTGCGAGGTCTTACCGTTGAGGGTGTGCTAAGCTCTTGGGTGCTTGGGTCTTTGGTATTTTCTGCATTCGGTGCCAGAGGCTACTGCATTGTGTGCCTGTACTTTTTGCTCGGTTCTCTGGTGGGTTTGACTCGATAAGAATACTCGAAATGAGCACATAATTAATTATTACCGATGAACGATGCTGTAGGTTACAAAGTTAAAAATGGATGTCAAAGAAAAAGAAGGGACAGCTGAAGCAAGAGGTGGGAGGAGAGGAATAGTGCGTTGTGCTGCCTTTGGGTTCGTGACAAGGTTAAGAAAATGCGGTGCTCAGTAATCGCAATGCGGAGGATGAAAATGGCTTGTTTATAATCTAGTATTGTTGCTTGAAATACAGGGTAGTGTCCTAGGCTCTGGCACAGCAGGGGCGATATGCGCAATTCTAGCTTTGTCATTTCCTGATAATACTGCATTACAGAGTGTATTGTGTGTGGGTTATGTTGCAAGCTTTGCAAGCAAATTGGCTGATACAGTATCCAGCGAGATTGGAAAGGTTTGTGGTACATGAGATGATTCTTGTCTCCAGATTTTACGTTTGCTTTTTGGAACTTTTGCAAATAACAAAATGCTTCAATCGTAGTTGTATAATTTGCGCAGGCGTATGGTAAGACTACCTACCTGGCAACCTCATTTGCCTTGGTTCCCAGAGGCACAGAGGGTGCAATAAGCCTTGAAGGGACAGTAGCTGGAATATTCGCAGCACTGTTCATGACGCTAGTATCTTTTTTCCTCAATTTGATTGAATTTGAAGGAGTGATATGTGCTACAATAGCATCAATAATTGCAAACTATGCTGAGAGTTTGATCGGAGCAAGTTTTCAGGGTGGCCTCAAGTGGTTGAGTAATGACATTGTGAACATTATCCAAATATCACTGGCTTCCTTTCTAAGTATAATGTTCATAATAATGCACCAGTAAATTATGTAGATCAAGCATTAACACTCTGTAGAACACATTACTGGCTCTAATGCTATCACTTGTGAAGTATGACATGCCACAATTCAGCCCCAAATCCAATAATGCAGATACATTGAGGTAAAAAAAGCCTCCAAGGCTGACCAACTATTTTCCTGGAGAGGACAAGGGATGATGAGATTCCCAATAAGATTGTGGATCCTTGAAGAAATGTGACTACAGCTGGATTTGCTTCCCATGCTGGAAGCCACGAGGGGTCAATTCCAACCGAGCTGCCAGCAACCTCCAATATATGACCAGCTTCTAAAAGTAGCAAATCCAAATAATACGCGAGTATGCTACTCCACACAAGGGGTAGATATCCATACCCTATCTCACTAAAAGGTTTGGCAGGCGCAACTATCGCAAGATTAGAAGAAAGCCCCCCATAGCTATCTGTAGCTCTGGAAAGCACATCAACTGCCTTTTGAGTCTCTTTGTCCGTCACATTAGTAGTTTGAAAAGCAAAACTTGGATTTTTAGTCCCGATTGATAATAACTTTGCCATGAACCGCCAAATTAAATCTACAGACCATGCCGTGATTCCAGGGAATGCAAGAATCAACACTGAGGCCAATATATGATAACCCTTGTCTGATAGGACGAGCTGCTCATAAGCCCCGAGCCCAAGATCCTCCAGAACCAAAGGAAGTTTATGAAGCTCAACAGAACCAAGGAGAATGAAAGCCAACGCAAGCTCCTCGGGAATAGGTTGATGTGAGGAATTCCAAAGATCCGCTCCGGGCAGCCTCATCCTGAATTCAACAGACCTGTGAGGACATGCCTTCAGGCATTCCATACACAATACGCAGTTCCGATTATCCGCTAGCTGTGCTGGGTGAGAGTATAATGGGCATCCAGGTGACTCCATTCCCTCTGGAGGAATCGCGGGTCCTCCTTTATAGCATGTATATGTTGTGCATTCTGCAGAACAGACGCCCTGAGTTGCCCGAAGCTCTGTCATAGCCATCTTGGAAAACAGACCATTCATTCCACCTATTGGGCATAGGTATCTACACCATATTCTTCTTTCGTAAAAGAAAGACCCTATCATAGCGCCTGCTGTGATCAGCAGCAGCAGGCACGATGATAAATAAGCAGTCTGTGGTAGATCCCACACTTCCTCCCAGATCAGGATGCCAGCAAAAAGTGAAAACAGAAACAAATAGCCCCATTTATCCAACGTTTCTCGGGGCCATTTCATGAGTTCAGCTCCAGATGCAATCCTTAGTTTTTGCACCAACTCCCCATAAATCATGAAAGGGCATACTGAACACCAAATACGACCCAAAAATGGGTAAGCAACAAAAGAAAGAGGCCACCAATAGCACCAGAATGCATTCAGGGCAAAGTTATGATCTCTATCTTGTGGTCCGATGAATAAATAAAGCACTATTGCAGCATAAACATACACTGTGAATTTGAAATTAATACTCTTTGGCCAGAATTCAGACCTCAAAAACGATCTCAGTAATGGCAGAGGTCTCAGCAAATTTGCACGGAATTGATCAGTTTTCTGCATACAGCGTACAATAGAAAAATCACACTCCATATCCAGCTGCACAAAGCATCTATCATATCACCAAAGGTGTACGACTCAGTCGCTCGATTTCTCACCTGTCCAGAGGCAAACCAGAAAACCTCCTCACCAATTTCTAGACTTTTTGTCTCTAAATCATCCTCAGAGCTGCCTATTTGAGACTGAAGAGACTGAGCCACAGCCCTTTCAACTGACGCTTCAAGCTCTGAAATATTGTTGGGATATTTTCCGGCTTCCAGAGCTCTCACTGCGATACATTGGGATCAATGTCAGCCACTAATTAATGAAGATTTTCAAGCATTCAAAGTACATGCCAAATACCCACATGCTTCAGGAGTCAATGTCACAAATCCAAGCCCTCTTTGCTTCGAAATCTGTCTCAAATGGAAATAAACCAAATCTTTGATATCCCTTGGCCGCACTCGTAATGGCGGGATTTTAATTGACTTTGCATGCTTTTCAAGACCAGGTACTCGAGTCTCAGCCGTCATGATGATTCTTGGAAATGAACGATAACTGCGATACATCTCATCTTCCTCAGTTGACTCAAAGTCATACTCCATATCGTCATCTGAGTCGATACTGGCTGCCAAGCTCACCATAGCAACGGCATTCTGTATCAGCGGAAGCACTTCAGGCAGTGCTTTATGAACATTTGTGAGAATTACAGTTCCTTGAGCAGGTAACCATTGAAGAAGACCTTTCCTAGCGCCGCGGCCGAGTAATTCAGATGCATCGGCATCTAAACGAGAGCAGTCAATCGACACAAGAGGGTATCTACCATCTTTGCTGCCAAAGTGAATCAAACTTGCTGTATTAAACTTGTGAAGACCTGGTTCCCCAAAGATCAAGATTGGCTGCCTCCTCTCATCTTGAGATGCAGATATTATCTTCTTGCGAAGTTCAACTGCATATCTAGAGTTCCCAATAATACCATATCTCGGGGAGGATACTCTGTATGGGGCAAGTGCTCTCTGTCTGGATTCCTCCATTTTTAATGCATCTTTAGTCTTGCCAAGCTCTTCAGCAAGGGTAGACATTCTTTTCGACATCTCATCATTCAACATTTGCATAATATTGTCTTCATCTCTATTTTTAGAACCAGATTTTGCATTTTCTTTCGTCGTTTCACATTCTTCCGCATTCTTGTTTGGATCAGCATTGTCTGATCTTTCTGGGTTGTTTGAGCTGCTGCTCCCTATTCTCGTTTTCTTGCCACCACCATTAGGAAGAAGCGCATTTCCCCTTTGAGGGTATTTATTTTTCAATCGTAAATATATTCCACGTCCCAATGCCACAGATCTCTGATCGCAAAGCAGCCCTCTTGTCACAACTTGTCTCGTTGTGGGCCAACCTGCCTTCTTGCAAGCACCCTTACTGAAGGGTTTAACTCCAAGACAGCCTCCGGGACGATCCATAGTACAGCGATAATAATTTACATAAGATTGAAATGACATTGGATACCTATCACATTGGATACTTTTGCCACCAACATCCTTTTGAAGCCTTGACAGTCTTGCATTGCCATGCAATGCACAACGCATTATCGTCTCACCAGCCTCTACAGTCTTCAATGAGAATCCGATATCTGGTATTGTACCTTCATAGCAAATATAGATTTCGATTACCTTTTCTTGCCGATAATGGGACTGCTTTTTGCATCTTATTGCTATCGTAGCAATGGGCTACGTGTACCGCTAGTACGGATCTCAGGCCTGACCTCACCCATGTGAGGAGAGAGATGCCGTCTAGAAATTATACGTTTGATTGGATGCCCCTCTAAGACTGCTATAGATCGTAACATATGGCATTGTCCTTCGAAAGAGGAAGAGACTCGCCTTGCGGCTCACAATAGCTGCAATCATTGCATATTTTACATAGACTAGACTAGAGTTTAAAAAATGGCACGAGCATTCTGCTACCACTGTAGAGATTCTGAACTGTCACTATCACTTGAGGTAGAAGATGGAATAGATTGCTCGGAAATTCTAATAAGTTCCTGCTTGACCTTTGGAATCCATAATGGTGCGTTGTACACAATCAAGCCAGCTGACAGGACTGCTGTACCCAGCAGAAAATTCAGTCCCAACAAAGGAGGAGATCCCAACAGCGGCAATGGCAACGTAAAAGCCCACATTGTCAATGGTACTATACCGCTCATAACTAAACTAAGTGCTATATTCCCTGCTTGCCGTATCAAGTTCAATGCGGATACATTGAAAAGCAGATTGATGAGAACATACATGATTGGGAGCAAAGGGGCACCACTGCAGTTACTCCCACAGTCAGGGGAGATGCCTTGGAAGCACTGCCATCCCATTGATACATGATCTCCGAGATTGCTCAAAGGTATTCCTCTAGACCAGGTTACCAACGGGAGCATCAAGAAAACAAAGAATGCCTGTGATGCTGATCCAAACGTGTTTACAATGAACAAATCAACTTCTCCCCCTGTCAGTTCCTTCCCTTTTCTGAAAATTCTATCCTTAAGAATCGCATCTATGGCTGGAAACAAGCAAGAAGAAATATATATTATTGCAAACTTAGGGTCCACGTTAGTCCACAAGGAAGAGCTCTCTGAGGCTGGCCAGGCAGCAAGTCCAACACCAGCAATAACAGTAGCCACGCCCAGCAACTGCACAGGTGACATTCGATCTCGAAGTATCAAATACACAAGCACTACTTGCCACAGCAAAATAGTCTGGGAGAGAAGTGGTATCATCACACCAGGAAGCTGGGAAGCACCGATGAAACTCAACAGACTGGACACAGCTTCAACAAAACCAATCCCCAAGAATAAGGCCTTCATGTTACCAGGAACAGACCATGCTTTAGGATGCAGCGAACCATTTTTAAACTGAAATAGCAGTACTAGAGCATAAGCAATAACGTATCCGAAAGTTTGAAACTGAGCTAAAAAGAACACATAGTTTCCCAAAGGGACTAGAGCCATTCTATACAGAATTCTATTCACCACCGCAGTGACGATAACCGTTGCTATGGCAACTATAAGCTGCACAATCGCAGAAGCATTTGGCCCAGCACCCTTGATATTTCCCTCGGCGTGACTGTACGTATTGCTCTTCACCAACAACTCTTTTTCAAGTTCTTCACCTTCCCCGTCGACCCTCGACCTAAGCCTCGACTCTCTGATGCCTAAATTCTTGTAATACTTCCATTTTTGTTTGTATAATGTATTATGTGACAATGTTCGTAACGCAGGTACTACTCTGACCGAGGAAGAAATCCTAGATTTGGAATGCATAGTCTCTGCCACCTGACGAATTTGGCAACGCATCGCCGGCTCGCGGATCGACTGCATGCCATTCAGTCTCCCACTTGAGAACATTAACATCTTCAGATAGGAAGTATTCGCCTATTAGAAGTAAATCTGCTGGGCACAACTACTTGTCGCCGTTTCGACAAAAAACACGTCAAAAATAAAAACACTCTATGTCAAGTCAACCACGGCATATGTTTTTTCAATTTCTATTGCTCTATATATCTCATATTTTTGAATATAGCATCTTGAGTACTTGACAGTAGCTATTTCTTCTACGAACCAACAGAGAGCGTGCCGAATGCAACGTTATTTTTAATATTGTTCTCAAAGAGAGTTCACACTATCTTCCCCCATCCACCCACAAAATTTTCACAGTGACATTCAATCTCAAATTTATTTAAAACTACTTTGGTCCAAAAATATCATGAGGTAAACCAAACTCCAAGCTAGCTTTCTCGGCAGTACAAATTCCACGAGTCTGCGGTACGATCTATCCAGATCGCTTTTTTGGATAGGTGGCCTTTTATATCCCTTACCATGGAAAGGGGGTCATCTTTGATCGATTTTAATTTTCTATAGATATTGAAAGTTTGGATTAGTAAGAGAGAGATAAACACAATGGCATTCCCATGCGCGTCCAGCCGCATTTCGCTTGCAGCTCAGAAGGAGCAATCCAGTGGTTTGGTGGTGAAAAAGCATGCGATTGCTAACAAAGCAAGCTACATGATGAGAAGAAAATGCGATAATGTCGTAGTTAATTCTATTAGCCCGGAAATTGTGGGTGAATTGGCTGAAAGTTCGAGCGTGGCTCTAGCACTGGGTGGGTCTGCTGCTATAGCAGCGTTGTCCGCTGCCCTGATCGCAGCGGACCCAGAGAAGAGACGTGCGGCCCAGATGGAACAGACAGGCGGGGATGAGTTGGCAGCCGTGAAGAATTACTTTGACACTGCTGGATTTGAGCGATGGCGTAAGATCTATGGGGAAACTGATGATGTGAACAAGGTGCAGTTGGATATCAGAACCGGGCATGCTGAAACCGTAGAGAAGGTGCTGAAATGGATTGATGAAGAAGGTGGTGTGAAGGATGTGACAGTGTGCGATGCTGGGTGCGGGACAGGAAGTTTAGCGATTCCCTTGGCGCTCAAGGTGCGTGTGTTTGTGTGTGTGTGGAGAGTATGATACATCATCAAGTTGTTTGCACTGCACTTGTTGCAGCAATTGCCTGCATTATATTTTTATGAAGAGAAGCAGGTGTAAGGAATTTGACAATGGTGGTTTGCAGGGTGCAATCGTAAGCGCGTCTGATATATCATCATCAATGGTCTCGGAAGCTGAAAGGAGATACAAGGAGCAAGTAAGCAATGGTTCTGCTCCACCAGGGGTTGCTCCTGTGTTCGAAGCCAAGGATCTGGAGTCTTGCAGTGGAAAATACAATACAGTCACATGTCTTGATGTGATGATTCATTATCCTCAGGACAAAGCAGATGATATGATTTCGCATCTGGCCAGTCTTGCCGAGGACAGGCTGATCATTTCGTTTGCTCCCAAGACAGTTTACTACTCGGTATTGAAACGTATCGGCGAACTCTTCCCGGGTCCGTCAAAAGCAACACGTGCATATTTACATGCTGAAAGTGATGTGGAAAATACTTTGAAGAAGAATGGGTTTGAAGTGGTCAAGAGAGATATGACTGCAACGTCCTTCTATTTCTCAAGGCTCTTGGAAGCTCGTCGACTTTAAGCTTAATCCAATATTATTATAACAGATTCTTATAGACAGATTGTGTAACTGAATAAAAAGTGTACTACTAAATATTTATATGCATGCATGTATTGACAATGATATCCCCGACGTGCTACGCTGGAGGTCAGCTATTATTTTTATTAATATTCTGCAATGTATCTCCCCTTTCCCTCAGGGATATTGCGTGATTATTGCTAGGGTTTCTTTGCTGAGCAGAATCAGAGGGATCATTTCTATCCAGAAGATAATCTTCGTTATCTGAGTTGTACTCCTCTTCACCTTCGGTTCTTCCACCAAATATGGGTTTCAGGTATGTGTTGTCAATTTCCTTGAATCTGCGGTGAAACTCTGAAGTTCCGGGATCAAAATCTGTTGGCTCGGGAAATGCTCCCATGACACCACTGTTTGATCCTTCTAAAGATTCTTCCCATCCTCTTCGGTATATCTCAGAGTCTGATTTCCCTTCTAGTTCCAAAAATCGAAGCATGGGTGCAGTTGCAGACCCAAGCACCAATGATGAAAGGACAGCAATCAACAAGGTGGCAGTCTCAATTGCCGGAATACCAATTCCTGCTTCATCGTCTCCTTCTTTACCAGATGGCATATTGACAACTAGACCATATGCTACGGCCCCACGAAGCCCCACAACCCAAAGCATTTTGCGCATATTCATAGGCAACTTGTTTTTCCTATAGTGGTTTATCAAGGCAGTGCAAGGGAAAATATTGGCAGCTCTGGAGGCTATTGCAAGCGGAACCCCGCTGACAAAGAGACCAAAATCAAACGAATGTGACATTGTGGCTACCTGAAGACCCAAATAGGCAAAAACAAAAAGCTCGCACAAAAATGCACCAACTTCAAACAATCTCCTGACAGAAACTTGTGTCTCATGAGACACGTTATAGTATGAATAATGTGAGTGGCATATGCCGGTGAAAAATAGAGCTACAATACCGCTCATTCCCACAACTTCTGCTACCAAGTAAGCCAAATAAGAGCCCATTACAATAATGGAGATTTCGTAGATGGTGGGATCGATGGATACCCCATGACCACCATCAGACTCTTCGTTACTTCTGCCAGATAAACCCGATGCTGCGACAAACGCAATAGAATATTATTGAAATATCATCATTTCGAAATATTCTTTTACCAAGTCACATACTGCAATGACGTATATACCGTACCTGCACCATGCCCACTTTTGGTCCATCTAGCTGGATCTGAATAGTATGCATCAAATCTCTTTAGCAAAAATGCACATGCTAGAGCAACTCCAGTTCCAACAATTAAAGACCCAACAAGTAAAAAACAAAATTGAAACAATATAGCTGGCATCGTGCCTATACTGAACGAAGAACCCGATGAGGTCTCTATCGATCTGAAGAGCACAATTGCTACTGCATCGTTCAACACTGATTCACCGAACACCAAGTTGTACAGAATTGAAGGAGTATCGCTCTGCGCCAAGACAGCTAAAGTAGCTACCGGATCAATCGAAGAAATTGCTGCTCCATACATTAGACATTCAGCAAAAGGAGCCGCTCCCATGCTGGAGGGACGCACAATATGCAAGAGCACCAAGAAGTAGGTCCCAAGGCCAAAGGCAAGGGCAGATATGAAAGTCCCGAGCACTGCATAGGTCAAGATGGCCCCAATGTTATCAAAAAAAGATCTCTTTTTTAAAGTAAAACCTGCCGCGAAAACAATCGGGGGCAAAAGCGCGTAGAAGAATGCAGCAGGCGAAAAACGCAAGGTGTGTGAAAGACCAGCAATGCGACTGATCACGCCAAAACATACTCCTAAAAGCAATGCACTGCTACTTGGGGGCAGTAGAGTAATCCTATAGCTATGAATGAAGTATGTAGCGACTACAACGGTGATCAGAAGAAGCCATACGACAGTTAGTTCCTCCTGCAAGGTCAAAATGCAGCCATGGTGATACTATTGAGACAAACAAGTACCTATACCAAAAGCCCACGTTTCGTTCACTTGGGGCAAGGTTTTGCTTCAGAACTTTCTATTGTCGTCATAGTAATGCAATGAACAAAGGTGCCGCCGTACCGAAACATATCCGGCTTCAGACATGCTGCAGCTTCTGCAATCTGTGCAGAAGCACAAACTGAAAAATGACCGGTTCTCCTTTGTTGACGAAGAAGATTCGACTTGAGTAGTATGCGCCTGATTTTTTTTTTCTATTTTATCTAGATGCCCGCTGTTGTGATCGCATTTAAAAGAACCGTTGCAATTTAATTACAAGTCTACAAGTGGAAGATCTTGATGATTTCGGATGACATTATATCATGACGAAAACGTCATTTTCTCTGCATCTTCTCTGATTGACTGGAATAAAACAGAAGACAAGTACCTCTCTCCGAATGATGGGAGGACCACTGTCACCAACTTTCCTGCATTCTCTGGCCTGGATGCTACTCTATTTGCTGCAACAATAGCAGCTCCAGAGGAAATTCCAACAAGTATGCCCTCCTCTGTTGCCAGTCGGCGAGCCATTTCAACTGCTTCATCACTGCTTACCTGGATTGTCTCGTCAATCAGTGGAACATCCAAGTTCTTGGGCACAAAGCCCGCACCAATACCTTGAATTTTATGCGGTCCTGGCTTTCCACCACTGATTACTGGGCTTTCTGTGGGTTCGACTGCAATGCATTTCACGTTTGGATTCTTTTCTTTTAGGTATTTTCCTGTTCCAGAAATAGTTCCTCCTGTACCAACTCCGGCGATGAAAAAGTCGATTTTTCCTTCTGTTGCATCCCAGACCTCAGGTCCAGTTGTTTTGTAATGAATCGCTGGATTTGCTGGATTCTCGAACTGCTGTAAAATGTACGAATTAGGAGTAGCTTGAGCAATTTCATTCGCTTTCTCGATGGCAGCCTTCATTCCCTTTGCAGGATCCGTAAGAACCAACTCAGCTCCAAAAGCTCGAAGCAGGATACGGCGTTCCAAAGACATGGATGCAGGCATTGTCAGGACTAACTTGTACCCTTTCGCAGCAGCAATGAATGCCAGAGCAATACCAGTATTTCCAGAGGTAGGTTCCACAAGAGTTGTTTTACCGGGCGCGATTTCACCCTCTTTCTCAGCTTCTTCGACCATGGCCAGGCCAATACGATCTTTCACAGAGCAGCACGGCTCCATCGACTCCAATTTGGCAGCAACTTTGGCCACATTTCCTTCAGTTACGCGATTCAAATATACCATGGGAGTATTTCCAATAAGCTGTGAGATATCCGATGCGATTGCTTCTTTTGATAAGGACGCAGCCGACTGAGACACGACAGACAGTCTGTCTCGGCTGCGCCTGAGTCCCAAAACAACGCGGGATGCGTATCGAGCATTCTGCGAGCAACGAGATGTATTAAAATGTTGGTATATGTGACAAATTGTTGGGTCGAAGCTCAGAACACAGCAGATCTAGAATACGTTAGCTCAGGCAGGCTTACGAGAGGATCGGCAACGTGGGTGTCGCCCGAACCTTTGATACTCTTGGAAAACCATACATCCATGTAATACATCTAAAAATATCTGAAAATATCGTTCGTCGATCGTGGGTATAGAGAACGCATGCAACTCACCCTTGGTCCGGTCTGCCCAAATCTCGATGCCTCTGGCAAAGCTGCCTTGGGCACGGAAAAGGTAACTGCTCTGCTCATATGCATTCTGAATTCCTCTCTTTGATGTTCCTTTATTTGCAAAAAATTCCCAAGTTTACAATTGAGTTGGTTGATGGTCAGACTGGACGATATAAATGGTTTTCGTAGTTCAGGAACATTGATCAAGCATCAGAGAAACAAAATCTGACAATGTGCTATTTGCCGATGCAAAATTCCTTGAAAATTGTATCAAGAATGTCTTCAGCGCCTATTTCTCCAATGATACATCCCAAGCTAGAGCTAGCAAGTCTAAGTTCCTCTGCTGCCAGCTCCAAGTCCAGTGGAGCAGTCAAATATGTGTCAAGTGCAGAAATGCATGCATTCAAATGAAACAGATGTCTGGACCTAATAAATATAGGTGACTCGATTGGAATATCCGAATTTTTATTTATAATTGATTGTGTACTAGATGAGGTAACAATCCTGTCGATTATATCAGCCAAATGGGATACAAGCTCATTTATGCCCTGACCAGAATGGCATGACACTGGATGAACATTGGCCTTCAATGAGGCAGGATCGCATCCATCAGACCTTCCATCCTCCTTCTGCAGGTCAACTTTATTGATAACTTCAATGATATAAGGGCTTTGAGAGTCCTTTGATTCTCTATCGAACGCAGAAAGATGCTGGCTGGACTCACAATCAATATCCACTGACTTTACATCCAGAATTATGTGAGCAGACCGAGATGCATTTTTAATGCGATCAATTCCCTCTTTCTCTATGGAATTGTTGCTATCACGGATACCAGCACCATCAATTAACATCACTTTATGACCTCGAATATCAACAACTGAATGAATAATGTCCCTTGTAGTTCCAGATATAGGGGACACGATTGCTGCCTCACGTCTGGTCAGGGCATTCAATAGACTGCTTTTTCCAACGTTTGGTGGTCCTAAAAGAACTACACGCGCTCCATTCTTTACTATTTCAGAGCGAGGAGCTGTCCTTATATGTCGCTTTATGTCATTTCGCAGCTCTGAGATTGACTCTCTGCTCTGCTGCAACACCCTCTCAACATCCCTGGGCTCAATATCATCCTCCCCAAAGTCGATTACAGCCTCGACAGCAGCCAAAGAAGATATCAGACGTCTTCTCCATAGCATACATACTTGAGATCCTAGGCCACTGGCTGCAGCAATCGCGAGTTTTCTTTGCTCCTCCGTCTCTGAGCAAAGCAAGTCTGCAAGACCCTCAACCTGTGTCAAATCCATTTTTCCATTCATAAACGCTCTTTTACTGAATTCGCCACGCCGAGCTGGTCGGATATGAGACCCAAAGGATAATAAAGCGTCATATACCCCATGTACAACAGCTTTCCCCCCGTGGACATGATATTCAACCACATCCTCCCCAGTAAAACTTTTGGGCCCAGGAAACATGACCACCATGGCTGCATGGTCAATTTCCCTCCCATCCCGTGGGTGATAGAGTACTCTCTTATGCATCACTCGAGCCGAAATTCTGCAGTATCCATCTCTAACAAGCGCCTTATCCCTGGTCAATTCTACCAGCGTTTTGCCAGCATCTGGTCCACTCACTCGGATGATTGCTACTGCACTGGCTGCAAAGCCAGTGCCCATCACTTGCGCAGCACCATCTACATTGCCTTTCCAGACATTTGCCCCGATGCCAAATGATTCAGTATCACCTTCTTCGCCCATGCCATCAAATTGCCAGTTCTGCACCACCCCTCCGGTGCTCAGAGCAAAAATTGTATCTTGAGATACCTGGTTGTGTCCACCATCGCCTCTTCCATAGCCTGACGACATACGCGCCAAACATGGACTTTTCAGATTCTTGACATCATCGATATGAGAAATAGAAAAAATGCCACCGTCTCTATGTCGTGGACAGAGCAAACACCGAAACTTCAACCTCTGCATCCTGAAATTCTTGCCATGCCCAACTCGTCTCGCCTAATTTCCAACATCTCTCCATTCCTCAAAGCCATATCATAATAGATTATTCCTTATGCATGTAGACGTCATTTCAGCCATTAGGTACAAAAAAAATTAAAAAATCTCGATTTTAAAACAGTTGAAGAAAAGTTGGGCACCACCATCATCACTCACTGACTAATGTACAAGCCATAGAAGTGGCTGACCACTGCCGTAGACGCCCGGCGATATGTTTCTAATTTTTATTTTTTTGAGTAGACATGATGCGCCTCTGGAGTGTTGCTTCTACCGAAGACAAGGAAACTTTCCTTAGGAAAGCGAACCAACAACCTAGTGTGACAAGGTGATGGTTGGTGAATGCGCTGTAGACGGTCCAGATCTCAAATTGAAGGATTTTCACATCTGATAAAATCTTGAGGTAGGAAGGAGATAGAGAAGTAGAGTTCTTGGTGTGGGTGGATCACGATCTCTCCGTACATTTCGTTGGGATCGAGATATGGCCCCGTCACTCGCGTATGAGAGCAAGTAGCGTATCCAAGGCATCATAATACGATATTATCTATTTTTATACGTAGACAGAGCATCTTGGAGGTTGAGGTTGGGGCCAACAGGACTGCGTTCGTGTTTGTTGCTGATAGTGGTTCAGTTCTTCGTGTCTCGTTGGGCTGAATAGTGCCCTGTGATATCAACACGTATGGTTTGATATATGCATACTCGAATAATTAAGATGGAAGAGACGTATGTAATGAGACAAAGGGGAAGTGGCAGACAACACATGGCCAGTTTAGAGCTGTTGAGTAGAGACGATCGGCGTCTAGAGGTCTTTGGTGGATGTGGGCACGGATTTGGTCTTCACTTGTGTGTCTTGGTGGCGCTTTTCCTTGTTATGACGATGGAACAATGCTCAGGAATGACGCAACATACTACTGGTAGTAAAACTAGGTATCTGGCATTAAGACTGCAAGAGAAGGGTCAGAGGGAGTTTTCCTCAGGGGGGTATGGAAATTGGCAGCAGGCTGCCTCCCGAAAATTGCTGGGTAGAAATGCTACAATGCCTTTGCATGGTGCTGTGAAGGACTTTGGGTACGATAATGATGGAGCATGGATGTGTATGTAAGAAACAAGAAGAAAATGCACGGTTGATTGTGATATATGGGTATGCTTGTTGGTTCGTTTTTTTCCTCAGCTCAGAGCTGTACATGATTGTGTCTGATACAGGTATTTTTACTCAAGTTTGTACATCGGGACACCCCCAAAAAAGTTTTCGGTGATCGTCGATACAGGAAGCACGATGACTTATGTTCCTTGTTCGACCTGCGGTCAAGCTTGTGGACCTAATCATCAGGATTCTGCCTTTGATCCAGGGGCAAGCACCAGTGTGTCAACAATTGATTGTCACGCTGAAAACTGTAAATGCGGCTCCCCTCATTGTGCATGCACAAATGATAACCAATGTATGTACACACGTTCGTATGCAGAACAGAGCAGCAGCAGTGGTATTCTATTGCAAGATGTCATGTCAATCCATGATGGTGGTGATCTGTTGCCAATCACGTTTGGATGTGAAACAAGAGAAACCGGGGAAATATTCAAACAGAGAGCCGATGGCCTGTTTGGACTCGGGAACTCAGACGTATCAGTTGTCAATCAATTAGTTAAGACGGGAGAAATCGATGATACTTTCTCCTTGTGCTTTGGACTTGTCGAAGGAGATGGTGTGCTACTTTTGGGAGATTCTCCAGCCTCAAGAGAAATCAATCTTACATATACCCGGATGATAGAATCACCCTCTCAGCCCTTTTACTATACTATACAGATGACTGGAATTCTTGTCGAGGGTTCAGGTCTTCCCATACCAAGCAGGGTATTTAGCCTTGGCTACTCGACTGTCTTGGATTCTGGAACAACATTCACATATATACCAACAGAAGCTTTCAAGATCTTTGCGAGGTCAGTCAACGATCACGCATTGAAAAAGGGGCTGTTTGTTGTACCAGGGCCTGATCCACAATTTGAGGACGTGTGCTTTGGAGGTGCACCTGAACACAATGATCTGCAGGGGCTGTACAAAGTATTTCCAAAGGTATCCTTGCAGTTTGATGGAGGAGTCACGTTGGAGCTTAGTCCTTTGAATTATCTTTTTGTGCACACGTTTAACTCGGGAAAGTACTGCCTTGGTGTATTTGATAATGGAAAAGCTGGCACATTGCTGGGTGGTATAACTTTTAGAAACATATTGGTAAATTATGACAGAAGAAACCGAAGAATAGGCTTTGGCCAGGCATCGTGTAAGGAGCTAGGTCTAAAACATAGGCCTCCATGTTCATTATTCTCATCAGGAGACTCTGATTCATCTACCGATGAGGATTTGATAGCGGTTTTGGCACTTGCTGACGGAGATTGTGAACCCAACAAGCATGAGTGGATGGAAGAGAAAACTGAACAGGAGGATGAAGATGAGAAAGACTTGGTGATGCCTCAGGCCAAACAGCCTGAAAATCCAGACAAAGCATCTTCTATAGATGAAGCCGACAAGAGCAGTCAGCAAAAGGTGCCGAAACCGAGACCTGTGCCCACAGACTTTGATTCGACAAAAGGAGAAATTGCTCATGATGGCAGTGATGAGATTGACCATAATGGTCAGTTCCAATTTTTTAATCTCACAGGAGCTTGGGTGCTACTGGGAGGAGCCATTATCGTCTCTATATCTGCTATAGCTTTTGGAATTGTGAAAAAGGTATCACGGCATTTCTCTCGGCACAAGTACCACAATGTTTCTATGGAGGATCCAAGTGATTCCTCAGGTGGGAGAGGGGATTGCCTCACTAGAAAGCCAGCAGAATTACTCAAAACAACAGTTGTTGAGCTCATGATACCGTCTTCAAAGAGACATGATACCAAATCGCCTGATTGTAAGGGCACTAGACTTGGCCGGACGACCTCCAATACAGAGGCAGCAGCTGCCGCTCTTCTTGCAGAAGAGTCTGCTGTTGCATCTGGAGCAACGCCGGGAGCAGCCATGGCTGCAGGCAATGCTGTCGCAGCAGAAGTGTCTCTCATGAACGCTGCAGAACTCGGAGTGTATCAAGTTGGTCCTAGGCATGCCTTTGAGAGAAGAGGGCAGGTTGGCAACAACGGTCACCAACAGAAGAACACAAGACTCAACTTGCATGAATGACGTGATTGGCTCATCATATTTATGTATATATTGCACTTGGAAACACATTGCAATTGCATTAAAAGTGCTTCATCAGGGCCTCCTGACCACTAGGATACATCCCCTTAATACTAAGTAATGCAAGTCTAGAGAATATGACATCTGATCCACAAGTGGCTGACGAACCATTCATGGGGTACAGTAGTAGATTCGTACCCAGATGCCGTAAGATCGTATCGGCCATGCTACCAAGACGTCAGGCATGACGTCCTATGTGACATTATATAATGCACCGACATAATTCGTCTCACGTAGCCTCCTGACGAGGCCGAATCGGGATCCACTCGTAGATGTTTTGCTTCTCGATTCGAGGAAATCTATACAAAGATTAAGTCTTTCAAATTAACAAGTTGAAACCCTATACAAATTGTGTCGTTCAGTGTCGAAATGTATCGCTTTTCTACCTTTGTGCTGTCAGTTATTTGCGTTGCGCTGAGCCTCGCAGGCGGTGTCTGGTCTGTCGACGATCGGCCATTCTATTACGGTCCTACCGGTAAATGAAGAGGCGATAAGGTGAAACAGAAAAAGAGCAAATGGGCATCGACAAACGAGGAACTGGCGAAAGCCGAGGCCTTGGGCGACTGCTGGCTCTACTGTTCGGAGGGCAAAAATGCGATTCCGACGTACTATCTGGTCGGTAATATAATCGCCAAATCTAAGGAAGAGTATATATGCCAATGCTACGACAAGAGGAACAAGAATACTCAACTTTCACACTGCACCGAAGCCGGAGGTCCTTGCACTGGAGGAGACGTCAAAGACTACGGACTGGATGGAGCTTATTCCACGTTTTTCTGCCGTCCCGGAATTCTGGGATTCCCATGCGAGAAGACTACATAAGTATGCTATAATAAGTTTCATCGAGTAGAGTCGAGTTATCATCGCTTCTCTCATCTATGAGCGAGAGATCAAAGTGAATGAGTAGCCTGATGCCCTAAATAAGTACTGCATTTGAATGCTGAATGTGGCAAACTTCATATTATTATTATTATAACATAACATTCTATAATACACGCATTTCGATCTTCTAGTTAGAACCTTTCGTAGGCCGTAAACCGGCAACCATCATCCATTCCATCATCCAGGCTGAGGAAGGACATTTAAAGTACCTGCAGCCACTAACGACATCATTCTCTGGCGACTCTTTGGTAGACACGAAGGAACATCGCATAGTCGCTTTCTTCTCAGATCTCTCCAAGATGGGCTGTGAAAGCACCCATTGGGCTGGGGTTTGCCCTGGCCCCAGTTCGAATGGTTCATCGACAAATTCCAGTTTTGAGCCAAACTTGTCAAAATTAGTCCTAAATTCGGGGGGGATTTTGCGATAGCAAGTTTCGTAGGTTTCGGCATTGATATGCTTTGAGCATTTAGGGTTCTCCACATTGAAGAATTCAACACCGGGACAGACCTGTTCCAATACGGTTTGCACTTGAAGAGCAGACTTTAGTTTTAACGAGTACATTGGGGAGATCATTGCTGTCGGATTCTGACCTCCAGGGCTGTACGATTCTCTATACATCAAGCAGTGTATATTGACTTCAATCAGGCCTTCTTCTTTAGGATCGCAAACTGTAATTTCTGGCCTGCTGTAAATAAAATTTTCTGCACTGGTGTGCACAGTGGAATTAATGACAATCCTTTCAAGCAGCTCTTCTGGGCCCCTAAGACCCCAAAGAAGAGTAGTCTGTGCAATCATACCAAATGCCTCTGCTTCTGCTAATTCACCTGGATGGGCAACAAATTGCAGAGATTCAATCGGTGTAACAAAATTCAATGCCTCGGCACCGTTTGCCAGCCTCAAGGCACTCATAGAAATTGATTCTTCCTGACCATCTGGAAACTCTTCAGGATCATACAAGCGTCCCAAAGCTACCAAGTAAGAAGAAACCAAGGTAACTGCCTTTGTCGTGGAATCTGCCAGATTGTATTTGGACTGCTGTATATTATCTCTTTCAATATTTTTGTTCCCACTGCCCACCGAAGCCTTCAAGAAATCAACTACATGTGCTGCAATTTTCCCAGTCAGAATTGATTGGTCTGCATCGGAGTCCAAATCGCCTCGAGCATGATTTACCCACCCATTGCTAAACATCGCATGATTTAGTCCATTGATTATACAAAAGGCCCTACGGGATGCTATTGAACTTAAACTCCGATGAGGCTGGACAGACAGAACTTCGTGAATTGCCAGTGCTGCCTTGACAATATGTTGCTGTCCATCCAGAGATCCATATACTGACAGCACAGGTCTTGGATATGAATATAGAGATGCGCATACTCCTTTCGCGGGCAATAAGCTTGTGCCTAATAAAATAACCCCAGCAGAGCGCTTCATAGGGAAGTCATAGGCACCAATAACTGACATGCTATGCATAGCCACGGCAATATTTGTATATCTGCTGCCGCCCATTATTGATTGAGCTTGAAAACCATGTTCTTTTGTCGCAATTTCTATTGCATCTACGATTGCTCTTGTAATTTCACCAACAAAACCCTCTGGGCTCCCAGGGGCACCTAGAGACAAGAGACTCCAGTCGACAGCTGCTATAGCAAGATTCACATTCACATCCCTATCTTTCGCAGAAGCTTGTAGAATGGAGTCTTTCAACTGTGCATAATCTTTTGGATATAGCAATGCCCCAGGAACGATCACCAGCAGAATTTGACCAGGTTTTGCCTGTGCTCCTTGCTCCATACCCATCACAATTTGCGGAATCAAATCTTCGGGGTTCGTTTGTGGAATGAATGTCGGAGCATAAGAAGAAGCTTCTACATGCTTGTGGCCTTCCTCCGATTTTGCTTTTGTCTCCATGTTCTATGCTTGAGTTCTCGTCTTCACAAATTCAGTTCCTCTCGAGCTCGACAACGTCGATGATAACACAACTCTTTGATATGGTACAGATATCATCAATTGTAGAATATATAGATTTATAATTAGTGCAACAGATTGTGCTTAGCCATTATTGTATGCTGATTTCGTAATCTTTCGAAGTGAGGTGCCACGTAAGCAAAATCGTCAATCTTGGCATTACTGATGCTCAGATCTGCTAGCTTTTATGTAAAATCTCACATGAAGTATCTCGTGTACAGTTGATTAAACACTTGCATTCTTTGTGCAAAACAAGAATAGAAATGCGCGACAATACGAATTAGAAATGGACAGTTCTCAACCAGAGCACATTGTGCAGGCCTCCTTGTTTTCGATACTACAAACCATGGCAGCCAATTGCTTCTCCCTAGCAGCATCAGCTTCGAGATCAGCGGCAGTCTTTTTTGGCTTTGCTTGGGCCTTGTTTTCCTTTGATTGAGATTCTGTTGATCCAGCTCTTTGGAGCCTTTCACTCTTTCTCCTTTGGAGGGCCTGTTGGTCCACTGTGAATTTAATGGCATCAGCAGCAGCTCTGGTCCTCAGGTAGTACATACCAGTCTTTAGTCCCTTTTTCCAACCGTGGAAATGGAGGGAGGTCAGCTTTCCGAAGTTTGGATCAGACATATGTACGTTGAATGACTGAGATTGGTCAATATAAGCACCACGATCGGCAGCCATGTCAACCAAAACACGCTGCTTGATCTCCCAAACAGTCTTGTACAAGTCCTTCAGGTTGTCTGGAATGTCTAGTTCCAAGACAGATCCGTTGCTGGCCACCATTTCGTTCTTCAAATCGGCATCCCAGAGTCCAAGTGAAGTCAGATCGCTCAGCAAATGCTGATTAACAACGGTGAATTCGCCGGACAGCACACGCCTCACATAAATGTTGGATGTGTATGGCTCAAAGCACTCATTGTTCCCCAGAATCTGGGAGGTGGATGCTGTAGGCATTGGAGCAACCAATAAAGAGTTTCTCACTCCGTATGAAGCAATATTAGATCGCAATTCTCCCCAGTTCCAGCGATCTGATGGTGTCACTCCCCACATGTCAGGCTGGACAATGCCCTTGGACATTGGCGATCCTTCATAAGATTCATAAGGACCATCAATTTGCGCTAGCTCACAAGATGTGCGCAGAGAAGCAAAATATATTGTTTCAAATATGTCCTTGTTAAGTTGACAAGCTTCTGGGGAGTCAAAAGGCAATCCAAGCAGGATGAATGCATCTGCAAGTCCTTGGACACCTAGACCAATTGGTCTGTGTCTCATATTTGAGCGCCTTGCAGTCTCCACGGGGTAGAAGTTCACGTCAATAATCTTATTGAGATTTTTCGTCGCCACACTTGTAACTTCAGCAAGCTTTTCAAAATCAAAATAGCGATTTGGGGCATCCAGAGACCCCACGAGCTTCCTTCCCTCCCTGCCAGTTGGATTGCGTTCCTTGACAAACCTGGGCAGAGCAATAGATGCCAAATTGCAGACAGCCGTCTCGTCTGGGCTTGTATACTCGATAATTTCAGTACACAAGTTACTCGACTTGATGGTACCAAGATTCTGTTGATTCGATTTCCTGTTGGCAGCATCCTTGTAAAGCATGTATGGGTTGCCAGTCTCAACCTGAGCCTCCAAGATTGAAAACCACAATTGTTGTGCCTTGATAGTCTTCCTCGCACGGCCCTCCTTCTCATATCTAGTATACAACTCTTCAAATTCTTCTCCCCAGCAGTCAGCAAGACCAGGAGCTTCATTGGGGCAGAATAATGACCATTCACCACCAGCTTCAACCCTCTTCATGAACAAATCTGGAATCCACAAACCATAAAAAAGGTCTCTTGCACGAGCTTCTTCTTTACCATGATTCTTTCTAAGGTCAAGCCAGTCAAAAATATCTGAATGCCATGGCTCGAGGTACATGGCAAAGGCTCCTTTTCTCTTGCCTCCACCTTGATCAACATAACGAGCTGTATCATTGAACACACGTAGCATGGGAACAATACCATTAGATGTGCCGTTAGTTCCACGGATATACGATCCAGTGGCTCTTATGTTATGCATGGATAGTCCGATACCTCCAGCACTCTTCGAGATGCATGCGCACTCCTTGAGTGTGTCGTAAATACCCTCGATACTGTCAGACTTCATGCATATCAAGAAGCACGAAGACAATTGAGGGCGTGGTGTACCAGCATTGAACAGCGTTGGAGACGCGTGGGTAAACCATCTCTGAGACAATAAATGATATGTCTCAATTGCAGCATCCACATCATTCTTGTGGATTCCGACCGACACCCTCATGAGCATGTGCTGAGGCCGTTCAACAACTCTGCCATTCACTCGAAGCAAATAAGATCGCTCCAAGGTTTTGAATCCAAAGTAGTCATAGTCAAAATCCCTATCATACACGATTTCAGAGTCAAGACGCTCAGAATTTTCTTCTACAATCTGAGCAACATCCTCCGAAATCAAGGGAGAAGGCTGACCATTCTTAGGGTTGATATGGTTTGCCATGATCTTAACAGTCTCGCTGAACGATTTCAGCGTATTCTTGTGCAAGTTTGATACCGCAATACGGGCAGCCAACTGTGCATAATCTGGATGTGTCGCAGTCAGAGACGCTGCCGTTTCAGCGGCCAATTCATCCAATTCGGAAGTTGTCACACCCTTGTACACCCCCGTAGTCACTTTTTGTGCCACCATAACCTGCAGCGTACCACAATATCGAACGTAAATCATGCACTGAACATTAGATGATTCTTTTTTATTGCGTCTAGAAAGACAATGGAGTACTAAGCAAGCGAAAAAAAACAAAACAGTTCAGCAGTTGGTGCAATAAGCAAAGAAATGTCGCCCATAGAAAGAACCCGCTGACACACCAAACCGACATTGCCCCAGGCCAGAAAAACTAACAACACACCCGCCCCACCCTTAGTCCACCGCACAACCGATCAAACATTCCACCAGAGTCGGTCGCACGCCATCCTTGATATATACACATGCAATAGAATAAAGTCAACAACACGCACTGGATCGCAAAACTCCGAGTTCAGCCCGTATGAAAGCTTTGTGATTCGAGCCGTGATTTTGTCAAAGTGCACAGGCTCTTGCCTTCCATCGCGTTTAATGACATACTGCAGTTCAACATGGCAATTTAAACAATAATGATGACAACATCAAGATGTATCACAAGATTGGCTCGGTCCTGAAACCAAAACCCCCCGTGCCAAGTTCAACAATTTCAAACCACTCGAGCACACGACAACCGCAGCCTACCATGATAACACCACTGAAATATTACCCTGCTCTTATTATTCGATATATATAGACTTAATGAAGCAGCATAATAAAATTCACAGCAAATTTATGAATAGACGGACTTGGTCCACAGGTGGTTGTTATACTCAAGACCACCACCATTGGTACTGCTGCAGTACGTACTACAGGCAGACTGCGCTCTCCCGAGAGAGAGAGAGAGAGAGAGAGAGAGAGAGAGAGACTAGTCGAAGTCGGTGCATTTTAGATGTCAATTTCAAATCATGTTGCTCTGGAATAGGGAATTATTGCGGCATAAGGAGGCTCTGAGATTAATAGCTGAGCAGAACCAATTGGAAGTGCTGAATGTCAAGGACGGGGTTGAGTGTGTCGAGATTTTTAACGAATCCTTTGCTAATCCTGGTGATCCTCTGACTCGGTGGCTATGTCGGCTTCCAAATGTATCAGAAGAGGTAAATGATGAAAGGATGGTAGTAGTCGCAGACTACTTGCACCGGTACCTGTGTGAGCCAACTTTGAGAAACGGAGTTGCTCTTGGATTCAGGAATTTCAAGGGCCAACGGCAGCATAGAGGGAAATTGGTGGGAGTGATGTGCTGTCGAGTGCCCGGAAAGCCTTCAATGACGAAGGTTGAAATGATAAGGAATTTGCTGACACTCGGTGTTCCTCCTCAGTATAAATACAAGAAAGCGTGGGGTGATGAGTATGCTAGAAGGTTCGAATGCCTAGGCAGGCTGTCGGAAATATCGAAAAGGCATACTAGGAAGTACAAAAAGCAGTATTGGTACATTCAAATATTTGGGATTGTTCCAGAATGGCGTGGTGGAGGGTTGGCGCGGCGATTTTTGGATTCAGTAGGACAGGTGGCAGATTTGGAAGGGGTGCCCGTGTTTCTGGAAACTGAGTCTGAGTCGAATGAACGCCTCTATCAACATTTTGGGTATGAGACTGTCGACAAATGTGATATATCTTCGTCTGGATGCACTGAGAAGAGAGACATCTGGTTCATGGTGCGCCAACCAAATCAAACCGCTGGCATCAAATGAAGACTGAAACTGGAAATGAGAGCATTTACAATAATCAATGAAACTCCAGCATTCCCGAGTAGAATATGCCTTGCCTAGTGTCATGTAAATCAGATTGGCGAAATAACAGGATTGCATCTTCTTTTCTCTCGTCTCGTGCATAGTGTACGTCATGAGTTTTTCCATTATGCATTGATAAAAATGGCGATAGCGATCAGAGATGACGTGGCGTGGAAAGCAGTCTTCATTGCAGAGCTTTGAGTGGTAGACTCTGGAGTAGCACTTGTTTGTGGCACTGTCACGGGTTCGGGTTCCGGCTGTGGTTCGGGTTCTGGCTGTGGTTCGGGTTGTGGTTCTGGCTCTGGTTGATCGACAACAATCGTTTCGTCTCCAGCCGAGTCGCAGATTTCAGAGAGATTCTCATCAATGCCAAGCGAAGAGTAGAGCCCTGGACAGTCCTTCTCGACAGCCTGCGGCAATAAATTTCATTCTAAAATTATAGATCCGTGTGCAACAAGGTAACATTATCAAGGATGGCTACTTACGTCAAAGAGTTGCTTGCACTCATCAGGACAGACGGTTTGTGAGTCCTGCTGTGCAGCAGTGCAGGCTTCGCCAAGTGGTATCCATGCTTCGACATCGCATTCTTGAACTGCTTGGATTAAGCCACTGATGTTGAGAGCAGAAGTTCCATTTAGGAGACCCGAGACAACGTCCTGAATCCCGTCCAATATTGATGTCACGTTGACATCACCCCCAAGAATGTCTTCAAAGCCCGGGATACTGATGTCCCCAAGGCCCTCAAGAAGGCCTCCTAGATCCGGAAGCGTAAAATTGTCTCCAAAAATTGCATCTGCAGATCCAAGCAATAACAGTTAAATTCTATATGGTCGATGCGGAAAGCCTTTGGGCTTGTCGAGTAGTTGCGAAGCGCGTTGTTGCTAGAAAACGACACATGTTTCAGCGGGTGACATCGCCAATAATTACGCATTTTGCTATTTCCTTTTATTTTTTTCACCTTTTTTTATGACTGTATCTACGTACCGAGTCCTGCCAGATCTTGTGCTGCGGTTGGCTGCAACTGGCGGGACGACACAAGCAGCGCCAACACAACAAGAAAATACTGCGATATCCGACCCATTTTGAAAGTAAACTATCCAAAGTTACGATCTTTCTGTATATTTTAATAACTAAAACAATTTGTGCGGCGAGCAGATCGTAGTTATTTGGCCAAAGAAATAACTAGGATTTGCCGCGTCAGCATCCCTGTCCTGTCGTCGCCGTCTAGACGGCCCAGATCTGGGGATCTAGCGTCCGATTGATTGGGAAACGCAGTGGTGGTGGATCGACGTAGATATCCTCGGCATACGCGAGATCTCCGTCACGCTCTCGATCGATCGAGAGCGTCGCGAAGCTCGAGAAGAACGCATATGGCACGCAATGGGGCCGACCATTCCTTAAATTCGGAACATTTATTGAGCCGATACTCGCGACTTCAACTTGAGTGATTTTCCACAAAAGGGAGACTCTTTCAAGACTTACATCGTCACAGGCACGGTTAAATATGATCAAAGTCGTGTGCTTTCTGTTCCTGACAGGCGTTTGTGCGTATGCTACTGAAAATACCCCGATTCCAGAGAGTGTTAAACTCGTACACGACTTGACAAAATCTAATTTCGAATCTTTGGTGTCAAAATCGAAGTTCGCTTTGGTCGAGCTCTATGCCCCTGATTGTGGCTACTGCGACCACTTTAGGCCCATATTTGAAAGGGGGGCCTTGGTTGCAAAGAATAACGACAGTGGCGCCGACATCCTTATAGGCAGACTTGATGTGGAAAGAGAAGAAGAACTGGCGGATTCTCTGTTTGTGGATAGCCTTCCTTCTGTAAAGTGGTTTGTTGATGGCAAGGAAAAGGCTGAGTACTTTGAGTCACTTGAAAATGAGACTTTTCTAAATTGGATTGGCAAAGTATTGACAACGCCTGCTAAAGAGATATTTACTCAGGAAGATTTACGAAATGTTCAATCACAAACTCTTTCTCTTGTCGGTGTATTCGATGCCTACACCGGACAGACCTACGACAGCTTCATGGAGAATGCAATGTATAGTCAAGATCTGGTTTTCTTCAGGACTACAGATAAAACGTTGTTCAAGGTGGATAGGACACCTGCCTTTTTCTTAAGCAAAAATATTAGTGGGCATCCAGTGGAGATGATTAGGCTTCCAAGTCTCTCAGGGGATCCGGATGAACAGATGGATTCTCTTTTCTCCTCTGTAGAGGAACATAAACATCCTGATTTCTTTCTTTTCACAGACGGCGACGATCTCGAGACAAAAATAGTCGACACTCTGGAAGACGTTGATAGACCCTACCATATACACATCATAATTCCAAAGGAGCAGGTGGTTCCAGAGAGCACTGTAGAAGAGCTCAGAAAGGCAGGGAAGCAACTTCGAGAAACTGCGGCATTGGTAGTCTCAACTACTGATGCACGATCTCCGCTTCGCTCAGCATTTCCCATCGAGGAGACTACGGATAAAGTTCAAATATATGCTGCAAGTACTGAAACTAGGAAGAGATATGTGGCGAGCATCTCTCCATCTGTGGAGACACTGTCCACCAGTCAGATTGTTGGGTTTTGCCAGAATGTGACGAAAGGAGGTGCTCAACGATTGTATGCCTCTGCACCTATTCCAAAGCAACATGATCAGGAACCAGTTGTTACCATAGTTAGAGATACAGTTTCGTCCATCGCCGAGGATCCTAAAAAGGATGTGCTGGTTTATGTGGCATACCAAGAGGATATTGACAGTTTCCTCTCCCAGTATCGAGAGCTGGCTGTTGCTCTGAAAAGCGTTCCTTCACTCACTTTTGCTACATTTGATGCTTCTGCAAACGAACATGATAAATTTGATTTTACATTGGAAGACCTTCCGGTCGTTATTCTCTTGCCTGGGAAGGAAAAGACCGATCCAATAGTCATGGGTGATTCCACATCCATAAGTAGCAGGAAGATTGCATTATTTGCTCATGCAAATGCAGCAATTTCGTTTGACCTACCAGAGGGTGTGTTCGACGAAGACGAAGATAAAGATTCCGCCCAAGAGAGTGATTTCGAAGAAATTGAGGAAGGGGAGTATGATGAAAAGGATGAGAGCGATGAGCACGATGAACTCTAAATCCATCCGCTGTTGATTCTTTCTTTACATGTTTTCTAAAGCCCAGGCTCGATGATTATATATTTGGGAGTCGCATCAAAGATGACAATTAATGTGATCGTGGTTATAGCCTTGGGCACCTGTTTCATAACTGCCTTATTTGAGGATACCTCATTCATTGTAATCAGATGATTGAGAACAAACCCTGAGAGACTCGTGCACCAACAAGGACAAAACTACTGTAGAGCTTCCAGTGATACCAGTGGTCGGGTTGCCCACCTCTTCATTGGTGAGAAGAGACAGACGAAGTGTTCTATATCAATACAAATAGCAAGATCTCAGGACATTTTCTTGGTAGAAACGCTATACGAGAATGGCGAGATTGGTGCGTCAACATATCCACAAGGCTCGCCTTGGAGCCTATTGTGAATGGCCCAGATGGGCTAATATTTGTTCTCGACTTTATCCGCTTTGATAAAAGCATAATTCTAATACTACCAGGAGAATCTATATTTTCCTTGCAAACGCTGTTTAACATTCTCAATTGCAATTTCTTCATAGTAGTAGCATGGTTCTGCTCACCCATGCCTGAATTTTAATTCCTTTGAGGAAAGCCTCACATGGGTGACCGTACATGCGCCGCTATTGACTCCTCGTAACAGGCGGTAGCATTGCATATATTTGTACAGTGTGTTGATGTTACTTCAGCATCTAGGGCCCACTCTTGTGTCGACGTTGACTGCAGGTATTTGAAGCGTTGGCCCTTCTCTTGCTTGGTGTCAACGCAGGAATAACCAGGGCCTACCAAAGCAGAGGTCTGCCGAGACGTGCCCTCCAGGAATCAGGGAGTCTTGTCAAACGCAAGGAGAAACTATCTTTCCAGGAAGAATCCCGTCGAGCTGAGGATCTGAATCCTAGGTCCGGTCTTATTGTGCGCTACAATCGAAAGAAGCCTGAGAAGGGACGTGGTTCCTTGATCTCGCTATCAGCGGTGGATGACATTGCAATGTCGACAAGTGTCGACCTTGACAAGGTGGAGGTTGAGGAAGAAGAAAGCATCCAATCGGCGATTGAGAGGCTACAAGCACGGAGTGGTACGGCTTGGTCCTTTCATGATTATTCCCTGCGACAACCACTTTCTAGTAGCACCCAAATTCCATTTTCGTTTGCAGAGGTACTCTATGCCGAACCTGACTATCTGGCGTATGCACTTTTAGATCCCATTGGTGCAAGCGCCCATACAATACCTAATGATCCTAATTACGGAGAGAGCTGGTATTTAGAATCAATCAATGCTAAGATGGCCTGGGCCCTGACGACCGGGTCGCTAGAGACCAAGGTCTGTGTCATTGACTCTGGAATCGATGCCAATCATCCAGACCTGCAGGCCAATGTCCAGGGTAACGTGTACGACATGATACGCAAACGTGCCGCATTTGAAGATTACAATGGCCACGGGACACATTGTTCTGGCGTGATTGGAGCCCAAGGTAATAACTCTGTGGGAGTAACCGGCATCATGTGGGACTCTAGTCTTCTTGGCTGCCGATTCATGAGAAGCGATGGCGCTGGGTACCTTTCACATGCGATTGAATGCATGGCATGGTGTGTGGACCGAGGTGCAAAGATTATCAGCAACTCTTGGGGCACATCCTCGTACTCACAGGCTCTCAAGGATGTGATGGAGTCACTATCACGCATTTATGATGTCACTTTTGTATCAGCTGCTGGAAACAGTGGCGAAAACAATGATGGAACGACCGGTATGTATCCCGCTTCATTTTCTTTGGCCAATCAGATTTCTGTGGGTGCCACTGATCAAGAGGGTGCCTTGGCCACTTTCTCGAATCACGGGACTCAAACAACGCATATAGGAGCCCCTGGAGTAAGAGTTATATCTACGTTACCGGACCAAAAATACGGGTACATGTCTGGAACATCGATGGCAGCTCCACAGGTTGCTGGAGCTTTAGGTCTGATGCTTGCGGCAACTAACAATTCGCTTTCCTCCATTGAAATGAAGCAAATACTGTTGGACAATGCAAAAAAAACCGAGAAATTGAAAATTTATATACAAGAAGGGAACTTTTTAGATGTCGGTGCTGCCGTGACGGCAGCATATAAGAGATCAAATCTAGCTGAGCCATTACCAATCCCCAAGAGCACCAACTCAAATCAATCGCACCCTTTTTCTGAATCGGTACCATTGCATTTGAGGCATTTGCCATTTTCATCAAACTTGTACTCCATTGGACCCAACAGCTCCTCCGAGAATGTGATTGAAGAGAGTATATTATTGACCTGTCCAACCAGCAGATACCCCATTTTTGACTACAGAAGCTATTTGGCAGACTTGCTCATTCCCAAACGTATTTTCTCGCTTGATTCGCTTGATTCGCTTGATTCGCTTGATTCGCTTGATTCGCTTGATTCTGTGTATCATTCTCTGAACATTGATACCTGTAGTCAGCCTGGAGAGGTGTGGGATTCTGTCTTAGTTCTTTTAGAATGCACAGAAGACTTTGATGAATGCTCCTGCTACCCAAACAATGATGGTTGTGGCCAGAAACGAGGAGGAAGCAAGGTCAGAATCAAATACAACACGTCTAAGAAGTACATAGCCATAGTGATGCCGACAGATCCGCTTGGAGGTGGGGAATTTATGATAAATGTTGTCGGATCGAAATGATTTCTTTATGAGAGAGATATTCCATTCTATAAATTCACCCGTCAGAGCAACATGCACTTGGCTACAATCCAAGAAAAATATTTTTTACCCTGTACACTTGCACTTCATTCTCATGTACGATTACTGCTTCTTTGCCACTGTTTTGCTCGACTGAAACTGCTGCAGCAGACCAGCTGGTCAACAACCGTCACCCCTAGGGGTGCTACAAGGCCTTGTAGCCTGAACGTACAGGGCGCCAACGTTGGCGGTACCGTGGACCAGTAGACGAAGACTCTATTCGCAAATGGGCATACTAAGGCGCATTGATGACTTCTTCAGGGGGAACAAAATTTACCCTATTTTTGACAGAAAATGGAAGAGTATCAGTAGATCATAAGATAGAGGGAATAACATGTTTTCGGCTCAACAACTGAATAATTTCAAAAACGCCAGTACTCGGAAGACAATCTCGCAGAAGACGTTCGATGAGGCAGTGAAGGAAAATATCGAGGAGTTTGATATGGAGGTGCGTGCTTTCATGAAGAAAATCAACAGACGTTGAAGTCGAAGGTGAAGGGTCGCAGTTGAATCTTGTGAGCACTGATGGTTTAGTCGGCATAGAGGCCTGCTTTTTTAAAGAGGATGAAATACTCTTGATTAAATAATAATAATAATAATAATATGTATGAAAAATGATTGAGTGTGTGATTCAGGTGGAGGAGGCTATCACCAGTGCGGTCGAAGAGTTCACTGCCCAAGGCGTCGACCTGAGCTCTGTCTATACTGGCACCGATTTGATGTCGCACCCCATTCATATGGCATCGAAACAATTAAAGGAACACATCGAGGGACGCGACTTTGAGTCTTTAAGTGATGCTTTGGAAGTATTAAAAGAAGCCGTGGTGGAAAATACCGCTGATAAAGAGGCATTGCAGGCTATAATCATGGCTGCTGGCACATGCTCTGTGTTGGTGTCTGGTTTGGATGCAGTTGGTGAGGAAACGCATTTGCTCTATCTGACGCTTCAAACGCTCTCTATTGTGCTTAACGCATCTTCAGATGTTCGAAAGGCTTTTCGAGAGCAAGGTGGAGTGGAGAAACTGCCGCTGTATCACGAAAATACCAAAGTTCTATCCATGGCACTTTTGGCAGCTTCTGCAGTTGCAACGAAAGATGAGGCTGGCAAAACGCTTCTCATGTCTAAGGGAGCAGGAAATAGCATTTTAAAAGCATACTCAATAGCGAAATTGAGTGCTGAAGAGAGAGAAGCTTTAGTGGAAGGGGCGTCGTCATTGGTTGTTTCCCTAACGGTTGCAGATGATGAAAGCCAGCCAGGGTCAAGGTACGTATTTCCTGGAACGGCAATATTATTCTGGGAATCTGTTTCCCTTAGGTATGTATATATGTATGTATGACTCAATTACTATTTTTCATGTGCAGTGCATTTTCCAATGCGAGGAAAATGGCCCAGGAAGGAGTCGCAGTAGAAACTCTGGACTTGCTTTGTTCAGTTTGGGATGGCCGTGGTGATGCAGCAGATGCCTCGCAAATCGCAGCCAATCTGACGATTGCACTGAGGCAAATGGCTGCTAATGATGAAATATGCAAAGAAATATGCGACAAGGGACTCTTGATAGTACTTTCCAGTATCCTGACTGAAAGCATTGTAGAGTCTGAAAAGGGCAACCAGAAACTATGCAGGGCATGCCTAGCACTCTATCGCCAAATCTTGGCCAGTGATTACGTTAAGCAGAGTCTGGACATTGACGTCTTTCTGGACAATATTCACAATATACTATCCTTAGTTGTAGAAAGCGATATTTTTTTCGATTATGGTGTTCTTGATGCATGTCTGGGAGCTATTGCTGCACTGTGTCTCCGGAATCCATACACTGCAGAGAGATTAGTCGAAAAAGGAGTTGGCACCCTGATTCTGGACTCCATGAACACGGTGTTGAGCCTAATAGAAGATTGCCAATCGCCACAGGTTCCAAACGGTGCTTCACGAGCTTTGCGTCAGGGATGCATGGCAATACGAAACATAGCATCAAGAAGTCCCGATGTACGCCAGACTCTGCTGGATCATGGTGGTGTGAGGACAATTCAAGCAGCTCAGAGAGTATCAAGCAAAACATGTGCAGACGTCGGAGATGCAGCCATCCGAGATCTTACTGCTTAGATACTTTGATACACGTTCGTTTCCTATAGATTGAAACTGAAAGACCCGGGTCACATCCCTGCTATGTAGTTTGTTTAGAGATAATTTTATCAAAGTTGCAACCCTATTGACCAATATCGGTCTGGCAAGGCTGGCAAGGAGACGAGCGATCTGCTCGGTTTGATCGAGATGATGCGGATGTATTGCATTAGCAATTTGATTATTAAAAATCTAAAATATTATTCAATAAAGTGAATTGTGAGAAGGACAGTTGAATATCTTTTACTAGTCCGCACACGCGCATATTGTTAAAAGAGATCTGGGAGGCTATGATCCGCACATCGTTACACACACACATACGACTTTGATGAAGCAACATAAGAAACGTTTGTGAGTGAAAGTTTATATCTTTGTTTTGTTTCACAAATTCATTGCAGAGACCATTCCTGACTACCGAGTGCTGTGCAGGAGCTTACTAGTGAAGTTTGCAAATTTGTTTGTCGCCATTTCTTGCGTCGCTGTCTTCATCGGGTATGGCAACACACTATCAAAGTACGTTTAGTAACATTATGAACTGATGCGCAATCTAGTTGTCCCAATGCACTTTGTCTTAGTGGTCTAGCAAGAGGGTTGTTGTCTCGCAGTGCCGTACATGGGAATGATTCACAGAAGGTGTATCAAAATGAATCTAGGACTGTTTCTGAGACATTAGATGGTCCAAAAAAATCATTTGTATCCCAAGAGAGAAACTATCACTCGTCTGGCGACAGGAAATCAGGAGTGAAACAGACAGAGGATGTAAAGAAGGAGGAAGCAAGAAGGAAAGATATCACCTCTGGTGGCAGCAATACACATGGCGAGGGGTCCTCTCGCAAACCGCCCCACCTATCCAAACGAGAAACAGATTCTCGAGGAGAAGATTATGTTCCAGTAGGTAAAGGTAATTACGTGAAAACGGCGACTATAAAGAAAAAGGAAGAGGAGACACGACCTTTGGTCAATACGACAACAGATGGGAGGGAGTTTTTGCGGGCAATAGAGGCCTGCCAAGACTTGGTCTGTCTCAAAGAAGCTCACGAAAAGTATCCCAGGCCACCTGGAATGTATAACTACCCTCATTTTATAATTGCTGGTTTTCAGAAGGCTGCCACAACATCACTGAAAAAGTATCTTGACAAGCACAGCCAGTCAGCCCCTCCCAAAGTCAAGGAGCCTAATTTTTTCACTGATAATTGCAACGAGAAACCTCCTGAGGAATGTCCAGCTGCAGACACACGACGATACATAAATAGAATATTGAACAAGAAAGCCTATCTGGAGTCAAATGGGACCCTAGCTACGTATGAGGCCAGCACCCATATTGTTCGTGCTGGGCTCAACTTGGCACCAAAACTGGCCAAACTTTTCCCTTGGGTGAAAATAGTCATCATGCTGAGAGAGCCAATATCGAGAGCAGCATCAATGCTTATACACAACAAAGACGTGAGTGATCTTGGGTGCTTAGCGAGGAAAGAAATTTCGTATTGTCTACTCCATCATTCCCAGCTCACTGAGATGACTCCTGGAAAATACGAGCCTCTAACTTACACAGAGGCGATGAAGTACTGGCTGGATGCATTTCCAAAGGAACAGATTCTTGTTATACAGTATGAGAATCTTACAAGTGAAGAGGGAGAAGCAGGAGAGTTGCTGCGCGCCAAGGGATTCCTAGGACTTGACTTGAACAAACCCAAACGTGGACTAGAACTGAGCAATTCAAGGAGATTTAGAATAAACCCAGAGGGATGGGCGATTAAGAAACACCAATATCAACAGCTTCTCCAGCTCGTCAAGCCTGATGTCAGATCTATGCTGAATCTGTTGTACGAGCGTGAGATTATCGATGATAAAGATGGGTGGTTCAGTAGATGGGAACGGGTTTGGGATTCAAACCTGAAGTCTTGTGAAAATGACGACAAGCAGTGCACACTGACTCTATCCTGAAACTTCATATTTGTTGCTTTCTATCAGAGTACCATATTTTATCATGTTTAATTAACGTATTTAAATAGAGATCTGTTTGGGAGAGAGAAATCCTAGAAGCACGAGGCAACTTCACCCGAAACGACATGGCGTTGGACCAACGAGCCCCTCTGGGTATGCTAGAGAATGTCTTTTCGTATGGTTTCTATCCACTTCATATTTTATTTTTACATTTATTCATAGGAATGTGTCGTGATACGTAATGATTTGAATGTGGGAAATTGTCTGGTTGGGGGTCATACCCATTGTGTGCAGATCGACTCTGATCACAGGATATTCTTTGTAGGCATTCGATATGAGCCTTCGACCTGGTCAGAACTCCAGAGTACTATAGGAATAGGCACCTTGGAAGCTCTTAGATCATTGGGCAGAAGGCCAGAGGATCTAGAAATGTACAGGAGGTTTAAAGAGACTAAGATTCTCTCATCCTGGGTTAGCATTCATGATTATCTCATGTGCCAGGTATTCGGTTGCCCATGGGCCGTGGATTCGGCAGCAGGTAATATAATCTATTTTGATTGATTTGACGTATGATCCTTCGGTCGATGTTTATTTATGGTAGCCTTTCTGTACCTGTCAATACAGGTGATAAGAAAAGGCATGTAGAACCCAAAGACTTTAGGGAAACAAGGAGGAGTGTGCTTCGAGAGAACGTACGAGACATCATTTGTGATATATAATATAATTCTGGTTTATCAATGATACATTCGCTTGCATTGAATCGTGCTTTTTCTTTTGACCGGCGTTGAAGATCAAAGTGTATCATTGGCTGATAGCAGTGAACTGGATTTTGTAGGACTTTCCTTACTACATGGAAGGAGGAATAGAGCACTTCATCTTATGGTCCACGAGTCCAATGGAAAAGGAAGACATTGAATCTTATATTGCGCGAGAGATGCCTGGATTCGAGTACTTGTGGTTTGTCAATCCAGTTGAGCTCCGTTCTGTTCTAGATGTAAGAATGCCCCTCCTTGTTGTTGCTTGTGAGTCTGGTGTAGGTTTGGTTGGCTTCTCTCTCTTGCTGTAATCCGAATATCTCATTATTGTCATGCTTGCAGTTATGGCACGCCCATATTCTAAGAAGAAGAAAACCCCTGGAGAATTCTTGACTATTTACCCCTGAATATAGTAATTAGTGTCCCTAAGTACAAAATGTACAGGCAAATGTGCACGATATTGTGAACTTGCATGCAAGTACTTGCAGGTAGCTACTTGCCAATATTGGCTACCAGTGGCACATTTAGGACGCCTAGGCATGTGAATGAAGTGCGCCATATTGTATTGATGCATTGATACCATTGAAATATATTAATATTAAACATAAAAATATGTATTTGTATCGCTCCATTTCATCGCTTTAAAAGAAATCGTTGTTCGCCGGCTTCAGATCTCTTTCAGAGATGGCAGTGGTCGCCAGGAAACAGCATAGATCGTAAGTTGACGTGTAGCACTCTAATTGAATACAAGATTCTAAATTTAATGGTATGAATAATCAATCTATGCCGCATTTTCCCGCAGAAGGCCAACTTCGAACCTAGCAGCAGCAGCGATCGGAGCAATCGTGACGCTTCTAGTTGTATACAGCACACGTCTACCGTCTCTTCAAAACAGCCATACTTTAGATCAAAGGTGAGATGTTGTACTTCAATAGCCATGGTGACCATGCAAACAGACGTGGGCGGTTGAGTTTTCCATGGATGCATTTTCAACTGCAAGTAAAACGGTCCAGTGTGTCGAACTTTTTTTTCTATTACATGCAGTGAGCTTCCCATTGGGACTGATGGAAGACTAGGAGACTCTTGGGGTCGTTCAAATCAAGTTGGAGGCGATGAATTACAAGTTAGCAGGGAAAGAGAGGTGCTAGAGGTGAATTATGCAGAGGATGGACAAGACAATGATTTTGCCAGTCATGACCTGGCAGCAGAGACCTACAGGCCACCAGGACCCATGAATCCACGTGCATCGTCCCCATTTCTAGACAAGATAGCGACTTGCTCATCTCTTGAATGTCTTAAAGAGGCGCATTTGCTTCCTCGAGGGGTGGCAAAGTTCAACCATCCCCATGTTTTGATAATTGGGTTCCAAAAGGCAGCCACAACAAGTCTCTTTTCGTGCGTCTCATTTTCTCTCTTTGTAGTGTACATCTTTATAGGGTATCTATTTAATTGTCGTATTGATCGATCTTTGAAATTTTAAATAACATAAATTGCATGATATTAAGGTAATCGATGCGAAATGGTTGCAGGTATCTAGCTCGTCACAATGAGACATTGGCATCATACCTGAAAGAGCCAGAATTTTTTGTCAATGGTTGTAAATCGCTTGTGCCAGAAAATTGCTCTACATATGCCACTACAAGATACATCCACAGGACATTGAGATCGTGGATATACTTGGACTGGAATGGTACCAAAGGTAGCTTTGAGGGCAGCACGCACACTGTCCGAGCTGGGGATCTCTTGGCCCCAAGGCTGCTAAATATGATGCCGTGGGTAAAGTTGATTGTGTCCTTGAGGGAACCAATCTCCCGAGCAGCATCCATGCTGATTCATAATGAAGACAAAAAGAATTTGGGTTGCTTGAGTAGGCTGAAGAGCATGGGAAAATGTCTGCTGAGGGGCTCTCAGGTTAGATTCCCAACAGATGGTGGGCCTTCGGATTATTACACAGCTCTAAAACCATGGATTGACACATGGCCTGCGACGCAGCTCTTAGTTTTACAATATGAAGATTTTACAAGCGAGGAAAGAGAGGAAGTAGAGCTTACGAGGGTGAAGCAGTATGTTGGTATCGATTTGACGAGGCCAGAAGGAGGCCTCGAAATGAGGAATGCTCGGCGATTTAAAATTCAGCCGGAAGGCTGGCCAATCAAAAAGTCTGAATATCAAGAGCTTGTGGATATCGTGCGAAAAGATATGACGAAAACTCTTGATCTTCTCGATACCAAGTCTCTTGTGCAAGATAGGGCGAGATGGGAGAAACTTTGGGAAGATGTTTGGAAACAGAATTTGGACTCATGTGACAAGAATGGAAAGTGTAACATGCTACTCTCTTAATCATTCCTCGTCTGGTACTGATCTACCTATTGCGACATTCGCTCTAATCATCTTTTTGAAATACATCTAGGTTTTGGAATCCAACGTTCCCAACCCTGGGTGTCGTGGACAATGCACGTGTTGCAAAGTACTTTTGTTGTATGGCAGTTTCGTACATCTGTACGCTGTCCCCCAGTCCAAGAAGAAATGTCCAAGAAATGCTGCTAGTCTGACAGCAGCCGCTGAATCAGCCCCGACTAGTTGCAATATCAGTTTATCAAAGCGCCTTTGGCCATTATTTCAACCTTGGCAATTGTATTTCATCACGTTGGATCCGTTTACAGTCCAATATGCAGGTGTATAGAGTCATCCTCCTACTTGTGGCCATTCTGGCCTCTGCTGCTGCTCTTGGTGAAGAGAAGTGCTTCCCCAAGACGGTCGAGTATCTTTGCAATGACATCAACGTCCTCGACGCTTGCAGAGAGGAATGCCCAGGAATTACAGATTGCGAGTTGATTGACGCCGTCCTCAACAGTACGTGGTGTATGGTTGCTTTCCTCTTTGCTGTCACCCTGTGTGTGGCAGCCTCTCTGTCTCTCTTGATCGTTCAAGGCCACAAAGGCCTTGTCTCACAACCCCTTCCTTGGTATCATTGCAGGCAAGTGCAAACTCTACGACTGGATGAAGGGACCAGACTTTGAGTGCAAGTGCCCATAAGCATTCAAATAACCAGAGGCAGCGCTGACCATCTATTGAATGCTCTTGTTTCAAGGTCAAGCAAGTTTCATCCAGGATAGTATCTTCAAGGAGCAGCATTCTGCCTGAGCAGGGCTGCCATCATCCCCATACACTGGATATTTCCCATTTCCCTTGACTGAATGATTTTTAAATTCATTTGACCATACATTCCCATCGCGTGTGAGCCCATGTGCATTTCTATGCCCCCTGCGAGCTTGAAAGAAGAGTCCTTGTAATGTGATTTTGTTGCAATAATTACAGCCATCCGCGCTATATCCCCATGTAGAATAGAAAACTGAGATTGCTAAGCATGTTGTGACCTCGGAATGCAATCTGCATTACAGGTATACATATATTTGGCATTCAATTGCAATTGGTGAGTCAATGCATCAACTTGTGACTATCGATAGTATACTGACATCAGTTGTACTCTGATGCCTTGACAATAAGACTAGCCGCGCATCATTACCATATGAAAATGTATTTTTCTTGTTAAATATACAATATGAAAATACCTCCAGTTTGATAGTGGACTCCTGAATTGACATTAAAGCGTGCGTATACAATGGGAGCGTTTCCCTCTTCCTCCAAGGGAAGTGGCTACAGGCTTTTATGGTACGAGTTTTCTCTCTTGTAGTAATTTACAAATCAATTGGAATCTTTGAGTGAAAGTGGATGTATCAAGACTGAAATGTGGAGCAACTATGTCATTGCAGTTGGGCTGTGATCTCAGCGTTGGTTATGGTGACAGTGCTCCTGCCCATTACAATTTCATCAGACAGTGAACAAATAAGAACACACTTGACAAAAGGAATGGGGTACGCAGTCAGATTGCACTGGGTGTGTGAAATGGAGTTTGTGTTGCTTTTGCGTTGGCTGTGAAATGTGCCCACGACCTTGATGTCTGATAGAGTGCTCGTATTCGTTATCGGCGACGCGATACGATGAGTTTAAAGGCTGAATGTATGAAGGAGCAGATTTTTGAGTGGTATTTGAGATCGGAATTATGATGAGTTTTGAAGGTTTCGTTTTCTGATGCAGAAATGCTCTGGCATATATTACAACCAGTGCCAACAGCAATGACTATGAGGAATCGAATAGCGATGAAGAAGCGACGAACGTACCTCCACACACGGAAGTAGAAGATGATGATGATGATGAAAAAGTGGATGCTAAGCCGCCTCCAAAGCCTGTCAAACATTCCTCGCCACCTCCCCCAGCTGGAGTAGATGCTGAAAAAGTTGCAAAGAAATACTTCCTGTCCCCTCCACCTCCACCTCCTCCAGCACCTCCAAGTCAATTCAATAAAACTGTTTCATTTATTGACGCTTTAAAGACATGCACGGATATGGAATGCGTTAAGAGCGCTCATTATCAACCCAAAAAGGAAGCAAAATTCAACTTTCCTCACTTTTTAATTATTGGATTCCAAAAGGCTGCCACCACGTCTCTGCATGTGTACGTGGTGGATATGATTATCAACAATGTACATTTGCAAATATGCTAAAGCTTTGACACTTTTTTGCAGACATTTAGGAAAACACCCCCAGGCGTTGAGGCCATTGAACAAGGAGCCAGAATTCTTCACCAATGACTGCAACAATGATCCACCCAAGGGATGCCCAGAGGAGGCCAGTATCAAATACATTAACGAGACGCTCAAGCTTGCCGACTTTATCGAGTCCAAGGGAAGAATTGCTCCGTACGAGTCCAGCACCCATGTCGTCAGACGGGGGGATATAATGGCCAAGAAAATGCATGACCTTGTGCCATGGGCCAAAATTATCATTTCTCTTAGAGAGCCGATCTCCAGAGCAGCATCTATGCTTATCCATATGAAGGACGTGTATAATGAAGGATGTCTGTCGGAGGAGAATTTAGGCTACTGCTTGCATGCTAGATCCCAGATTCGGGGATTAAAGGATGGAAGTACTTCCTACTTTGAGGCATTGTCTCACTGGTTCACACACTGGCCAGAAACCCAGATTTATATTGTTCAGTATGAGGAGCTAACAAATGAAAGAACTGAACATAAAGTGATGCGTGGCATCAAGAATTTTATAGAAATTGATCCAGATCTGCCCCAAGGTGGACTCACGGTGATTAATGATAGACGTTTCAGGATTCAACCCAAGGGATGGCCAATGTCCAAAAAGCAGTATTTAAAACTCATCGATCTCGTCAAACCAGACGTAGACAAGACCTTAGACTTATTGGAAGCCCACGGTAAACTTCGATACCGAGAGGGTTGGATGAAAAAGTGGGAAAAGGTTTGGGAAGACAATTTAAACACGTGCGACAAGGATGGAAACTGCATCATCAATCTGTCATAATCACAGGAACACAGTGCATTGTGGGACTGGTTGCCAAATGATGGTGAGGTAATTGGCAGAATTCTAGGAAGGATCGATCCGGTTTGCAATACGCGTTGTCTTTTAAAACAGAATCTTTGGCCTTTCATATAGGTAATGAGTCAGATCTAAAACTTTTTAAAAAGAAACCTTGTAATATTTAGGTGCGTTACAGATTCAGGCTCCAAGGCTCTTTTCCCATGTTCGTCTTCGATACACCACTGGTGAAAACAGAAAATAGCGTATTCTTGCGTTATAGCCTGACACAAAAATCAAGGCGTATGTGTATACAGTACACTTTTGAGTGAGAGTAGGAATGATGAGTTGATCTTTGTATCGTAGGTGAGAGAATGATCATGTCGACCAAAGGAACAACTAGGACCTCCATTGCCTTGTGCCTGCTTCTAGGCATGCTGGGATTGGTGGCATCAAACGCAACATGCGGCATCGAGATTGGAGGCCAAGAATTTTGCGCAGAGTGTCCAGATCCGATAGCTCCAAATCTTGTGGTGTCCGGGGATCTCACCTGCTCTTGTCCCATGCCCAGCGGCGTTGCTGGAAAATGCACATGGACTTCTCCAAACGGGACAACCATCACTGAAGATATTGTGAATGCAGCACAATCTGTGGCTGAGGCTGGAAAGAATGCTGGCCAAAAAGTAGCAGATGTTGCAACTAATCTAGCAAATGATGTTAAAGATCTGTTTGGATGATTGTTGAGAATCGTTTAGTTACGCTGTGTCCCTCTTGTCATCAAGAACAAATATCGTTTCTTTTTGGTACCATTGCTCAATACTAATGCATTCTGAAATGTAACCTAATGCCAAATTGCTAGCAAATGTCAATACCATGCTGCGATGAACAAAACGTTCTTTACTTTATCACAAGCATGGTGAGGGACATGGAAAAAGGCAGGGAGGTGACTGTCATGATTGGTTGGGTACTTGGATTTTCTGACATTACATTTTGAGGCACTAAAATAGAAAAGTCAATATCTTTCGTCGTTTGGATAGTAAATAATGCAAAGATACTCACAAAAGCCTGTGTATATGGATGACTGTTAGCCGTGATTACCGTGTCGACTCATTGACATGTTGCCGCGCGTGCTCAAAACAGCGCTACTTGGCTGGTAAATCCGTATATTTACAGCATAATGCAGACAATACAACGTAGCAAATTAGGCAAATTACCATGGTACGACCTTGAATGCAAAGAGATCTGTGGCGCATCACCTGACTGCCGTTGGGCGATTATTGAGCCTAGGGAACTGATCTGACGTCATTCTGTGTCTCTTATATGATGTTAATGTTCCTTTTGTAATAATTGAGATGCAGTGTCAAGTTTCTGGCGCTTGTGGTTGGCTTAGTTTTGGTCGTGGTGTTCCTCCCGGAGACAAGGTACGTGCCTAGCAGCAAGAAGAAAGCTGGTAAATGTGATTGAATAATGTTTTCGCGTGAGTGTTTACGACCATTTGCATGCTTTTTCATCCTTTATGAACGTATGCAGGAAATTATCTGGGACGAAGGCAGGCAATAGTCAAGAGAATGGGTATGTGATTTTCGAGTTTTATTGGGACTCTGCTGAGTGAGCCTTGCCATTTGTATCATCTTGCATAGTATCGTTACTGATATCATGCTTTATGTTTCATTGATTCAGGGAGGATTATATCTCAATACAGAAAAAACTTCAAAAGTTTGCAGACACCTTGCATGCGTTTATCCACCCATCCAGCTCTTGGGTTGAGGGTGTTGATGACCAGGCACCAGAGCAGGCGAGAAAACGATCTGAGGAAGAGGATGGTTGGGAAGTAATTAAAAGGCAAGAGGCTGTTGTCCGTGATGGTTTGAAGCGTGTCAAATCTGCAGCGGTGCATGATAAGACTATCCAGCAGATCTTCAACTCCAAGGAGGACCCTCTATTGAGGGAGAAAGCCCTGGCTGCAATGATGGGTATCAACCATGGATCCGAGATAACGGATTCGGCTCCTGTTGATCTCACTGCTGTACGAGCTCGGAGATCTCTGGATAAAGTTGAAGCCATTAGAGGATGTGCGACATTGGAATGCTTGAGAGTTGCCCACCAGAGGCCAACAGCGAGGTCAAAGTTTAATTTTCCTCATTTCTTCATAGCAGGCTGGCAAAAGTCTGCAACTACGTCACTTTTCTCTCATCTGTCTCGCCACCCTGAAGTCAATCGTCCTTGGCTAAAAGAGCCAGAATTCTTTTCCGATATGTGCGAGTATAATGCGCCTGATGGATGCCCACCAGAAGAGATGGAAGCATATATTCAGCGTACCCTTCGTGTGAATAGATATGCAGCATATAATGGTAGACTCGCAACGTATGAGGCTAGCACACACTATTCTAGATTCGGTCAACTGATTGCTCCTACTTTATTTAGAGAAATGCCTTGGATAAAAGTGATTTTTATTTTACGAGACCCCATCTCCAGGGCTGCATCCATGCTTATTCATTTGGTGGACAAGAGTGTGCCTCTCCGCAGTGCAGTAGGTGGATGCCTAACGTACAAGGATATGGACCTTGGATACTGCCTGCTTCATGATTCTCAAATATCTGGACAGCGAGGACCGATGAACTATTCGCTTCCATTAGAATCGTGGCTTTCGATTTTCCCATCAGATCAGATTCACATTGCACAGTATGAGTCTCTAATAGATGAATCGACACAGAAAAAGGAATTGGAACGAATAAAAAATTTTATAGGTATTGATCCCAATCTACCTGAAGGAGAATATAGCACGTTATCTCTTAGAAACTCTAGGAAGGGATCCATCAACCCTGATGGGTGGCCAATGAAGCGTGATGTCTATCAGCATGCCATTGACATAGTATTAGCGGATTGCGAGAAAGTAGCAAACCTGATTGAAAAATTCGGGTATGGGTCTAAAAAGGAATGGATGGCGAGATGGGAGAAAGTTTGGGATGAAAACATGAAAACATGTGATGCTCATGGAAACTGCTTGATACAGTTATCTTAGAAATATCTTAGAAGAAACAAGCATTTAATTCCTGAATGAATTACATAAGAGCATTTCCATGAAATTGTAGATATAATGCAAGTTTTATCCAATCAAAAAAATCCAATCAAAAAAAAATCAAATCAGTTTTTCCATGGTACTATTCGTCATCTGATCACCATGCTTCTTCTTAAGTGATTGGGTAATTCCTCTAACTAGTAACTGTGGCTCATAGAGTCTACCAAAGAGACCCTTGTGAACAAGATTTATCACCACATCTTGATCATCCCAGACCAATCTATCCTTGAAAAACTCCATTAATTCCTTGTCATCCTTGAGAGAGGCCTCCAAAAAGGCAAGTCTATCAAAAGGCAAAATGAAACACTTTTCAGCATCTTCCTTTGTTGGAGCACAGTCGCATCTATCTCTTCTTGACTTCAAATCGCTAAATTTGTTATATGTGTAGTGTAAAACTGCTGCCTCTTCGGATGACCATTCAGTCGGTGAAGATTGATAATTGTGCCATCGATGTGCACCGTTGGAGCGCAGTCCAGGTATTACTCTGGCTGCACTCTTTCCATTCCCGTAGGTTGTGTAATAATTTGGATTTCCTCTAGCCACAGTACCATATGCCTGGTAATAGTCCTCAGAGTGGACGTGTGCATAACTTTTCTTAAAGAGAGTCACTTCTGTGAATGGATCGGTGACATCAGCGGACTCTGCTAATGATTCGTAATTTGGAAAGATGAGCAAATCTACGTTGCTTGGCACATTCTGCAGAACTTCGATCAAAGAGTATGTATGAGAGCCTCCTGGATATATCAGCTCGTCCGTATCAACGTGAAGGATCCAATCTGCATTATCGCTTCTTGCCATTTCGATTCCCACTGCAAAGATGCGAAACAAAGAAGGAATTAGATAAATCAAGTGAAGATGACACCACATGACAAATGGCATACTTGCAACGGATCAAACTTACTCTCCATATTCAAACTCTGCTTCACAAAAAGCTCATGATTACATGGTTTATTGAAGAATGCTGCCAACCAAGTTTCTTTCCAAGCTCGGCTTTGAGACTGCTTCTCAGTAAGTGCTTCATCTCTATTCACAATTTTTACCCCAGGCTCCTGTTGTAACCGTGCCCTTGACTCGGGCGTGCCCGCGAGACCCTCCGTAAATATATAAAAATAAGATACTCCTATCGCTCTGTGATACATCATCCATCGTATTATCAATTCTGGAGGCTCCGATGTGGTCACAATGAAGGAAATTTTCAGTTCATGCTCCTTGTCAAATATACCTTGTGCCCAGTCTACACCCTTGAATCCTTCATCTGCAGGTTTCCGACCACCGACATGTATCTTCCTCCAGTTACGTTTACGAAGTTCATGTTCCAGCTTTGGAACTTTATCCACGTGGCGGATAAAGTCTTTTTCACTGCAGAAAACAATCGCACAAGCCACTCAGCAACAGCAGGACTTTCTTGCACTCCATCAAACCAAAGCTCATACAGCAGAGCAGGTGACCGTTTACGCGCCATCTAAATACAAGAAAAGTATTCACTACAGTCTACACCAAAAAGGGCGGGTAATCCGCCTCGTGAACGCACTTGATCAGCCCCTCGTCGGCTATTGTGGAAGGTCCAAAGTCACTCTCTCGGATTTGCAGGACCAGCGCAAATAGCGCCAATGCGATCGGTATTCCTACTACAATCCTAAAAACACTATTACTCGACCCATTTGACGCACCATGTGCCCCCTTTCCATTCGTCCATGAACTTTTGCTCAGCGCCATGGCCGAGTTACGTTAACGACCAAGGCAACTGGTATGCTTCACGTGGCTGCTCGAAAATACAAGCGCAAAATTATATCTATGCTCTAAAGAATGAAACTTTATACTCTACACTAGTATACTAGTGTTAGGTATGTGGAATCAAAAACCTTCCTGCTCTCTTCTTGCAGCAACCCACTGCCAAACCAAGCCTGAAGGCTCTCACAATACATACTCCAGTATCAACTCAAGTTCATCTCAAAAATCCAAATTTAAATATAAAAACACCTTTTTCTACTCGCGGTTTTTTCGATTGTCAGGAATCTAATCCAAGTTGGGTATTCGTCTCATTTTAGAGAACTGCATCTTCCTGTTTTTACCTTATTTTGAATTTCAATATCTTTTGCAACTGATGCCACAGACTAGATTGATCAATCCTTGGGATAAAATCTAAATCAAAGGAATGAGATTTATGGGATTCTAGGAGGAAAATATTTGGGTCGCTGGTGGAGCATTCGAGCATGACTCGTCGTTCCTGTTTCGAAAAGTTGGGGTATTTGTACATACGATGTACGGATCTGCCATCTTCATCATATCAATCTAGTTCTTGGATAAATGGGATTGCATCCAGTTTGAAATCGCAAACCGCTAGGGCTGAAAAAGTGGCAGATGGTCCACTGTGTCGGAGTTGGAGCAGCGTCTCCAAAAGGGTCTTACCTTGCTCGGCATCGAGACCTAAAAGCCCCTTTAACAAAGTTATGAATGTGATTGAGAACGAATCAAGAGTAGTCAATGCTATTAGACTAGGAAAGAGAAGGTACAGCTTTAACCACTGGAATCCCAGAGGCTCTGGATATCAAAGGTTTGAGGCAAATGGTGGCGAGGGATCATCGTGGAAAAGGGTAAGAAATCAGAGAATAATCATTGCAGCAGGAGTAGGTGGTTTTGCAATTTGGGTGTCGAGTCGCCAGCAGATCCCATACACTGGACGATATCATTCCATCCTAGTGGATACAGAAACCGAGAGAATGCTTGGGGAGCAAACGTTCAAGCAAATTCTGATGGATGCAAAAGCTTCAAAGAAATTGATTTCTCCGACTCATCCATCTTCGCGAATGGTTAGAAAAGTAGGGGAAAGGATTGCTGCTGTGGCAACAGATGGATATGGAGGAGGATTTCAAGATCAGATGACGGGCATAAAATGGGAATTTGCTGTGATTCGTTCTCCAGAGGTCAATGCATTCGTTGTCCCGGGGGGTAAGGTAGTGGTTTATTCTGGCTTGTTGAATCTCGTGTCGTCAGAGGATGAACTTGCAGCAGTGCTTGCACATGAGGTAGCTCATGTTTTAGCCCGGCATGCGGCTGAAAGGATCACCCAGGGCTCAGTGATTGAACTACTGCGGATGGTAGCGTACATTGCATTCGGTATTCCTATTTTTTCGGGGCCCCTTCAGGCTCTTTTCTTCTTGCCCAATTCAAGATCAGCAGAGACTGAAGCGGATACCATTGGTGTTCAACTGGCAGCAAGGGCATGTTATGATCCTGCCGCAGCTGCATCAGTATTTCTGAAATTGGGCAGAGAAGAAGCAAAGGCGGGTGTCTCAATTCCTAAATTCCTTCGCACGCATCCGGTGACTAAAGAACGGGTTGAAAATATAGAGAAGCTCGTTCCAAAGGCCTCTCAGTTGGGAGAACTTGAGGGATGTCACAGCAAGAGAGACTTCTTGATAGATTTTGAGAGAAGTTTGTCAGGTTTTAGTAGGTAGCTTTGGTGCCTATTTTTTTTAAGGCCGCTTTTAATTGATTCCTTGGTTCCCGTCTCCTAGCGAATGGATTTCACGAGGGTCTACCCCAAAAAATAGGGTACCCTACCCTTTGGAATGCTTTATTGGAATTCTGTATTAGAATATATAAGAATATATAATATAAGAATGGAGTCAAGTTTTGCGACTACCTTGACGCATCAGAGCGTGAAAAACCTTTTAATGGCATTGTATCAATCTTATGGAAGCTTAATCTGGTCGAGATCGAAATGCAAGACTGGAAGAAGAGACCACCAAAGTGCATGGATCAGTTTTTGGGTTTTTCTTTCCATGATACCCGCGCAGACGGAGGAAAGCGAAAACGCCCACCATTAAATCAGGATATTGAATGATATTCATAAATCATTGACCGCTGTCCTGGACAGTGTCTGTTTCACCCAAGAGAGTGTGAAAATGTTCAAGGTTCTTACAGGCCTGCTAGAGTCAATAGACTCTCAAATCAAAGACTGCTTACACAGAGCACAAAGAAAATCTACAAAAAAGTTGGAAGAATCGTGGAAGGCAATGTGGAGCATTCTTTAAAAGAAATAATAATCCTAGTTTGCAATAATTATCTTTTGTAGTGATGGTACCTGTGCAAACTACTCATGAAAACCAGCCTTTCTTCTTCTTCTCTCCTGTGCTTTCTCCTGATTTCAATTCCTTCAATTTTCCTATCAATTCTTGCTCGTCACTTCCGATAGTCTTGGGAATTTTAACCTTGACGTGTACCAGATGGTCACCCCTAGCAGATGATGCTCCCAACTTTGGAACCCCTCTCTTAGACATAACAAGTGTTGTTCCAGGCTGCGTTCCCCCGGGAATTTTAAGATCTACAGGCCCATCTACAGTTGTAACTTTGACGGTCGTCCCAAGAATTGCATCAACATAAGATATTTCTACGTCGGAATGCATCGTTGTTCCATCCCTGCGAAGTTCGGGATGGGACTTGACACTGATAAAGACATACAAGTCTCCTGCAGGACCACCCTTTCTTCCAGCATCGCCTTCTCCACGCACACGAAGCCTGCTCCCTTCATCAACACCTGGTGGTACCCGGAGCGATATCCGCTTGCTCCCTTTCACACGCCCATCCCCTTTGCACGTGTCACAAGGTGTGGATGTTTCACCCGCACCATTACAAGCAGGACATGTTGAGACTTGCTGAAAGATACCCAGTGGTGTTCTAACTGCCTGAACCACTTGACCCTGTCCATCACACGTGGCACAACGAGTTGGTGTCGTCCCAGCTTTGACTCCTGACCCATTACATGTCCCGCACTCTTCCAGCCTCGTCACGTTCACTTCCTTCTGACAGCCAAACACTGCCTCCAAAAACTCCAACTTCAGATCATGACGGCGATCATCCCCAGCTATGGGCCTATTACGCGCAGCCCTTGCACCGCCCATGCCCCCCATGCCCCCCATGCCTCCCATGCCACCCATGCCAGCTCCACCCATTCCCCCAAAAAAGCTTTCAAAAATGTCCATAGGATTCGTGAAGTCGGACCCCATGCCTCCAAAACCTGCGCCCATCCCTCCACCTTTCAAGCCATCTTCCCCAAATCGGTCATAAATAGACTTCTTTTCGTCGTCCGAAAGTACTTCATACGCTGCTGAGATATCTTTGAAGCGATCTTCCGCATCTGGCTCTTTGTTCACATCTGGATGAAATTTCCGTGCCAGCTGCCTGTACGCCGACTTGATTGTCTTTTTATCCGCATCACGTGCCACACCTAGAATCTGATAAAAGTCCCGGGATGCGTACGTCACCACACCCCTCCTTCTCTGACCTGCAAAGCCTCTGCTCTTCTGCCCCAGCCCACGAGTGAGGGCTGAGGTCAAAGAAGAACACGCCCTCTCATTCGACCACTTTCTCCCAATATTCTCCATAGCCACGCATTTCAATCCATTCACATGCATTCCGATCGAAACAATTCTCCGGTTATTCAATCTATGGCAGTAAATGCCGCTGGCATTCGAGGTATTGCTTGCAAACTGAAGCCGGCGAGTACCTGTTTGCGACACATTCGTGGGTCCCATCCTGCATCGAATCGATTACACAACTTCCATATATCATTCATATTCCATTCAAAGTATTTTGGACACTCATTAGCGCAACAGGATGACCGCTCAGTATCACAGTTATCTTGCTCCAAATGCGCGGTCGCCAGCCACCCATATCCACTCACCTCATGATTCGTTCTAGCCCTTTTTTCCACGACTTTTATAATTTTAATATTAAAATCTAGACGGATACACGCGTCCAACAGCCGCCCGCACTTCAAAGTCTATGAGGTATGCACTCAGTTGATAGCAGAAAACTTCTGGAACAGTGACTGAAACTCTCTGAGTAGTGCTGTACAAGTCAATGCGTCTATGTAAAAATGCAAATATTTGACTAGTTTTACATTTACAATTTATACTAGTAACCCAGACCCAACAAGTACCGCTCGGGGGAGCCATCATCACCGCATCTGTGTACAGGGAAGCCCATATGCATATGGGCCAAGGCCTGCATGCACCAGTTTCTTGGGATGCCCATTCGAATGGACATCAAATAGCGACAGGGATTCCGCTCAGTCAGTCCATAGAAGGTATCATCACTACGAATATTATCACTCGGATGAGAAGTCAGACTCCAGGACGGTAGTGGTAAGTTCCATGCTACGTTGTTGATTCCTTGGCAAGCAGCTGGTTCAAGCGCTGCTGGTCCTGAAAGCAGTACAACGAAAACTGTACCGCACATCCGGTCCCCTGGCATTCAAGGGAGGTAGGCCATGAAGTCTGGAGGCATTAGCGCATTTAACGCATTCATATATCTTTTGATAGCCTTCAGGTGAGTAAACATAGAATAAAGTATTATTATGGGCCCATGGGAACTGTTCAACTTGCGGGATTTCATCGCTGGCGGTGATGCGGCTGCGCAGCGAGTCAAGAAGCCATCAAGAGTAATCGGTGGATGAATGGCTAGTGAATGATGTATATTTATGTGAAATAAATTGTACGGTAATTGAGGTGATAAATCGAGGCTGTGCTGGGCTGGGTGGGTTGTAGCGACTCTGCTGCTTGGGGAGCAGTCTTGTCGGCGATGGTCCTTCGGAGCGTTTGCAGTCGAGATCGCGGGGAGGGAAGGGCGGAAGCTATAAAATAGTTTATATCTATTTTAGAAACGTATTGGGATCAGTGGATAAATGTTGCTGGCTGGTGGTCGTTCCTCCGCTCTATCTGCTATGGCAGCGGCGGAGGCGGAGGACTGAGAGTTTGTTCTGCCGCTACACAATGCCCTATACCCATGTGATTTTTGGTAGTAATATTCGAGCAATCATATAACTGATATTCATCTGTTCATTATGCAGGGTGTAGAACTGTGCCCGTATAGTTAGTAGTCAGAATGGCTGCAGCAGAAGTTAAGCTCTTTGGAAAATGGAGTTTCGATGAGGTGGAGGTGAGCGATATCTCGCTCGAAGATTACTTGGCTGTGAAGCCAAAGTATGCCAAATTCACTGCTCATACAGGTGGTCGATACCAGAAGAGGCGCTTCAGAAAGGCTCAGTGCCCAATTGTAGAACGATTGACCAGTAGCTTGATGATGCACGGCCGCAACAACGGAAAGAAGCTGATGGCCGTCCGTATCGTGCAGCACTCTTTTGAGATTATCAACCTGTTGACTGATCAGAACCCGATCCAGGTGCTGGTGGATGCCATTATCAATGGCGGACCACGTGAAGATGCCACCCGTATCGGAAGTGCTGGTGTTGTGCGCAGACAGTCCGTCGATGTGTCGCCACTGCGCCGTGTCAACCAGGCAATCTGGCTCTTGACTACCGGAGCCCGTGAATCGTCATTCCGCAACATCAAGACCATTGCCGAATGCCTGGCTGATGAACTGATCAATGCAGCCAAGGGATCCTCCAACTCATATGCCATCAAGAAGAAGGATGAGATAGAACGTGTGGCCAAGGCCAACCGTTAAGACATTTTTATTATGCCCCATATATTCTATGTAACAATAATCGACAGGTAGCTAGAGATATGATCACTGCGCTAGTGTGCGATGCAAAATTGCTTCTTTAAAGAAAGAAAGAGGAAAGTCAGATGATGCAACCGTTGCCTTTTCTTTCAAATGACTCCTGTTGCGGCATATGAAAGCCATATCACATGTGCGATAGTTTTTTGGAAAATCAGGTAATTTATGCAAGTACGATTCTAGTTGAACAACAGAATTCATCATGCTGTGCACACTGTCAAGAAACTCTAGAAAGCACTGGTTCCGTGGACCGTCTCTGGGACTAACAGACACGTGGAGAAGGCTTGACGAAGCAAAGGGTTTAGACTACAAGGGTATGGATAAAAAACATCTAATGACAAAGAGGCACGTATGGGGGGCGATGAGTGGTCTAAAGGGAAACTTTATGGGCAACTGGTCTCGCAAAGGAGCAGATGATGCTACTAGGTGCAGAGCCGAGAACGACGGAGACAGTGATGTTGTGAGTATGTCAAGCTCGCTTCGAGGAACTAATCAAATGTATGATTTGAAGAATCATATTGTCATGGCGATGAGGCAGCATCGAATTCGCGGGTTTATGGCTGGGGCGCTCCGTTACAGTGACTTGCAAGTCAAGGTTCCTCCCTTGGGAGAGTCTATTACTGATGGCGTAATTGCCAGCATTCTGAAACAATCAGGGGATGCGGTAGAAGAAGATGAAGCCCTGTTGCAGATTGAGACAGATAAAGTCACTGTAGATGTTCGAGCCCCAGTGAGTGGAATCGTAAAGCAGATCCTGGTGAAAGCAGATGACACTGTGGCTGTGGATCACGTAGTGGCCCTCATCGAAGAAGGGGAGGCTCCTGGACGAGCTGAAGGAGAGCCTCCTAAGGAAAAGAAAAAGGAAAAGGTGGCTGCTGCAGAGCCCGAGAGAGAGACTGCTACCTCGAGTGGCAAAGATCAAGGAATCTCAGGTGGAGAAGTAACTACGGCTCATCATGAAATGCCTGGGCTTAATGTCAATGGAAAATATGCCCCCAAGATATGTTTTCCAAGAAGGCGTACATCAGATGGTCAAATAATTAGTGAAATGTCAGCTGAAGAGCAAGAAAGGGTTCGCAATGATGAAATAGGAGCCCGGCATAGCTTTTTCATGTTGATGCGTCAAAGGAAAGTGGAAAGAGCACCTCTACCACCGAGAAGGGAGTTGAGTGAGAAGGAAATGGAGTCTATCATGCTCGGAGGAGCAGAATAGTAGTAGCGATGACGCTGAATTAATTTTAATCTTCGTATTGTATAGAAATACTTTTGTAATATACAAATGCAGATGCGGCTACTCAGAGTGCTGCCTTGGCCTTGAGGGCTTCTAGTGTAAGAGATTTGGGTCTTTCAATGGGGAGTCCAAGAGCTCGTGACCACACTCCTTGCGAAAGAACGCCCAGAGCACGAGATACGCCAAACAAGACTGTGTAAAAGCTGTCTTCAGTAATACCATAATGTTGTAGCAAGACTCCAGAGTGAGCATCAACATTAGGCCATGGATTCTTTACTTTTCCTGTTTGCTTCAGTACTTCAGGCACAACTTCATACAATAAACTGACAAGCTTAAAAAGAGGGTCGTCGGGCATGTGACGGGTGGCAAATGCCCTCTGTGCAGTATATCTGGGGTCCGTCTTTCTCAAAACAGCATGTCCGTATCCAGGGACGACCTTGCCGCTCTTCAGGGTCGACCACACATATTCTGTCAGTTGTTCCTTTGTTGGGGTATATCCTACGTCAGAAACAACACCAGAAAGCCATCGGAGAACTTCCTGATTGGCCAGGCCATGAAGAGGCCCAGCAAGACCTGTCATACCAGCTGTGAAGGACAAGTATGGATCTGAAAGAGCTGATCCTACCAAGTGCGTCGCATGTGCACTAACATTTCCTCCTTCATGGTCAGCGTGGATGGTTTGGTATAACCTCATCATTTCCAAAGCTCCTTCTGATTCCCCATACCCCATCATGTGTGCAAGGTTTCCAGCCCAATCCAAATTCCCATCAGCTGGGATTTGTTTCCCACCTTTGTAGGTCGTTCGATAAATATGAGCTGCAATTAATGGAAGCTTTGCAATCAAGTCTATTGAGTCGTCAAAAGAGTATTCCCATAACTTTGATTTATGAACCCCCTTCTCATAGGCTGCTGCAAATTTCGATCCTGGTTGCAATGTAAGCACTGATGCTGCAAATTGAGTCATTGGGTGGGTATTGGGTGGCATAGATGAGAGAACAGACGGCACAGATTCAGGCAATTGGCTCCGCTCCTTCAGCATATCTGTGACACTCTGCGCCTGCTCCTTGGTAGGTATGTCACCAGTGAAGAGCAACCAGAGAAGCCCTTCTGGCAATGGCTCGCCTCCCTCTTTGGCCGCCGGCAACGAATTTTGTAGCTCAGGAATCGAGTGGCCTCTGAAACGAATACCTTCGTCGGCATCCAAAAGAGATGTCTCCCAAAAGAGCCCCTGCACATGATGATTGATATATGCACACAAGTTAGGGTTGCTGCAAACAAAGCCAACAGACATATGGGGACAAATCGATTGCAAATGCGCACCGGAATGCCACGCATTCCACCCAGAGCTTGATCAACTGTCACTTCACCCAGAACAGCTGAACCCATTTCTTTCTTGAAAGCTTTGACACGCTCCTGCATGTGCACAATGACAACAGACCTAACTCAAAACATATTTGACACAACCGCATCATTGATCCTATACCCTCAGTATCTGTTATAATACACCATCAACATATTGAAAAATCACAATAGCAACCAACCAAAGCCTGAGATCTGCCCGATGGCATACTACACTTGGCCCTTTCTGGGTCGAGGATTTGATACCCACCTGCTCCTGAGGCACTTTTTCCCCCAACACAGACTTTAAATCCAGCGATGTGGACATGAAACGTGGTAAATTACCAATGTTACCATCGATCAGGGCCAGAACATCGACATCGACCCGTCTCCCTCGAGCGGCATGTCTGCTCAACTTGCTTGCGCTTCGCAGCATCGTCAACCCTTTAATAAACCCGTATCAGATCCTCTTTTCTATTCAAAAATTATATAATTATAATCTTAAAAAGAATATATGCAAAGAATATCTTAATTATATCCTGGGGATATTAGAATCATTGGCGCATCATTCAATGTGTAGGGTTGTGATTTCTTCCAGGCAATATAATCTTGGCCTACGCATTTATACAATGTTTACATTACAGTCTAGTCTTTCTCACTAATTATAACCAAGTGCTCATCAACCTCATCATGCGACAACATTCTGAAGACACCACCTTCCAGCCCCTCCCCAGGCACCATTGCTACCCCAACCTCAATCTCATTTGCTTTGAGATCCTCCGCCAACACGTGCTGCAGCGCCATTATTGCTCCCTGTATCGTATCATCTAAGGACATCGACCCTAGTCCACCTTCCTCGGCTCTATGTTTCTTTTCCAACCAGTTTGTTGCCTCTTGATCCTTGACTCCAGCAGCGGTTGCCTTGTACCCTACAAAGTACCCTGCCGGATCCACTTTGTAAAGCTGCGGCCCTGCCTCTTCATCGATACCAATAATCATAGGAATCACTCCCAGTGGCCTCATATACGCATGCTGCGTGTACACTTGAGCCTGATCGGCCAGTATCCTCGCCAGAAACCCTGGAGCAATATCATAGCCGTATTTGAACTTGAACTCGGCAGCTTCCGAGCGAGCCTTCTGAACGAGCGATCTAGCGTCCCCGAGAATCCCAGTAACCAGCATCCCGATACTCTTGGTAATTTTGTGAATATTCGTCACACTAGTCGGATCCACGAGTTTATCTGGCACCTTTTTCTGTGTCACAAAACATACACAATCTTTCCCTCGAACCCCGATAGCAGTCTGACCACTCGTTTTCACCGTCTTGAACGCATACTCTGAAGAAACATCAAATATTGCACACATCAGACACTAAATCTCCATTATAATGGAAACACGCCGAACCGACGATCGACGTCATCATCAGAGCTACTTTGAGACGGGATGATCACAACCCTGTCCGCCATGCACAAGCTCACATGACAGCGCATTGTTACTCGTATATATATATATTTGCAACCAACTATTGCAAAGCACAAAACGCACCGACTTGATACAACCGCCCTTCAGGACTGAATATAGTTATATGCCGATCGTAGCCTGAAGTTCCTCGCGACATTGTTTCAATTCCCTCCCTTCAGATCAGATAGTCTTCCCAATTGAGTTACGTATATCTATTTTTTTACATAAACTGGTTATGGACACCGTCACACTGTCCCAATAAAATGTCTTGCTCGCATCTCTGTGTCTTTTCCAGACTCTCACTGAGACGGATCATCTGAGACCAGCCAGATTGCCTTATTATGCTACAGTAGTAGTCTGATTATCAAGTTTAATAAGTATTAGTATTAACAAGTATAGTCTTAGGACAGAGAGAGAAGATTTACAGTATGCAGACTGCGGTCGCAAATGTACTACCAGTGGGTACGTTGTAGTCAATGACTGACTGAATTGAGTTGGTACCAATAAAAGAGCTTGGTTGAACAAGACACTTCAATATAGTACTATTATATCTCTGATATATTGTATGATACATAATAGTAGCCATATGATGAAGATGAAGACGTATAATGCATGTCGTGCCTGAAATTCAATGGACATTGCAGGAACAGCCAGAGCCACACGCTGCGGACGGAAGGCCGGGAATGTGCGATCGATGAGAGTTGTTTGCTCTGGATTCGGTCAGAAAAAGTCTCAAACATCCAAAAAAGCACCTAAAATAGCACGATATTTGGAAAAGGACGTTCCACTAGCGGATACATCGGCCAGTTCTGGCCCATCAGACGACTGGCTCTGCATACCAGATGTGGATGTGAATGAAAGCTTCTTGTCAAAGCCAATTAAAGCGGTTATTCTGGCCAGCGGGAAGGCGATTTGCTTGTTCAAAGTTAGAGATACTATATATTGCACGGATGCCAACAGCACGGCCTTCAAGTATCCCCTGACTGATTCGGCAATTATTGAGACAAAGACAGGACCAGCTGTCGAGGTAAAACTTGATGGGACGGTATACGACCTATCGACGGGCAAGGTTCTTTCCTGGTGCCCCAAGAATAACCCATTCCGATCGGTTTTGGGATCGCTGAAAGACAAGACGGAACCAGAGGACCTCCCTGTGTACCCGACCAGGATTTCTGGCAACAATGTATACGTCAAGTTATCAAAATAGGCAGTTACTTTGTATTTAATACCACCAGGATTTCCATCGTACTACTACCATAGTATAATAAAGCAGTCAAATAACCTATAATCTCACTCACTCCATGTACGCCTCTGGCGGTGGGGGCTGCAGCTCCCCTCCCCTCAAGTCCATAAACTGCACCAGGGCAAGGTAGGCAATACCAAATATGATGGAAATGGCCCCAGTGATTATAGCTGTAGACTGTCCTTTTGCCAGACCAGGCTGCTGCCTTTCCCCTGCAATGCACATTGTACATCATGCATGCTTTTTTTTTTCATTTCGACATAGACAAACAGACAGGCAAGCTACAACGGCTACAACTTGGTGGGTCGTACCTTGGCCCCCCGTCAGAGGTGGTGGCGTTGATGATGAAGAGGAAGAAGCTGCCTCTTCTTTTTTCGTCACCTCTTTATCACCATCATTAGCACTACCATGTAGTCGCGTATGTATTATTCTGCGCGGCTGGGACAGGTACCCACTCGTCCTTCCAACAGCACGGCATGTCCTCTTGGTTCTAGCACATCCATCTGACCCACAGCTGGCACCGATTCTCAACATCATTCCCTGCATTATTTCAAATTTATATGCAAAATTATTTGCATACAGAGTAGTACAGCGAGTACATTCAAGCACTGGCTTGCAGTGCAATTAATTGCCACTATGCTGAAAGATCTTTCCGTCTGTAGGTGGCACTGTGTCTATGTGCGAGTCGCTGGATAGAATTTGCATATCAAATTCAAATTTTGGATTATATACAATATATTATTATTATTGAAATAACAATAGTAGTATATTAAGTACCATAGGATACGTGCTAGAAATATATATACCGGTATATAGGTGTATTGGATCGTAGAAAGAAGGACAGACATGGGGGAGCCAACTGGACTGTCTCAAAGCTTGGACGACATGATTGCCAGCCAGCGCATGAGACCAAATAAAGGGCGTAAAGGCAGTAATTATGGAGAGAGACGGAACAAAGACCGGCACGGGCCCAGCAGGAGAGGGCGTGTGAGTAAAGGTGGAAGGCAGGGCGGTCGGGGAGATTTTCGACACTCGCGAAATAACAGATACGGTGGTAGTGGGCGGCGAGGGAATGAAAGACAAGATGTAGGTTTTTAATTAATTGTCAATTTGTACATTTCATGTCGTGTAAATGAGTTCTATGCTGGGCTGCAGTATCATAGAGGGGAGAGCGGAGGTCCACCGACGTTGCGGCAGGAACAAGGAGTTCAAGATGGTTTGGTGCTCCTGGCTGGTACATTACACGGCAAGCTTAATATCGGATTGAATGTGCGTATTGTATTGATATAGTACTGTTGTGTTTGTACATCATGCGAGTAAAATAACGTTGTTATTATTATACTGCTGTGCAGAAACAAGAGTGTATAAGGGATGATTCAGGAAGAGTGGTTATAAAATACGATGGACTGGATATGGTGACGATTGCACCCAATGGAGACGTTACGATTAATACATATGGTAAGCATGAGAGGGCAGTTGCAAAGTCAATAAGCTTTACGCTGGGGGTAATAGGTATAAAGTTGTCCACAAAGAATATGCAGAGCTATGATGATCCTTTGGTGGAGTGGAACATCTCGGATGGGTTTTCGCTCATGAGATTTTATGATGGTATAGTTATCAAAGGAAGAGGGCAGACGTCGCGAGGTAAAGCAGTGATGGATTCCTTTTTGGCGCTCAGAAAGGCAAAAATTTCGAATTTTGCAGTGGAGGATGTTAAAAAGGATGATGTTTATGATGGTAATGCAGTGCCACTAGCAGGTGGCGCACCATCTGCAGATGTTCGTGAGGAAGCAGCTGCCATGCAGGAATAGCACTAGCAGTACTGATGATATCGGGTGTCTATTTATTAAATAGATAAAAAGTAAAACAAAATGATAAATAAAGTAATGTAAAGGAAGAAATTGTATCGAAAAGTAGTCGAATGGAAGATACCTTTGTACAATCAATCCTCGAAAGAGACGACAAGAATGAATGAAAACGAATGAGCCCGTGGCGGTAGATGAATTGGATGAGTGGAACATTGAAATCAATTATAATTATATAGCATGAAAGTGTATTGTATTGGTGGACTGAGAGATTAAAACATAGTATTCTTGCCGTGCTGGTCAGTCAAGATGTGGTCGTTCGGAGCGCAACAGCAGAATGGTCAAGATGGATCAGGGAATCCTTTTCAAGGGAATAATCAAAGTATTTCTGCATCTGACTCTCAGATAGGGAATACTGGTATGGGGTGGCCAAATCAGCCTGGTCCTACAGAGCCCGGAAGCGCACAATGGTCGTTCGGGGCGCAGGCTGGGTTTGGGGGCTTTGGGCAGCAAGGAACTCATCCTCAAAACATACAATTTGGTTCAAGTGCGCAAGCTGCTGCGCCGACGAGCTTTGATTTTGGAGGGTCGTCCCGGCAACAACAACCCGGACGGCAAGCTGGGTTTGGGGGCTTTGGGCAGCAGGATAAAAAGATAACGTTTGGATCCAAGACGGAAGAAAAGAGAATTCGTGGAGAACTTCCGACCGTACTCGAAAGATCTGGTGAAGAAGAAAAGGAAGAGCGTTTTGATTATGAGCAAGCAAAGAGGGACGCGCTGGCAGCAATGCCAACGTTTGCTGGTGCAGCCGGTGCTTCGAGGAAAGAAGAGGCAGATCATGGTCCGGTAGCGAAAAAGAAGATGGTCGATCAAGAGGAGGAGATTGGAAAACGGCAAGAAAGGGCAGCCCGATTCTCTGTTGCGGAGAGCTCTCGGCCAGATGAGAAGCTACAGACTGAGCAAGAAGCAGAGGCAAGGATGCCAGGAGGAGCAATAGTGGGTACTTGTGAATTCATGTGCCCTGTGGTTGAACGTGAGAGACGGCAAAACATGTCGGACATACAGCTCTTTGAAAGAGTGGATGCAAATGTACCATCTCTGACGTCTGCTGAATTGGCTGTGAAGCGATTTGCCAGGACTGTGGATGATCCAAAACCGTCAGAATTTAGGACTCGAGGTGCACTGTCGCGGACAATGGATCATTTACGGGGACTTTTAGATAGAACTGGTATGTTTATCTGGATTTTGGCATGATTGTATTCGGTTGAAATGGTTGGCCTTGCATGATGATGGGCTAGGATTTGGTGCAGATGTTCGATTTGGGCTGATTCACAAGTTTTTGTGGGATAGATATCGGTCTGTTAGACAAGACTTGTATATTCAGGGTATTACAGATGGATTTGCAATAAAAAATTTTGAAGAGATTGTTCGTTTCCATGTCTTGTGTGAACATGAGCTTTGTGCTGATGATCAAAGCGGTGAGTGTTGTAATACGTTGTTGGTGTAGACCATGTAGTAGAGGGAAGGATTGCTATATGTTGATATGTCATGTGATCGATGCTAATTTTTTTCTTCTTCAGTAACAAATATGGAGGGGTTTAACTCTCATCTCAACATGGAGCAAATGAACAAGGCTCTGATCTCTCTCAATGACATGTATGAGAAGGCATCACAGCAAGGGCAGCAAAATGAGAATGGTAAGCCTGCGTGTACGCTACAGCGTGTCTTTCTTTCTTTTTTGGTTCTCTAGGAATAAGAATTCTCAATTTGATTAATATTCTATACAGAGTCTGAATTTAGAGCATATCATTTGCTCTCCTTAATGTCGCAACATGGCAAATTCAAGGGTGATCAACAAGGTTTCCTCTCCATGCTCCAGTCTTTAAGGCCAGAAGTACGGGATAGCTCCATGGTTCAATGGGTATTGGATCTACGCTCGGCCTTTGTGTTTGGTAATTTTGCAAAGTTTTTTATCCTTGTTCGCAAAGCTCCTTATTTGCTTGCATGTCTTAGTCACATTTATTTTCCTCAAGTCAGAGCAATGTGCCTCAAGACGTTGTCAGAGACCATGCCCAGCAATCAGAAACGTGGAGTGAATGTTGAAGCCACATGGTTATGCAAAATACTATTGTTAGACTCGCAAGAAGAAGCATTAAATCTTGCACAGCAGCATGGATTTGAGTCCTCCCTTGATGATACTGGCAATGCTTCAGTGGTATTGATGAAAGGAGCGTTTATTCCACTACCAACTCCTGTTATTCGCTACCCTTCGCGCTTTGTTTCTTCTTTAGCGCCTGGAGCTCGAAGTGTATGCGTCTCATCCATTCCTGGAGCATTTGAGAGTGCAAGAAAGCAAGAAGTCGCCCCCCTCCCCCCTCAAGCAAGAATACAAGATGCCCAGAATGCAAAAGCTCTGGCTGCAGAGCAAGAACGTGTGATGCACGAAGCCATGAAGCGACAGCAGGAAATGGAATCGAAGCTTGCAAAAGAAAGAGCTGAATTCGAACGTCAAAGGCAAGAGGAAATTCGAAGGGCGGCAGAGCAAGAACATGTGATGCTTTTGGCCAAACAGGAGGAGGCTCGCAGGCAAAAGGAATTGGAGGAGGAGAGGAGGAGACAAGAAGAAGAAGCGAGACGGGAAAAGGAAATGGCTGAACTAGAAGCAAAACGGCTGCTGGAGATTGAAGAGGAGAGGAAAAGGGTTGAAATGGAGCTACAACGACGGAAAGCAGCTGAAGAAGAGGCTAGAAGGGTTGCCAGACTAGAAGAAGAGAGAAGAAAAGAGGATGAGAGGAAAAGAAAGGAAGAAGCTAGAAGATTGAGATTGATTGAGGCTCTGAAAAAGGCGATCATAATGCAACGCTACTGGGATAGATGGCTCTTGTCAACAAGGTTGAAGATTGAGGAGAGAGAGAAAACAGAGAGAGCAGCAAGAAATTTGAAAGGTTGCCGGATTGGAGTTAGGAAGATTCTCAAAAAGAGGGAGCGGGTAAGAGTTTATTTCTTGAATATAACGGTGGTATTTTTTGAGCAAATGGAATCATGAATTATTTGCCTTGGTATTCAGGACGGTTGTGAATCGGATGAGGCATATCAAATGAAAAGGTGCCAAGTTGAACTCAGGCCAACAACAGTTTCAGAAGAATTCCCCAAAATTGCAAGCGTCATTCACCCCATCATTTCCGGCAAAAATCCAGAAATATCTCATCTTTATTGGAAGGCCACGGTGTTGGTTTTGGATAAACAGCATACACATGATCATGCTTCAAAGTTTCTGTACCTATGCGCCTCTCAGGATGCATCCAGAAAAATACATCATCTTAGAGAACTGCTCTTTCAAGAGTCGGTGCAGACTAGCACCACGTCAGGAGGGTTGCCCACAAAGCTAGAGTCGTGTATGGAATTTATATTTGGAGTTAATGAGAAGTCACTGGAAATGCTGGAGTCATACATGCATGGATCGTCTGCCCTGTGCATCATGGCTTCAAATCTGGAGCAAACTCATGTAGCCAGCCTGCTGCGAAGAAAATTGCAAGCTATGGCCTGGAAGGGACCTCAGATACCCATCATAACCTTCAGTAAAGGATCGGAGGTACAAGAAGAATGTCTACAAGGTGGTTTCTTCATCAGGCATAGCTCATGGGCAAATTTGAACTCCAAAACTGGAAAGTCCGAATTTGAATTCTTGGCTAAAAATGCGCCAGTGCAACCAAAGTTTGCATGTGTATCGATAAAGCAAGCGATTTCTCAAGGTATAAGATCATATTTGATCGAAGAAGAAGCCTTGACTCGAGCCCAAAAAGGAGGATTGAAACTTCTTGGCCCGCAAGCTCACGAGAGATCGATTGAGTTAACTTTACAAGCCATTGATCAGGCTTTTAAATCCACGGAAGCCCAATGGAAATGGCCATCTAGTGTCTTTGATATTCCACTCGTGAATGATTGGTATGATATTCAGCATTATGAGAATTTGCTACAAGCAGTGAAAAATATTTATATATCGTTCAAGGACTCAGGAATGCAGTACTTGTCTTCTATGGCAATGTATGCAATGATGGAAGCTAGCGTGCCAGAAACTTTGAACTTGGTTATCCCAAACAGTTTAGTGCACAATTTTGGTAGAATATTAGTACTCCCTGGCCCTTCAAGGTCGATCAGGGGTGCCCTTATCAATCCTTCAGACCATCATCAGAGCGTTGCTGACAGACTATCCTTAGAAGCAAAGACTGATGCATTAGAAATCGCTTCGAATCAGGAGAATAAACGTATAAATGTGTTGAAGCTCGACATTTCATCTTTGGAGCAAGAAATAAATTTGGAAAAAATGATGTCCAGTGACTTTGAGAAAGTCACGCATCAACTGGCAAGCAAGTCTTTGTTTCAACAGCAGCCCAGACTTCCTGACTTTGAAGAACAATCAAAGAATACAGATCCCGATCTCAGGCCTAGAAACTCGTTGTTACATAAACTTCAAATCGTCAAAAATATGTTTTCAAAAAGCTAATGTATAAAGATTATTGGTGTAGTATCAAAAGCATGAATGTATATATCATAATCTAGCACTTGTACGTATCAAAATTGACTCAAGTCTCTGCCAAAGACTTTTGCTTTAAGCCAATCAAACAAAATCAAAACACGATTGCGGAAAGAGACTTGCTTTGTAATGTATACAGATCTCCACAACAAATATGCGGGGGAGCCCCAGACGTCCAACTTATTGTCAAAGGCCTCGACCTGAGCAACAGCCTTATCATCACCGACAGACGCCATGATACCCAAATTCAAAAATTCGAAAGGTTTCTTTAAGACTATCCTCTTCTCCATACCTTCATCCATGGACCCGTCCAATGAATCCGTCAAGGTGCTGAACACCTTGTCTGCCAAGCTAAGGTCCTTTGCTTCCTTGTAGGGTGGCACCATATCAAGCCCCCCAACGCCCAATCTATATCCTCGATTTATAATATGTGCAATATAAGCACCTTGCTGACCTGCCACTTGAGCGGTAGGTGGCAACGGGGCATCTTCTATCATTGAACAGTCCCCAAGAGCAATCAAATCCTGAGCCCCAATCACACGTAAAAACTGATCAACATGCAATTTCCGAGGAGCTTTTCCTTTCGCAAATTCGACTTGCTGGGGAATTTCCTTTGCCAAATCTTGTATCAAAGGATTTGGGGCATTTCCAGCAGACCAAACACAAACTCCATAATACACCTTCTCGCCCTTGTTGAGAACCATGTATGAATCCTGGACCTCTGTAACTCGAGTCTCCAAAAGAACTTCAACCCCGAGCCGTTTCAAATTCTCTGTCGCAATCTTTGCAAGTCGCGGATCAAACTGATTTAAAATCGTCGGTCCACTTTGGATAAGCTTAATTTTGACAAATTTTGAGAGCTCGGGATACTTTCGCTTCAAATCCTCTCTCAAGAAATCCGACATGGTGCCAGTAAACTCCACGCCAGTTGGACCTCCACCCACCACTATGAAGGTCAAAAGCCTCTGAATATCTTCTTCCGATGTTCCCGGCAGAGATGCTAACTCAAACACCTCTTGAATCCTTTTCCTCAGCCTTACAGCATCTCTCGTTGTTTTCAAGTAGTATGTATACTCTTCAACTCCTGGGGTACCAAAAGATGCTGGCTTCTCCCCCACAGCCACGACCATGATATCGTACGGAATCTCGAATTTCCTCTGCTTCATCTCTTTCCCTGCCCCTTGATCCTCTATTGCAGACACACATTTTGCAACTTTAGCCACGGGATCTATCGATTCACAGAATGCTTCAAAATAACTCACAAACTGGTTTGCAAGTCGAACTGGCTCCAGCAGACTTCGGAATTCCACCGTGCCGACTGCACTCCCAGGTAGCATAGGAGTAAACAGAAATGCATTGGATGGAGAAACGCATATCACGTCGTATTTATCCGTATCCACCACTTTAAACAGCGAGTGTGCACCCCATCCGGATCCAAGGACCAGGACCACTGGTTTCTCAGTCTCAATAACCATTGTATCCCCTCGTTTCACAAACTTTCTCAACCCGCTGCTCGTGGGTAAACCCTTTACTCCACGTCTGATATGCATAAACACATCATCTGCCGAATCCAAAATCTTGTCTGCAAGCACCCCTGCCCAAGAAGTCTGCTTGTCAATCTTGTACCTTTGTTTCTCATCCCCAATCTCCCCCCCCTCGCTGGGTGCCGAGCCGTCGCCATCGTTTTCTTCTTTTGAATCTCCCGTCTTCTCTATGTCTTCCTTCTCTGGAGCGGCCCGCACCACACAAGGGCCTCTCCTTTTCCACGCCTCTTTCAGAGGAGGTTGCAAGCTTGCAGTCGCAGACGGCGAACCAGACCCTCCCCCGAGTACGTTACGCCCTTTCCAATTATAGCCCCATTCTGTAAAACTATTGCTCTGTTTACTCAGCATCCGTACCGTCCCCTCCTTCCCACTGCACACCGGGCACGGAACACCCCTCTGCCTTCCGGCAGATAATCTGGCCACGTGGCTTCCACGAAACCTCGTCCCCGTCCACATGTTCTCGCAACTCAACATCACGATATCCAATCGATGCCAAAACAAATACCGATACTATTCTTGTATAATTCTATGCCACAGAAAACGTCTCTTCGCGTGCACGAACCAAACCGACCCTCTCGTTTGACTTTGCTTTTTGAATGCGTTTCAAAACTTCCCGCGATTCAACAATTAATCTTCTTCTACCGTGTTCTTCTCTTATATTATCACACAAATATTTTGTATCAAATTTGAAATTACAAACTGCCCTAACCTGGGAAGAGGCTTGTGCATCTATGCACAAGATTCCCACCAATCCACGGTTTAGTCGCAGTCGACCTGATACCATCGATGGTACATAGACTGATGACGATCTGTACGCACGGTGGAGCGGAAAACAAAACCATCGAATCACTGCACAGTCTCGTAAGTCGTCTCAGAGCGATGGATGCAATGACATGTAGGAGCAAACCCCAGCCAAACGGAAAGAATGGACAAGAGAGTGGTGCAATGGAGATGCCCACATCCATCACGTTATACATGGCCAGCCTGTGACGTGGCATTCGAATGTCGGGCTCCACAGTTCCCAGTTACTTCCCAACGTGCATGTAACGTGCAGCATTGTTTGTAATTTGTCGTACAGATAGGTTTCGATGTCCAATCAAATGGAAAAAGACGTGCTGATCTTTGATCACCGATTCCTTGAGATGTGTATGGAATGAAGCAAACAGGTGATGTGTGTGTGTATGTGTGTGTGTGTATGTGTGTGTGTGTGGGGGGGGGGGGGGGGGGGGGGGGGGGGGGGGCTAAATCGATCTGGCCACAGGCAGGTGCTCTATGTGCCTAGAGGGGGGACAAATCATGACAAGATTGGGATGGGTCCCATCGAAAGAGACGATCAATGGGGCCCATTGGCCTTGCGAGATGGTAGTCTTCAAAATGAAAATAACGGAGCAATGAAATTAGTCCGTGATGACGAGCTTTTTTTCGAGCTCTTTGATCCATACGGTGCGATTTTTTATAATATTGGAACAGTTGCGGTAATTAATGCTATTTGGCCTTGCTGGTGAACAAAGATGAAGGCACTGATATTATTTGGGTTTCTGATCCTGTCGTCGGTGGCCGTGGCTCAGGACGCCGACGACGACTACGCGGAAGGTGAGAATGCATGATACGGATGAAAGAATTGAACTTTAATTGATGATTTGATTCGATATTCGGTATATATGCAGAGAGTGAAGGGAGGACACTGTCGCTGGACGTTCCCGTAATGCCCTTGGATGTTTCAATTGCGCCCTTGCAAGAATTCGGTGACGATGTCTACAAATACATTGGCTGTGCGGCTGGTATGTATCAAAGTGCAAAAGATTATGAAATAGAGCTTGGTATGGACACGACAGCAAATTTTTTGGGGCCTGGGCAGAGATTCGAAGGAGACAGGATATCCATCCACTACTTTGACTTTGGAAACAAAGAGAGTGGGCAAAGCATCCTCATGCTGGTTGGTTTAGGGTCTCTTATGCGATCTTGGAGTCCTATATTGATGCAAGGTCTTGCAGTATACAATCGAATCATCATGATGGACTATCCAGGGCAGGGCAGGAATCCTGTTGCCTTTAGTTCGTACATATTCAACGATACGGAGAGTCCGTTGCCTCCGTATTCTATCGACTTCATGGCCACGAGCGCGTATCAGCTGTTGGAACATCTGAATCTTAATAATCAAAATACATCTGTTATGGGCCGTAGCATGGGATCTATTGTGGCGTTGCAAATGGGAGTGCTGTTTGGAAACAGTTTGGGGAAGATTATTGCAGTGTCCAATGTCGTGCTGAATACCGATGCAAAATCGGCACAAATGATACAGACGGCCACATCGAATGTTGATCTCACCAAGGTATACTATCCCATTGGCTATAATGAGGGTGGGTGTGCTATCGCTCAGTGGCTTTGTTATAAGTATGATGCTCAGGAGGTATACAGGGGCCTCATGTCGTGGTCATCCAACTCCAACACCACGTCCGCTCAGCGCGTTGCGTTGGATGACTTTATCAACTCGGGGAAAATTGAAGGCTTCAGGACTATTCAAAACCCTGTCATGGCAATTCAGGGTGCAATGGATAACACGGCTCCAGTTGGCAACCTGATTCAGTTGTCAAACCTTGTCCCCAAGTTTAAACGCTGGGTGCTCATGGATTTCGCAGGACACGCCGTGACCGACGAGTATCTTACCTTTATTGTCATGGAAGTTCAAAGTTTCTTAGATAATATTGGTATTGAGGACCAAATGACAGGCTTCTACCCATCCAGATGGTATTACCCCAACTATGGTGGTGCTTGCAACTTGAATCGATGCACTGCCACCGAGCCCGATTCGGAAGCCCGAGATGCGCCCACTGGCGAGGAGGCCAAGTACAACCGGCCAGAGTTCGTGCACGCTGGAGATTCTATTGCAGAATTGAGAAAGTTAATGGATTCGAGGTAAGCGCAGGAATTAAATCTTGGTATTGAACAGGCGTGTAGTGATATCACTACCGCTGGGCCAGTCGACTAGTTGACCGCAGTACTGCAGTTATGTATAACTGCGATTATGTACATCTGCGATTATGTATAACTGCGGTTATGTATAACTGCGGTTACAACTGATAATTGTCCAGCAGCATTATAACACGTGAATATTCATGTGACATGAATCATGTTTCTTCAAGACGGCATGGCTCGCTTCTCTGCGTGTCCGCAAGCAGGGTAATATTTATATTAATATTTGCCAGTTGTTCTTCTTTTAGATTTTAATATGCATGTACTAGCTGACTCGGAATACTCTCTAGAGACAGATCTGTCAAACAGAGATATCTCTGACTTGCTCCGTTCTAACAAACAGTAACGACACCAGCAACAACCTCCCTACGTTTTCTTTCGCTTCAACCCTACGAACAAGCCGGAAAAACAAATAGTGATTCTTATTTCTTTGATAATTTCCCGCATGAACATTCAATCTGGGGCCTGACGAGTCGAATCGAATTTTCTTGGTCCGTAACTTTCCGTTGGGCCAACGGCGTTGGCCCAGGGTTGGTCTCGGAACGACCAATCCGTTGGCAGTGCCAGATGGTAAATGGACAGGGTGCCATGGCAAATACGTGTTCGGGACACGGCCAGATGCTGCATTCCAGTTTTGACACCTACCGTCACCTATTGGATTCGTCAGTATATTCATGAAAATACGCGGTTGGATCAAGGGCCATCTCCACCGTGATTGCTGAAGTATACTCGTGTTGGGTGCCAACGGTGTATTTCTATTATTGAAAAATTTTCAAGACACTCGCCATCTGTAGGACATTTCGAGTGAACGTAACGCCATCAATCTGCCCATCGTAGTGACAACGTTTTAAAGAATGGTTGCTTCGAACAAGCTCTTCTCCTTCCTGATGGTGCTTTTCTGCCTGTCAGTGCCAAATGGGGTGCTTGGGGGAAGAATGCTCAAGGACTGCACGTCTGAAGCGGTCTCGTCTGCATCGTCGTATACGAAAGACGTGATTAGTAAAGCAGTTTCGGATGCGTTTGCACAATGCAAGAGCTGTCCTTGTGAAAATGAAGCCAATTCAGCCGCTGAAAGTGTCGCTCAAGCAGTAGCAAGGGCCATGGCAACGACGACTCTGAGCGTCAAAGGAACCCGTACGTGTAGTTTTCTACTCTGTCTGTCACTGCTGTGAGCATTTTGAACGTCTGTGTTGATGACTGTGGGTTGCGCTGGTCATCTAAGATTCGGGTTTCAGACGAAAAATCACAATAGATCGATTACATGCGTATGTGGGTATTTCAAACGTCTTGCGGACCGAGCTTCTTGACTACCATTCACTAGTATTTGCCATTGTCTCTGCAGCTGGATGCTCTGGGTCAGCATCTGGATCTGCCTCTGCAAAAGCAGTTGCTAAAGCCTCGGCGACTGCATACGCCACTGCGATTGCCGACGCATGTGGAACTTCTACATCTTCTGAGAATATCGCTGTCAAGACGGCACTTGCCGAGGCCGCTGCTTCAGTGAGTGCCTCAGTTGAGGCAACTGGAGGAAATGCAGACAGCACTGCTCAGTCTGTTGCAGAGGATATCAAGCCAGTTATTGCCACAGCCACGTCCAAAGCTCTAGCACGATGCTCCTGTGCTGCAGGTGGAAATCAAGCTGGAGTTCAGACGGACGCCCAGGCCCAAGTCGGTGGGCCAGTTCCACCAGAGACCAATCAGCCACCTGGCTCGGCATCTTCTGGAGTGCAGTTTAACGAGTTTCCATCCAAGCCCATGGACTTTGGAGGGGATATTCTTGACTTTGAGAAGATTCCAGACTTTTCTTTTGGAAACTTATGAGGCGTCAGGCGTCGTGATTCATACATAAATGTATTACAGTTGCGATTTGAAAGTTTTGTCAGTTCAACGACTAATTCATTCATTCATCATGTAACAACGTGACCATGTGCTGAGTTCCCTGCACCTTTTTGCTTGTATCCGCTCCCTAACGAACATACTATTATTAAACAATGAGGATTAACATCATTGAATGTATTATGATTGAGTACGTATGAATGCCAAATTTGGTATGCCCTGACTGATGATGACCATAAATCATGATTGGCTTTTTCAAGACAAAACGAATGGCCTGCAGGCCTGGTTTTGTTGGGCGAGCGGTTCGAATCTAAAAGGGGACCCTAGTGCCAGATCCTACCGGAACAAAATACGCAGACCATTTTGTAATTTTTTGAAGTGTGATGATGTTATACTGATCACTGTACAATACAATATCATGTCGACTAGACAGAGGGCCCAGCGAGGAGAGACGACTGAATTTTCTGGGCGTGTTCGTCGTTGGGAACGAGTGCAGAGGTATCAAAAGACGAATCCATTAAACTCGGAAGGAGTCATGGATTATGGATGGGTTGAAGATGCTAATGGTGGGTATTTATGTCTCGTTTGTTTTTTCCTCTTTTGCTGGCTTGTTTGCTTGCCGCATTCAACTCCAAAGAAGCATCATGTTCAACCGGCAGACAAAGTGCAATAGACACGTTGATTGGTATTTATTGTAGGTAATCATGAACGATCATCAGCCCATGGTACTAGTATAAAGAAAGAAATGGGTGTTCCGAGTCGTAACTTGCAGCATATTTCGTGTCTTGCTACATGGTCCCAAAAGAAGGAGAAAGAACATGCGACAGCGACTGAAAACAATGAACGCAAAGCTGGTGGTGCGAATGATTTGGAACATGATTTAAAGCAGAAGAAACTGAAATTGAAGATAAATGGATAGCGCTGACCCGCATACCTAGCAGAGTCGTTGACTATTTTTTTTGGGGGGGGGGGTCGGTTTGGATCATACAAAGCAACAATACAACTGTCTTCTATTGGGTCATTCTTTACAAAACAGAGAAAGTAAAAAACTAGGCGCATGCATATTTACAATTATTAACAACGTCAAAGATTTTTTCTATTTGCTTCGCGTATGTTGAATACGCATATGTACAGACCCCTCGTTCTGGAGGGAGAAGAAGGAAGGAAAACCCGTGGCAAAAAAAAACAATTTATTTGTTTCCCCCTGTTGCCTGCTGCTCCTTAACAAGCTGCCACCGTTGCCTTCCGCTACCGTCGTCTTTCGCCGCTAAATTCACATGCAGCTGATCACAGTCTTCAGAAACTGAAAAAAGATTGGGGCAACCTGGTGGTCTAGAGTCATCAAGAATATTTATACAGTCCAGTGCATCTTCAGCCAGCTGAATCTTGAATTTCCTGGGCTCTTCAGCCATGTACAAAGCCTTCTCCTCGTCTTTGGACAGGGACTCGCATGTATCCGTAAAATCGGAAATGAAGTGATCGTTACAGCGTGGCTGGGATTTCTCAGAGTCGTAAAAGTTTTGAATTGTCACCGTTGCACTTTCCTTGGTCTGATCAGAAAAAGCAATTTTCCAGGACTTCCAGTTACGCGAAGAGCTGAAATCCCGGAGAATCGGACCCACTGGATCCTCTAGCAAGTCGTCATCCTTGGAGCACGTCTTGTTCGTGAATCCAATGTGTTCTGCATGCGTGCAAGCACATGCGTTCAGACAGCATGTAAAACACCCAGGTCAGGTATATGCTGTTCCCGCTCCCGTCATAGCAAGCATCATTACAGATCATTATCATTAGAGATGAATACATTGAAAATATTTCACAAATAAAGTACCCACCTTCAAAATCCAGGCAACGAGGCCAAATGGCACAGAGTTTTATTCTGTACACGCCATCTTCGTATTTTCTAAAGTCTATGGGCTCGGGTCCGAGGCCTGCACAGATTAGCATAAGTAAAGAGTAATTCTTTCCTCATTTTTATGCCTCTAAAATACCTTTAAAACGTCCGCATTGCATAAGAACTCACTCTGAGCTCGTACGACATCACCTCCCAGTCGAGTAACACTCTGGGTGCTCGCCAAAAATAGCGACAGAAGCCATGCCCAGTTCATGGTGACTCACGAACACAGGCTGATTTGTTTCTAAATATAATTTAATTTATGTTTCTCTACTTATCACGTAAGATATGGTTCGCGGTTGACATCAAATCCAACACGTGTGAGCCCACTCTCGTGGGCATCAAGCAGGTACCTGCCTGATCGATCAGGCCAGATGCCTAGGCTTGCTCATGGCCACCATATCGTGAGACCTTTGGCTTTCACGATTCACCATCAAGTAGCATCTTTGAAATACTAGAAAAGATGCTTTCCATTCGATTATGAGTTCAAACGATTACTTCGCAGCCTGCTGTCCTATCGATTCAAACCGAGCATTTCATGGCTGTCCTTGCGTTTGTGACTTGCAGGGGGGAGACGTGTCTTGATGGGTGATTCGGTGGTGTCCTTGATGTCCGGGTCGTCATGTTTGACCCATTACATTGGCCTGAGATATTTTTCGTTCAGTTATAATGCAAAAGGGAAGATAAATATCATGGATAAAGACATCAAAAAGCTATAAATTGATCGATTCGATCGCCTCAACATGCCCTGCAAAATAGCCCATCCTATATCGGTATTATTCACCTTATGAACTGGACACTTTTCTAGAACAAGGAGCAGGCCGTGGGTTCGATCCCCATCGTGGGTGCTTGGCACACTGCGTGACCAACGTTGTCACCACAACAGTAGCCCGCGTAGCTCAGTGGATAGAGCGGCTCTTTCCTAGATGAATGAAGTTTCTCGAAGCGCAATGAATTTTTTTTTCTCAGTGGGCAACACATCATTACGGCAGTCGCTGTCACTCCGGCTAGTCACTCCAGTTAGATTAATGAGCAATGCAGCATGCTCAGTTTAAACTCTGTGCCTGCTTCATAACTGAAAACTCTGGAGTTTCAATCAGACCTTCTGCTCTCCCTCTCCAGGTATACTTTGTCAAATGATAGATGCCACCAAATTAGATCTACTAAATAGTGTTATCCGACAGTCATTATAATTGATACCTTCCCACGTGCATGCAGATACCATATGGTATCCGGATGCATCCGGATCCAGATCCAGATCCAGATGCTGCGGTCTAGGAAATCATCATCAATCATACATAGCCATGGTTCTTCTTCAGCACTAGCATCAATAAATATGATTTGGAATATTCTGTAAAGTAGTCAAAGACGCAGATACATGATATTCTTTTGTCCTACTTGCGCTAATCTTTTACAGAGTACGTGAGACGATGATATCACATGTCGGAATGGGTAGACAACAGGCAAATCTGTCTGTGATATATGTGCCCAAATTTGGGAAATTATGATTCATTAAATAAGAAAATTTCTGTTTCGTGTGCAGTCGAAAAAGTTGATGGTGTGAACTGCCACAAGTGCTCTTGCTGTCCCTACGTGTGTCAGATAACCAAAACAGTTTCAAAGGAAGCCCCAATCGCAGTCGCGAGAAAACAGGTAGACGACGTTTTAGGAGGTGTTGAAGCTTGGAAGAACGTTCAAAAAACAGCAGTCGTGTGCGAAGCCTGCGGGAATAAGGAAGCATACTTTCGAGAAATCCAGACACGTTCTGCTGACGAGCCGGCGACTTTGTTTTTTCGGTGCACGGCGTGTGGCAAGGTTTGGAAAGAGAATTAGACTATTTCTTCTGTTGTAATAGTCTCCGCAAGATTTAGTGGCTGAATGTCAAGCGTTTCAACGGTCGTGATGATGCAAAAGCTAGTGGCTGTGACGAGACCGGCCTCAGTACGAGTTGGTGGTGGCAATATGGAGAAAAGTGTTGTCAGACGCCGCACTGGACTGCCCCACTTTGCTGTTGTTGTCCACAATATGGAAAGAAGAAGGATTTCAGCGGCGTCTCCCGATATTCAACAGCAAACAGAACAGCTGAGGGAGGAAATAGTGGCTAGGACGGCAGCAATGGAAAATCTTGAGCAGCAACTTCTTCATGTGGAGGCGTTGAGAGCTGAAGAGCTGCAGACAGCTATTGCGCGTTTTGAAGAGTTGGAGGAGGCTTTAGATCTTGCTGAGAAGAGTATATCGGCGTCCGAAAGAAGGACGCAGGAACTAAAAGGCGAGCTGAGTGCAAAGGAGGGACAAATTAAAAAATTAGAGCAAGAGGTTCGGGGGTTGCAGCAACTAGCCGACAGCGCAAATAATAAAGAAGATGCAGTGATTAGTGATTTGAAGAAACAGCTCGTTGAAGCCCAAGGAGAAGCTAAGAAAAGCCGGGAGTTGGCAAAGATTGCAGAGGAAAAGGAAGCCAAAGCGAGGGAAGCTGCAAGAAAGGAACTGGAAGCATCAGAGAAATTGATCGAGATGGCTAAAGCTGCGGCCGCTATCTTGGAGGAAAAGATGTATGTAACTTCGGAAAGTGAAGATGAGACTGACTCGATGAATTCTACAGTATCTGAGACGGACCTGGAGGTGTTGCTGGCTGAGCTGGATTTGCTGAGAGGAGAATTGGAAGCAGAGTTGCAGACCAGCGAAACTGCGCTGGAAAGAGCTCGAGTGGCAGAAGCGGCTTTGGAACAACTCAAAAAGTTTTCCACGTCAACGTCGCTGAAGAATGAAGAAATCCAGGAACTCAGGCGTCTTACAAAGCAGGTTGCTGATGAAAAGGCAAAAGCAGTTGCATCCACAGCAGAGGTTTCCAAACTAAGAATCCTTTTGCAAACGCTAGAAGCAGAGTTAGCGGAGGTTCGAAAACAAAGACTCACTGAAGTTGACAAGATGAGTGCGAGAAAAGATGTTCAGAAGTACATCAGTGATTTAGAAGCCAGAAATCAGGAACTGGCTGGCGAGGCTGCAGCAAGAGAAGCAGCCATTGCTGAAGGACGAAAGTTTTTGATTTCCAAAATCGAGGAATGCTAAGGAATTTGATGTAATTTTGTGATTGATCACTTGTTTTAGATCATTTTAACCACTTATCGTTCTACATTATTTCCATCAATGGAGCAATTAATTTAATTGCTTCTATTAGATATACAAGAAAAAGTTGTTAGGTTCAATCCAATGTTGGAATAAAAATTCAAGTTATTTCACAATACTTTTGCTTCATATATGCAAATTGGATTTCTGCATAATGAAACAATATGGTATCTGCCTCATCCAAAAGATTCATTGAGTCTGTCAACTTGTACAAAACACCCTTAAGAGGACTGTTTGCTGAAGGCCTGGTATTTGTCAAGATATACTCTGAGTATTTACCACCAAACATGCATTCCCAGAGTGTCATAGATTCTTTCCATCTGTCGTTCAATCCCACAAAAGCAAACCTCTGAATCCTTTCAACGGCCACTTTGACATCAAGGGTTGTCAGTGACTTTTCTCCCAGGCTGTTACTAGTACCACAAGGTTTGCCCAAAATCATTCGAGTTGCACACCCCTTCACGCACTCCCAATAGAATTCATACATTGTTTTGAGGTCTTCTGTATGTTCATTTGAAAACAGAGCGGTGTAGTTTGGGCTGGTTCTACCGGGCAAGGTATCCTTCAGCTCTGTGCCTGGAAAAAGCCAAGTGAAATTTCTAGCCATTCGGCGCATGTCACAATCATGGAAATTATGCAAAAATCCAGAAATTATTCTATCAAGAGGATTCCTAAGGAAAGTCACAATGTCAATGGTTTCATTGAAGTCGGGTGATAACTTGCTTGGCAAAGGTTCATGCCCACTTTCGAACCTCTTGAATCTCTTGCCACAAAATTTGGTATAATTCATTTTTTGTCCTACAGGAAATTCCAGCAAACTTGGTGGTCCCACAGTACGATTCTTTGGAAACGATGGACATGCATATTGAACCAAAGCCGTTGAGAAACTGCTGCCACATTTTGGAACATGCAGATAAAAAATATTATTCAACTCCTGTGGGACTGTCGTCCGGTTAGTCATCTGTCCTCTTGGAAATATGTAGAAAAAATTACTCCTGCCACCTCTTTCTATGAATAGATATATGCTCAAGATCCCTATCGCGAGGAAGAACGCCACAAATACCGACTTGCAGGGAACTGCTGTGCCTAACATGTCGAGCGCAGCTCTATCTGTGTAACCCTGTGCCAGGCACTAATCGGCGTTTTTGTTGATAAATATAAACAGATAAAAGGTAAAATTCTCCAAGAAATAGGTAATAATATGTATTACTAGTACGTTAACCTCCAGTGAGCAACTGTTTTATTTTGACTAATCTCGTCGATTAGTACGCGGTCTACTATCGGATAGACAGATTTGAATGGGCCAAAGATAAATATTTAAAGATTATAATGTTCAATTAAGAAAAAATAAAATGCAAAATAGAACACAGTGTAAGCTCAAAGAAAACAAGAGGTAAAGGCTTCTACATTGCAAATTGCTTCGAAGTACAGAATTCAAATTCTGCTACAGAATTCTGTATTATTAGATCTAGTATGCATCTAGACGCCTCTAATTAACATTATAATGTACAGTAATGTAAAAATATTTATAAATGGCGGGTTGCAACCCACCAATATATATTGGTGCCAATTAATTGGTAAAAGTCAACGCTGGCCTATGTAGAGTACATAACTGACAATTCAGATAAATTATTCAATGCAGATAGGCTGGGTGTATAATTACATTTAATCGTGTAAGTTTGGACTTTAAAAAAAATAGGCTATATAAGGTGCATGTAGCCTATTATAGCTGGTATGTATATATCTATAGATTAGCACGTGCTAAAATTTGCATTTTGTGATGTTGATGAGTAGATTTTGCATCGTGCTTTGTGCTTTCTTTATTATCTTACCAATATTCGACTTCAATACTTCAATACTTCAATACTTCAATACTTCAATACTTCAATACTTCAATACTTCAATACTTCAATTATTGTTGATATATGAAGCAGTGGTGACGCGGTGCGAAGGATGTCTGGGGGGTAACAATGGACATCCGCACCCTTAGCCAGAGTATTGGTGAGACTCGCGTTGTGAACGTTGATGGCGGAATTATTGTCTCCTTGATGTATAATATCTGTTTGTCATTGGTTGATCTCGACTCGACCCGGAATCGAAGCCGACGAGACACGGCATCGACACCCCCGCCGAGACGTAGGGTAGAGTAGTCGAGTCGGGGCTGCCGCCAACTGTCATAATTTTCAGGTGATATAGTCCGGAGACGGACTATGTGTTATGGTTCAGGCCCGATGCGAGTCAGGAAAGCACGCCAACCGGTCACGCCTGGACCGAGGTTCTGTAGGGCGGTCGTGCGTTAGGTGGAGGTGAGTAGGAGAGCGGAGCAGCGAAGTGAGGGGCATAGCTATGGAAACCAGGTAGGATGGGAAGAGAGGCCCCATCCTCTCTTGGTCGAGGATATACTGTGTGGAGGTATGAAGCTTGGAGTCAAGATCTCTCAGTTACTTTTGCTGACCGCTCCACCTGGTAGAGAGGTGGAGCACATGGTCAGCCCATTACCATCGCGCGTGTCTTCCTCGCCGCATTTAGGAGGCACGTGGCGTTCATCCGTTATGATGAAGAGGACAGACTGGTTGGGTACTCGTACCGAGTGCTTGGTAATTCCCAGAGCTGTAATGACTCGTGGCATTCACGGGATGCAGATTAGTGGACGATGGTGGCTCGATTGCTAATCTAATGGATGCTTGCATGGAGCTGAAGCAACTCCTGAGACCCAGGAGTGGAGGAGATACAATCTTATGTCGATACTTTGGGAGAGAGTGCAGCGTACGAGTGGCAAGGGAGACCGCCTCATGAAAGGCTTCCTGGTCACCTTGCCCGTTTAGACAGCTTGTGTGTTGTGTTGTTTCCATGTCTTGCATTGTCTTGCATGATATTCGTTATCATAGTGTTGAAGAGTACTTCAATACTAAGGCTTACTTCACCTTTATTCGGTGGGCTATCAGTACGATAGTCTAAGCTGTGTAACAATCGATCAACATATTCGTCATGTTAGGTTCATTAAACACTACACGTGCTTGTAAATGCTTCTTCACGGAAGGAAACCCATGATATATCGAGACTAGTCTCTGAGGAGGCAAAATTTAAAACATCGAAATGTTGCTTCATTCTAATCACACCCCATAGACCGGACTCGGGCACGACCGCCGGCAAGATTGACCGCGGTCGACAGGATTCGAACCTGCGCGGGTTTCCCCATGTGATACTCAGAATATCGTTGACTTTGAAATTTTTGCATAATCTAAGTACAGCAAAATTTGCCAAAAACTTGCGGCGATTGTGCGTTTTTTCCTTATTATTTTACCTGCATACGTTATCTTAGGCTCATTAAATACTGTCAGTACGATGGTAGAGCTGTGTAACAATCGATCAATCATGCGGCGATTTTTTTCCGTTCTACTTGACCTTATTATACCGTCAGAATAATGACATTATCTTAGGGCCATTAAATACTGTCAGTACGACGGAGCTGTGTAACAATCGATCAATCAATCAATGCAAAAGAATCTGTTACAAAGAGTTTAACTATTGCAAGGGCATACGTTTGAAAGCAAAAAGAAGCAATGCATACATACATCATCCCTGCGAAAGATGTGGCTGCAACTCCTTCTCCAGTTCTTCTAGAGCCGCAACAACTTCATGATCTTCTGAAAGCCCTTGTTTTCTGGCCAAACTGGCCCCGTTGACTGCTGCTTCAGCAGCGCTCTCTAACTCCCCACCAGCTCTGTATGCAACAGCCAACAGTAGCCACACATCAGGTACAGAATCATTCTCTTCAAGCAATCCCTCGAGAACCTCAGCAGCAGTAAATGTTGTTTCCTCCAGTTCCAGCAACAGCTTTGCAGCCTCAAATCTAAATTCATAACTGGGTATGTTTGCATCATGATTGATGCCGACAATCTCATCCCCTTGAGGGGGCAATGACTGATCCTCCGTATTCCCTCGTGCTGTCACGTCTTCTGGCTCCTCTGCCGGCGCAGTAACGTGCCATAATACCAAAGATTGATGAAGCAACTGCAACGCTTCCTCTTCTCTTCCCTGCATCACTCGTAAACTACATAAAGCCTGTAAAGGCTCTGGACTAGAAGGCCATAACTGCCTTGCCTCGGTCAGTAACTGCTCACATTCAATAGCCTGAGAGGATGATAAAACCGACTCTTCATCATCCGCTTCATCCAAGGCATCATGAATCATACCCATCAGCAGCTCTGCCAAAGAGCAAAGAGCCGATGACAAATTCTCTTGCAATCTCTCAATTTCTGCACTCTCTTTCTCGCCAGTATCACTACTATCCTCTCCAAGCCCCGGAAGAAGACTCAAATCTCGACGTAAAATGACAATCCCTCTCCTCATAGCATCTTCTGCCTCCACTGGGCAATCTTCGGCATCAAGCACTTGGCCAAGATACCTGCATCATTATAGATCCTCAAACATCACACACTGTCAAGTCAAGGAAAAAACACCATACCAAGCAAACAAAATGAAACGAAACTTACATAAATTTCTCAAATCCATCCTCTGGAGACGCAGCACACGCCTTTTGCAACACCGGAATAGCATCTTGCCTCCCTCCATATTCAGCCAGAAATGCCCCATACCCATCCAGGAATTGAGCATTCTGCACACATTCAACAAGGACACGACGATGTATGAACCAAGACGTTTCCATCAACACAAATCATACACTCTTGAGAGTCAAAACACCCACCTCTGGCTCCAGTTCCAGGCATTTCACAAATAGTTGTTGCGCAGCGGCATAATCTTCCCCCATGCAAGCAACCTCTGCCCTAATAAAGTACTCTTGTGCCGTCATGGTAGCGACTTTCTTCTGCAATCATCAGTATCATATGCAATATTTAATACATGTCCCAAATCGAACCCCTGTAACGATATTCAGGGCACACAAGGCCCTACGAGTTGCGATGCTCGCACCCACGCATGACACAACAGATTCAAACATTCCAGCATGCATGCACCCTTTGATCCCTCCAAAGCATTACATAAAGATGTATTTATATATGTATCAACCTACCTTGTTAGATTTACCCTTGGATTTGTGCTTATTCGAACGACGAACAGGAACACCCATTTGAACCCGTGAAACTCCCCTGACCAAGAATCACAGCCCAATATATTGGGTCTACATGCAATTCCAATACATGCAGTATCTATCAACCTAAATTAATACATAATTTTATTATCCATTGATTGATGGCTCAACTCACTCAGACGGTCAGGATGGATGTCATTCATCGATGGTACCATCCCAATGATCATCGGTCATGACGTCACGGTCGACCGGTCGACCCGGTACCGGTACCGGTCCAGCGCGCTCTTGAGCGCTGCAGATGCCAAGCTTGAACTTGGGCCTTACATTTATCTATTTTAAAGGGCTGCAGATTCCATGTAGACTGAAATTAGTAAAGTTATTTATCTACAGGTTCTTGACTCTAGTTGATTTGAGGAAGAAGAAAAGGAAAGAACTAGTTGAGCCAGAAGAATAATATTTATCAACAGAGAGAAGAATGACAGGCTTTCGGGCCGAGTTGGTTTCGCACCGAGGTGGGGAATGTTCGAGTATGAACTTGATCCATTTTAAAAGAGCAGGAAAAATATATGGAGAAAATCAAAGGAGGAAATGTGGGACCCTGAGAGCAGTGAAGACTGGGTACGTCCGAACGTCGTGCAAGTACATGGTAGCAAACTGCGTGGTGCATCTTTATCTCTGGTAGAGGTGGCATCTTTTACACTTATGTTATTATGTTTTGTGTTTTCAATACACATGTGGGCGAGTTCTTTAGGGATGGCAATGGGTGATGGTGGTGTGGTTGAGAATGTCTTGCGCCAACTCTGTTATTGCCTCATGTTTCCAAATCACATTGGCTGCAGACGAGAGAGTGTGGAGTCAGTGATAATAATAAGGCAAGATGAAGGCGATGATTTGACAGCAGGCATGGATATGGCGAGAGAGATGAATGGCAGTTCGGCGTCGCTGGTGCGAGGGCAAACGGAAAGGCAGTCTGGTTCGTGGTCTTTATTGCCGTTCCTGAACGGGAGAGAAGCATATGAACAGCTGCAAATGGAGATGGGGTTCTGTAGGATTAATTTACCATACTCTCCGGAATTGCTTCGGCAAGAAGCTCTCTCAAGTCCCCAAGCATTCTTTGCTCTGGTGAGCAGAGGGTTGATGATGGGGTGGGAGCTTGGAGGATTTGCTTTGAATCTTTGGCTGGATAGACTGACAGGAGATGAGGACGACGAAAAGGTTGTGAAGAAGCGTGCGACCGAGTTGAGGGACATGCTGGCTCGGCTGGGACCAACTTTTATTAAAGCTGGGCAAGTGCTGGCAAATCGGCCAGATATTGTGAGAGAAGACTATATGAACGAATTGTGCGTATTGCAAGATGATGTGCCCCAATTTAGCGATGCTCAGGCGTTTAAAATACTTGAATCTCAGTTGGGGAGGCCTGTTGGAGAGGTGTTTTCGTCCATCTCCGAGAGGCCAGTGGCTGCAGCATCGCTTGGTCAAGTGTACAGGGCAATTCTGAGGGATACTGGGGAGGCTGTTGCGATCAAAGTGCAGCGACCCGGTGTTGAACCTGTTATTTATAGGGATTTATTGATATTTCGAGTGTTGGCAGGGTTGTTGAACCCTTGGTCTTTAAGGAGGTTGGGATGTAATGCTGAATTGATTGTGGATGAGTTTGGTGAAAAGCTGTTGGAAGAACTCGATTACGTTCAAGAGGCAAGAAATGCAGAAGATTTTAGGAATAATTTTGAGGGAGATTCTCAAGTTAAAATACCTTGGATTAGAACGGATCTAAGCGGTCCTCAGGTACTCGTTATGGAGTGGATTGATGGTATCCGATGCACTGATGTTGCTGGATTGAAGTCATCTGGTCTCGACTTGGATGATTTCATTCGAGTAGGTGTCGTATCAGGGCTCCGACAGCTGTTAGAATTTGGACTATTCCATGGAGATCCGCACCCAGGAAACATTTTTGCAATGAGGGATGGTAGAATTGCATATGTGGACTTTGGAAATGTTGCCCAACTGTCCCAGCAGAATAAGGAAGTACTTATTGACGCTGTTGTGCATGCTGTGAATAAGGACTATCAGTCTATGGCTCAAGACTTTATCAAATTAGGTTTTCTGGCACCTGGAACTGATGTGACTCCCATCGTTCCGGCATTGGAAAAAATTTGGGCTGATTCGATGGGAAGATCACTCGCTGACTTTAACTTTAGAACAGTGACAAGCAAGTTCAATGAACTCGTGTATCAATATCCTATTCGTATTCCAGAGAGATATTCCTTGGTCATTAGATCACTTCTTACGCAAGAGGGCATATGTTTGACGTTGAAGGCGGATTTTCATTTTTTGGAAGTAGCTTATCCATATGTGGCCAGACGTCTCTTGACTGATGAAGATCCATCCTTGAGATCTCGATTGCTACAGGTGCTCTTCCAAGATGGGAAATTCAGGTGGAATAGGTTGGAAAACCTTTTGATGCTTGCAAAAGAAGGACAGCCCAAGAATCCTGGATCAAAGGGTAATGGAGTTGACCTGACATCCACAGTTGCAGATGGTGCACGTGTTGTATTACTGGATGACAATCTGAGGCAGCAACTCCTCTTGGCATTTACAGAGGATAATCGTTTGCATATAAATGAGCTGAGGCGAATCGCTCAACTCATTCAGGGGGATGTGGATACTTCTAAAATACTGCGGAATAGTGCTACTAGGCTGCCATTCTTGGCCAGAGATTTGGCAATAAAATGGTCAGACAGGGTATTATCTTCGTGAGTGCTAGAAAAATACTACTACTGTAGTATCGTGTGATATAAGCGTTTGAATCTTTAATTACATTTGATTGTTATTTGAACCAGACAAACAAAGAAATGTGGCCATTACACCTTTCTCATTAGTAAATAAATGTTGTTGTCAATATCTAGGTCCTCCACTCTTTTTGGATCTCCAGACAGCTGCATTAACAGTCCTCCAAAAGATATAAAGACCTACGAACAAAAAGAAGAAGAAGAATTGATTTTCAAACAAAGAACAATTCTGCTCCAGGCTAGATCAAGTATTAAATTGTTTTTTAGAAAGATGAGCCCAAGAAATACATTTGCAGAAACAGACGCACATCTGCTTTCACCTGACCGCTATCAGCAGCATCCTTATACTTGAAAACTTTTCCAAACATTACATAATCATACTTGTCAGCAAGAGTTGGACGTTTCCCGATGCTCTGCAATACCAATAGTATCAATGACCATGCTGTTCAATGCTGAGAATGCTCACCACCAGATTGATTCACCCATCTCCATATTTCAACATGTATATTTGCATGCAAATAGAGCATCGAATATCAATACAACCCATACCGTGTCATAAATCTGTTGTCCAGGATCACCAGTTGGCATATCGCTCCCATCCAGATTCAAACTAGAGGCGAGACATAGTGCCACCTTTTCTCCAGTTTTTACCGGATACAGGTCTACGTTTACATCCAGCACCAAATCCAATTCATATAGGTCACTTCGTGCTTTGATACGGCTAACTGCAGAACGAACACGATGTCATTGAAATTAAATACATTCAAAACAAAAGCAGTCGAATACTGGGCAGGCGCAGCAACAATAACTGTTCAAAGAATGACCAACCAACCTTTATCAAACTTTTTTCCGTCTGGATCTACTTCCAGGATTTCAAAAATATCTTCTAGAGTTGTATTAGATTTTGACATGCTTCTCTCCAATCTTGCAGCGTTTGTTCTTGTCCTCTATGCAACAGATGAGCGGTTCAAGCAGTATGGGCAACTTCAAAGCAGCTCTTGAAATCGTATCATACGCAGCCCTATGGCTAGTATTATCTAATTAAACCTTAGTTTTACGTTTTTGACCCCAAATATTCCCCAACACGGATTCCTTTGCGTTTTCACTAAAGGCAATGTCGCAGGTGCACGTCCTAAATAATTGTATTGCGATTTGATCCCACTACTAATCGAAATTTATCTTTTTACAATTGCAATTAAAAATATTATAAAAATCATCCAGATGCATCTTTTTCCCTGATGAGACTTGAACCGCCATTCGGATCCGGCCATCAGCCCAGCTGCAGCTCCAGGGCCATCATGGCCTATTTTAACCCGGCCATTCTGATCTGGCTCGCAGGTGCTAATTATTATTTCTAAATTATTTGTACTGAATATGAAGATATCTGTGGTTTCAGGAGCACTGAAGTGTGAAACACGAGGTATTTGGGGAGACTCAAACAGGGGAACTTCTTTCGGTGTAAAAAGGCTGGTTTGCAGGGGCACCTTTTGGTTTAATCCTCCGATTATCCGGCGTCAAAAGACGATAAATAAATCACGATCGTTGAGTGTAGTACAAGGTTAGTTTTTCCTGTCCAAATGTGTTATGTGTAGCAGGCGTTCCCTTCTTGGTCAGAACCAGATGGGCTCTCATACCTCACCAAGGAGAGGAATCGGGCCTAATTATAAATTAAGGCACATGATTGCCAAAATAAATATAAATATATTCTTCAAATCAATGCAGTGAATGCTTTGGATGCCGCTATGCCGTTTGACTTTGAGACTCAGGCGAAACAGGAGCTGCTGTCCAAAAACACATTGACTATTGGAATTGTTGGATTTGGGAACTTTGGGCAGTTTCTCGCAAGAAGATTTGTAGAGGCTGGGCACACAGTGATTGCTACGTCCAGGGGAGATTATGGTGATGAGGCCGAAGGCATGGGAGCTCAATTTTTCCGTGATGCAGATGACTTTTGTGAACAGCATCCTGATGTTGTCATTTTGGCAACATCCATCCTCTCTCTGGAACAAGTGTTGAATGCTCTTCCAGTCCAAAGACTTCGTCGTAGTACTCTTTTTGTGGATGTTCTTTCCGTGAAAACGTTTCCCAAGTTACTGTTGCTGGAAAAGCTGCCTGAGGAAGTAGATATCTTGTGTACTCATCCTATGTTTGGTCCTGATTCTGGAAAAGGGGCTTGGGATGGCCTAAATTTCATGTATGAACGTGTTCGCATCGGTAAGGCAGCGGAGAGGGAGAAGCGTTGTGACATTTTTGTGGATATATTTAGGAACGAAGGTTGTAAAATGGTGGAGATGACCTGTGAAGAGCATGATAGGGATGCAGCATCCAGCCAATTTATCACCCACACTGTGGGGCGAACCCTGGGAGCAATGAAGTTGTCAGAAACTCCTATTGATACAAAAGGATATCAATCGCTTCTCTCGCTGGTAGAAAATACAGCAAATGATTCGTTTGAGCTTTATTATGGATTGTTTCTGTATAACCCCAATGCTACTGAAGAGCTTGAAAGACTAGAAAAAGCTTTTGACTCTGTGAAGCGGCAACTTTTTACTAAACTGCACCAAAAATTGAGGGAGACCCTTTCCTTGAGCGAGCCAATCGATTAAATTAAATGATATTCAGTTTGATTGCATATTAAATCTTACTTTAAAGAATGTCATTGAATTTGTTTTGTATAAAGTCAAAATGTTGGTTCAAGCCTGAGAACCATGTCCTCTCTAGGCAGATCCTGTCAATTGTGCCTCCTTTCGTTCAGCTGATTTCACTTTGATCATGTTCACAAGCGCAAAAAATCCAAAGATACTTGCACCTGAAAAGGAAAGTGATGCAGCTATCCCCATGGCGCTAACTGAGAGCACAGTTCCAACATTGACCAACATGGAAGCCATGATTGCACCCATCATAGCTTTTTGCATCATCGCAACTCTTGTGAGAGCACGTTCCGCCTCTAATGATCGAACTCGCAATTTCAAATCACCTCTTTCAAGTTGGCGCATGATTGTATACATATCCTCTATCATATTTGGACCTTTAAAGAGATTGACAATGGCACGATTCTGCAGATCAATCCGTTTGCCCCATTCCTCCTGAAGTTTTGCATATTGAGGAGATCCTTCGAGCAGCAACTCCCTTGCATAAGGAGCTGAAATCTCTGAAATATCAAATTTAGGATTTAAACCTTTACCAATACCATCAAGTACGGTGAACGATCGAACCACAAAAGTAAATGTTGCTGGGAAACGGAAAGGTTTATCTGCAGAGGCAACCAGAAGATCCTCACCAATGGAAGCCAGAATTTGCTTCCGTCTGGCCTTGGCTTCTTCTTTCGTCCTTTGAGGTTTGAACGTCTCGCCATACTCTTTACTTTGTTCTTTTTGCATGCGTTGCTCCTTGAGCCTTTCTTCAAAGGAGTTCAGGAAGAACTCTCCAGTTCTCCTGACTGCAGTTCTGTCACCACCTTCCACAAGCACTCCCATTTTTACAAGAGCGTCGAGGCAACCATCCACATTCTTTTTATAGACAGAGTAGAAAAGCTCCAGTAAGCCACTTCTGATATCATTTGGAACTGCATCAATGGGTCGGTCAATATGTCAGCAATAATGTATATAGTAAAAGTCATTCATCACGTAATCCGACTTACTTGTACCCATCATGCCAAAATCATAATAGATAAGGCGTCCACCATCAACAGCATCAACAGCAATATTTCCAGGATGAGGATCAGCGTGGAAGAAACCATACGTAAGCAGTTGCTGCAAGTAAGATTCCACCGTTCGACGGGCAAGAACTTCCCTATCTACTCCAGCGTTATCAAGCTCTTTTGCTCTATTAATTTTGATACCAGGTACATATTCCAAAGTTAAAACCTCTGATGTGCTAAATTCCCAAAGAACCTTTGGTACCTTGATCCACGGAGTGTCCTGGAAGTTTTTCCTGAAGCGGTCTGCATTCTTCCCTTCCAGTCTGTAATCAATTTCTTGGTAAAGGATACGAGAGCATTCGTCATAGATTGCTACCCAATCACGTGCCGCCCCGTCAGACTTAGGATCCACGTTTTGCAACCACTGCGCGAGGACTCTGACATTTTTTAAATCAATGTCAAACAGGTCCTTCAACCCAGGCCTCTGTACCTTCACCACCACTTTTTCCCCATTCACCTTGGCAATATGGACTTGGCCCAAGGATGCTGCAGCAATAGGTTCCATCTCGAATTCCTCAAATATCTCATTCACAGGCTTTCCTAGACCAGATTCAATAATTTCCACGGCTTTCTTGGATGAAAACGGTGGCACACTGTCTTGCAATTTCTCCAGTTCCTGAATGAACTCGGGGGACAGCACATCAACACGAGTCGAGAATTGCTGCCCAATTTTAATGAAAGTTGGTCCGAGCTTCACAAGACCCTCTCTTAACCACACGGCAAGCTCCCTTTTTCTATCTTTCACGGCGTCCTCTGTCATTCCATTCTTTTTATAGGTCCATTTCTGATTCACAAGCCAAAGCTTGAAAAAGAATTTAAACGCAAAAGACCAAATCTCCCATGTCCTCTGGAATGTTGAGTACGTCTTAAACCGACCCCAACGACCACCAGGCTCCTTATAAGGTGTCCCTTTCTCTGCAATCTCCTCCTTCCCCTCAACACTGTCTTCAGAAATTGCCTTGTCCATGGACATCTTTTTCGTCTTTTGCTCCTTCTGGTATAAGGCTTCTTGCGCAGCAGTCTCCAAATGACCAGCTTCGTCTGCCGACAAATACCCCTGGATATCCCTACTGATTGTGTCATCCTCGTCAGAAGACACCACGTTGCTACTTGCACCTTCCGTTGCCGAGACTGCACCATTCAGACTGCTGCTGTAAGCAACTCCATTCCCGTTTCCATTCCCGTTCAACCCTTGCGTTTCCTCTTCTGATTCTTTTACATCTTCTGATGCAATCTGTTCCGTTGAAGAAGCCTGCAAGAAACGAAATGGCACCGTCAGCACACCTCTGGCCACGAACACACGCGACCAGCACCCGCCATCGCCCACGTCGACTCGTCCACAATTCATCCACTCGCATCCACGTAAACCCCCTTATGATAGTAAATGTTCTATAACAACTTATCAATTGCTTTAAACTGATTCAAACAGCATCCAAGGCACTCTGATAGACCGGATAACGCACCTCTCTCAAGATAATCCTTCTCCTGGGAGTCCGAATACCAAGATGCTTCATATCTCCTAATCGATTTATTAGAAACGGATGAGCATTTGATTTATTTACCTTCATTGTGGACAAGGAAACAATGCTAGCTCGCTTGGGCGAAGCGAGAATCTGTCGCCCATGACGCTGAGACACAAGCACTCGGCCTGTGTTCATTACTCTTTCCATGAATGCAGAAATGTGCAAATATTTCCACTTTCTTTATATTTCTGGATTTTGTAATGGATTTCAACGGTGAGGATTTGTTTTTTGTACATGCTGACTGACACGTGTTCCATCCTGGCACACATGTACCACAACTTGTGGCTACTCTGAGTACTGATCGGTTATGGAGCTTGCTAGTCCCCAAGCCTTGAGCAAGGCTCCATAAAGGATTCCATACAATACCATGCGGGATACATGTATTGTGGAATGCTAGGTCTCCAGGGCATGAAATACATGCAAGGAGTATCGGCTGGTTGCATACATTGAGAAGATTGTGACAACTGTTACAAGCAAAAAAAATACTAGTCTTCCTGCACAAACCTATTCTTTCTTCTGCCTGTGGCCAGGCGTAAAGCTATTTGACAATAGGCCTTAATGGGGGTCAAAAATCGGATATAGTTTCCCAAAAAGCTGTTTGGGATTGGCAGCTGAGCAGACTGGCTGGGGACTTTTCTCATTCTAGGTACCAAAAATTCAGCAACTGTCTCTGGTTTCTCTGCTAAGCAGTTGATGAAAAATTTAGACACCTTGTTGTCTGCTCCAGCCATGAGCAGTTCTGTGGTTACCATTCCAGGAGAAATAGCATGTACCCCTACATTCTTAATGCCCAAGAGACCCAGCTCAGCCCGTAAGCTCTTGTTGAATTGGTCTAATGATCTTTTCGTGGCCCCATAGGCTGCGAACCTGGGTGTAGCTCCCCCATCTGCACCTGCTCCATCCATATTAAATACATGACCCCCAGTATTTTGACCTCGCATGATTCGAATAGCCTCTTTGGAACAGTACATGACACCCAGCATATTGGTCATTACTACTTCTTCAATGTTCTCATTTTCCTGCTCTAGTATTGGCCTAAAGGTATATGCATTTGTCCCAGCATTATTTACCCATATATCTATCTGTCCCATCTTCTCAGCAGCAAAGTCTGCTAGCTTTGCCACATCCGCTGCCTTGGTCACATCAGTGGCCAATCCAAACACTTTCCCCAACTCTGACAGCTCCTCCACCGTCTCCTTCACGCGGGCAGCGTCCCGAGAACATAAAACAACAGTATCTCCTAAAGATAAAAATTCCTTTGCAATCGCTTTCCCTGTCCCCTTTGTTCCCCCAGTGACCACCACGTTGTAGCTCTTTTGCCCACTGGCAGCACTAGGAGCAATCTTCCTGGAAAGGCCACAACCTCTTCTGTTTGGCACAAATAAACTCGACCGAAGCCCACATAATTTTCCTTTTTGAACTTTTAGAGTTCCACCAACTGCCATGTATCTACTGACCGGGCACCATTCTATCTTTGCCGGTGATTTCCTCTGCAATTCCTGGCCAGGAATTCCTGACCCACAAACTGGGCTCTGTCTGGCGTACAACGATGCATATGAAATCACTACCATTCTATATCTCACTCACTTGTCTCACCCGTACGAAAAGATACTGAACTTTCAATTGTTGGCTCATCACGGTATTTGCTAAGCAATTCAGAGATGGCAGTCATCAGGCGTCCAGAAGGCTTCAAATCAATCTTCTCGAAACTGTCCCATCCAGCATCGCTGTTGACGGTTCATTACAGCGAGAAAGGCCATTGTTACTGCGCGCAGCGTCCATCTAAGAACGAGGGGTCTAGTCCTCATTTTGGTGGGAGCAACGTCCTTCGAACCTTGCTAGAAAAATATATTTAATGCTAATTTAAGTTCACACGTCGATTATTTGGAGTTGCTGCATCGTTTGGATCGAGCGTCCGTTTCATCGCGGCATCAGATTTCTCGCACCGGTCCAAATCTTAGACTGGTAAGCAGCATCCTTGTGCAGAGTGACGAGAAAGTGATAAATTTTCAGTCAAAGTCTGTGAAAAAATATGGCGACCGCTGCAGCAGGAACCCCAAATACGCCGCAACCTGTCAGCCCCGTGGCACTGGTGGCAGCGAGCCAAGAAGAGCGCCTGAAAAGGAAAAATTCCCTCGAAGCGGAGCTGGAATCTGTCCGAATACAGAAAGCAGAGGTTCTCCGTGCGATTCAAGAGATTGCGAAGAAGCAAAAATTGGAGGGTAGCCTGGGAGCACCCACGCAGACAACAGTGGAGGCCAAAATCGAGGCAGAGAACAGGTATCATAACGAGGCAAAACGGAAAATTTGGCAGCATTGTGGAAGAATTACGTCTGAGCTATTGAAGAGTAAGACGACGCAGCTGTATTTTGGGGAGCCCGTGCATAGGGACCTGTATCCGGGCTACTATGAGACAATCAAGAAGCCCAGAGATCTTGGAACCATCAAGAAACAATTGGAATCGCAGACACATTTTAAAAATGTGTACGAATTTAGAGATGATGTGAGACTTTGTTTCGAGAATTGCCGGTCTTTCAATCCTCCAGGCAACCATGTGAGGAACCATGGAGATGCTGCATCCAGCACATTTGAGAAGAAATGGGCTCTGAAGAGGGTGGAAGAAGAGTGGGAAGGGGAAATGAAACGACACGAGCTGGCTATGAAACGGCTGGAGGCTGAGGCGAAATCGCTGCCTGATAAGATAAAAGACGTAGATGAGGAATTACAAGCCTTGGCTACAAAGTCAGCCGAAAGAAACGCTCCCAAGCCACCTGGGCCAGATAGAGCAATGACATTTGAAGAAAAAAGAAAACTTAGTCATTCTATAACGCAGTACGTTACTGGAGACCAGATGGGCCGCATTCTAGAGCTCATCATGACCAGTCCTTCTGCACCAAAGAGTGAGGGAGAGGAGGAGATTGAAGTAGATATTGACTCCCTTGACAATGACACGTTATGGAAAATCCAAGCGTATGTTGACACAATCGCAGCAGAAGCGGCGGCAAAAGAGCCACCACGCCCAGCTGCGCAGCAAACAATGACAGCAACTGGAGAAACACCTACTGTAGATGAAACCAACCAGGAGCGCACAGGAGAAGCTCATGCAGAAGGTTCGGTATAAATTTGCTTCATAGTAATCCTTCTATAACCCACTTTTTATTAATAATAGTATTTTTATTATGCAGGAGGAGGCAGTGGTTCCGAAGGTATGGAATCAAAACAAAAAGATGACTCACGTGCAGTGGTTGAACCTTTGGCCGAAGGTGGCGAAAAGGCAAATGCCCTGCAGACTAGGGCAGAAAATGTTGGAGAGCAGCAGCAAGAGCCAGTTGCAATGACAGAATAATATCGTTACGGCCATTGTATTACGGTTACTGATGATTTGACTTTGACTTTGAACTTGCATGACCATATCACAAAAACAACACTCACAAAAGTGAACAGATTATTGTAACCAATGCATCTTTGATTTGGTGCATAATTTCTCTGGCTCTTGCTGCAATTCCAAGTTTTCTCACCTTGAATGTTAACATGCTGAAAAGAACGCCTCATTCGGTTCCCTAATACAGCATGATCTGTGCTTCGGTGCAGGCGGAGGAGCAGGCAGAGCTCAAGACCTTACGACCTTCGTTTCTGCAACAGGGCCTGGTGCACAGCCTCAAATCCTCAAAAGTTCAACGCAGAAAAAGGTGAGTTTGCGAGACAGAAAAGAGGAGACTCGAGATTCAGCTCTCTGATAGTGCATCTGTTCTGATATCTAATCTTTCATCAGGCAGTGTGTCTCAGCTTTATCGTTTCTTATGAATAATATGCAACGTCGCAGGATGTTCAAATCCAAGACGCCAAGGGCTGGGCTGATTTATCTAAAGGAGCTGACAATCCTGACATGGCAGAGGACAAGGAAAAACCTGCAGAGGAAAATGACACCTTATGGACTGAATTTAAAGGGAGGGAAGAAGAACAAAAGCAGCTGAATGAGCAGAAAAAAGCATTAAAAGAGGAAGAAGAGAAGAAGAAACAAGAAGCATTACTTGCTGCTCAAAAGAGGGAGGAGGAGGAAAGGATGAAGGCAGCACGTTTAGCAGAGGAGAAGAAGAAGGAAGAGGAAGAGCTTCGTAAGAGAGAGGCGGATGAATTGGAAAAGATGAATACCCAAGCAGAGGAAGATGCTGAACTTGATATGATGCGCCAAGCTGGTCATGCGGCTACGAATGACCATTTGGATGAGCTGGGTCTGACTGCACGTGCTGAGAATGATGCACACTCAGAAGAAGAGGCAATGGACATTTGAGCCTTCCAATTACTGACCTTATCCTATGTAATACATCTTGATTTTTAATTTTCCTTGACGGGAGCATATGATTTCTAACAACTTGCAACTGGCCATCAATTCATTCGGGGCGCCACAATCTCAGGGTCTTGGCGCCTTGGCCTCCTCCGATGCCCATAATAGCAAGCCGCTCGCCCACCTGTGAGCAGAACTATTAATCATTAAATAGTTTCACGCCCGTATACATTCTCTTACTTAGGTAGATAGTACAACATATAGGTAGTAAAAAGTCTTCCCTTTCCTCAAGTCTTCAGATCTTCAACCACTTCAGGTATGTGCCTCGCGATAGAGAGATTATTGGACTAACATAGCTCATATATCTCTCGCCTTTTATGAGAATGTTTGTAGTTTGTTGCTCCAATGATTGAGAATATAGCATTAGAGCCGGTAAAGTGTCCCTAGAATGGTGGAGGTGGTTGGTCAGATCTACGACAGATCCGACCAACTACCACCCACGAGCTGTTGACGACTATATCGCGACTTCATGCTGCTCTCAAAGTCATAGTTAAAAATTCGTATGTTTCAATCTTGATGCACTTCCTTGCAGTTCGTTAAGATACCTTTTAAGATGATTAGGTTTACCAGGATGAGCCGCTTGGCACCCCTGCTCGTTGCTAGTCTCTGCACACTCTCCTCTTTTGTCCCAGCACAAGCATACCAGCCTTCAAATAACTTGAGAAAGTTGCTGAAAGGGGAGGTATGTCGTGGGGAAGAGGTTTGCTTGGATCAAGTATGCGATGCTACATCCTATCAGTATGATCTAGGTTCGGCTGGTAAGGAGTTCCCATACTCTGTGAAGTATGATGTTGTATCCAATGCAAGGCAAACTAATTTTATCTTTTCCATCTGCTCAACATCTGATGGAAAGAAGGCGTGTGATGAGCTCAATGGTGGATGCTCTCCTCTCAACACAGTAAAGGTTAGGATGCGCAATGATATGCTCTCCATGGGCAGAGACCTTGTCACCGAGCCAAAAGGGAAAATGTGGGCCAGTTGCACGCCACATGGTCCAGGTCATGTCTGGGATCAAGGTGACCTAGGAAATTTGGCAATATCCAATCCATCCAACGAGTCTTGTGTATCACTGACGGTAGTTGCGAGTGGATACAGTGAGAGAAAGCCAACATTAAAAGACATTTGCCAGCAAGATCTGAAAATCATGGAAAACACAGGTTCCACCATCTTTGACCAAAAAGACTACCCATCTTCCTGCATATTTGTTTTTGAGGCCAAGAATGGCAGGGTGGCGTACACTGCTCTGAACAGAGGCGGTAGAAAGGCTACGGTGTCAGATTCAAAGGAGGAGAGTGAGACCAAGGACAACAAGGAAGAGAGCAAAGATAAAAAAGAAGAGAGCGAGGGAACGGTAACTTCTACAGCTGCTCCAAAGCCATATGGAAGATCATACGGAAAGAGGCTTATGGCAATGAAGAGGCGTGCAGATAGAAGAAGATTGTTTTGAGTGTCTATAGTGATGAAAAGTTTAGTCCATTACATAACAAGTTTCAAGTACCCTTGATGATATATACCTCTGCTCGTCTTGAAAAAGAAAGACTTATTTGTTTGTTTGTAAATTAAACTCTTCATTGGATTCCCTTTGGATTTTGTGGTTTGGATGACTTGGGAACACCTAGAGATGCTGCGATTGCGTTTGAATAGCTTTGGGGAATTAACTCAAAAAGCTGCTTTATGTTTCCATCTGATCCTACGATGGTATGACCAGTGTCTTTGCCAGGCTGCTTTCGTTTCGCAATCTTGGACTCGTCTTTCCTCTGTTCCACGTGTGAAGACGGTGCTTGCTTGCATGGAACCCCCGTGCTAACGTCCATGGGAACCCCCGCGGACTTTGCAAGCATGCTTGCAACCTCTGATTGCATTTCCTCCCAAGCAGATTCTGAAAACCAACCAAGAGTGTCATCAGGAGCATCAAGAGGCTGACTCGCAGTCTGCCTGATCCCTTCTTGGACCCTCTCATTATTTGTTTCGATATCTAGGAGCTGAATGCATAAAGGAAACTTGATAGAAGTTCCCTTGAGACTGCATAGACTATTATAATTTCTCACTGCATCCGTGTGTGCATTACTCAGCAACATGGATTCATCGTATTCAGAGCTACTGTTGCTAGATACTGTGATGACCTGCAAGGCAACCGAGTTTTTGGCTTTTCTGGGGTCATACCCGTTTCTAATCCAGGCATACCGCCAGGGCCCGGTCCTAAATTTATAACACATTCTTCTCAAAACATTTCTAACTTTTTCCCCGCTTTCGTCGCGATCTAAAACGCCCTCCTCTTCAAGGCGGGCAAATAAAGGAGCCTCCAAGTACACTGGCCTTTCAGCAAAGAGTTTCTGAAGTTTTGGCCCCACTTCGTCCATTAACGGTTGCGCTCGTTCCTTCTCTGTATCCGCATTACTAAACATAGAGTCCTGAGGGACGAGCATTGTCATATAGTCCAGCCACAAATCGCCTCCGTGCTGCGACGACAGGTCCTGTCCGGGCCTAGAATTTCCATGAGACCCATACACATCAACCATAAACTCCAGCGGACTCTCCAGCTGGAACACAGGTGGTCCACATTTCAGATCCACTTCTACTTCCTCTCTATGCTGTGCAGAAGAGGATGGTTGCTCTGACCTGCGAGCACTCGCGCCCAACTGGACATCTGCAGGAGTAAAGAAACGGTACAATGAACCAGCCCGCACGACCCGACCTTGGGGCCTTTGACCCCCAGTCAAACTCGATTGATCTATTTGAAGAATCAAAGCATTCGATTTCTTTACGTCATCGCTGTGCAACGCGTGGCAGAAACCATCTTCCGGTCGAAGCTTCAGTTTCAAAAACTTGGAATGAACGTTTCGCTGTTTCCGCAATCCGGCAAGGCCACCAAAAGTCTCAAGAGCCTTTACACCTCCCTCATCAGATATGTATCCTGGAAATTCTACGATAAAACGATCATCCTGTTCCTCAGGGACGGTCAAACGCAGCTCCATGGAGAGAGAGAGTTTGACACGATTCTTCACCAGTTGAATTAAGCAGCCGTGAACTAAATCTCCCCAAACACATCCCGATACATGAGAGTTAAAATCGTCGATTTTCAGTACAGTGCAATTTTTAACTTGAAATTAACATTGCAAGTCTGCTTTCTTAATGCACAGAAATTGCAACTTTTTTTGTTGGTGCACAGAAATTGCAACTTTGAGAATGTCAGGCCAGTCCATGAACCTGATCAGGTTGGCTCCTGAAAGAGCATTCAACACAAGCTAGGTAGACCCATATCGACATTCAGAATAAATATTTGATGCGAAGCAGTACCCTCTAGTGTCACAAGAATAAATCAAGTGAAATGAAAAGCCAGGAATGTTCTGCAGACTGTTCGTATATGGACATTCAGCAATGGAGATATGACACAAGAATGAAGGGTAGCCGTTTTGTACATCATCTGCCTCTTGGTCCAATCACAATTACAATGCTGTCTCATCTCACCCAATTTGTGTAACCCGACGTTTTGCTTTATCCATCTAATATAGCATACGTCAAGTCATGCAATCGTATCGTCGGTGTATTTAATGCACCCTCTTTGGGAGGTTGCTTCCCCCAAGTAGGCAAACCCTGCAATGAAGAGCAGGGGCCCTCCCTGTCTTCTTGCGTCGGCATACTTTGAGATTATTGGAAGATAAGGTGCCCTAATCAAGCCTCGCGATGGTCTGACATCACACCAGTCGAAGCCATTCTCACTGCCCCCGGATCGTCATCACCTTGCAATTGCAAGGCAGCTGATTGCCCGTACACTGCACCGTACCCTCTGATGACCCATCGACATCGATGGGAACGGATATCCAATGCCGGGCCCTGTCAATAGGGTACCCTGCCACCGGTGGCCACCCACCGAGTACCCCATGGTAATAAGAAAGCACATATATATAGGACACGATCAGTAAGTGTGTGTGTAATATGGTACCTTGCGTGCTTGCACATATATTTCTATATATACTATAAGATGTTTGGATCATCGTACTAGGTGTTTGCAGCATGTTGAGTTTGAGTTGTTTCGAGCATGTTGCGGCCATGTCTTGGGAGAAGCTAATTTGGTTTTGCGGTCTATAAGAACTGCAGCAGTGACGATAATTGAAATTTTGAGACTATTTTACGTGTTTTTGGAGGATACTTGGAAATTTTTGGCCGGAATTCTTGGAAACAGTACGAGATGGCCGACTCCCATTCCCCTTCGCAGCCGTCAAGTACGGCCAATCCCGTCGAGAATCCTGAAGTTTCTGAGACTAGAGATCCATCAAAATCTACTACACCAAAGCGAAAATCTGACAAAAGAAAGAAATCCACGGTACGCTGGCGCGATGTTGTCAATAAAGACGTCCTCACGCCGAAGGATAGGTACCCTCTGCTGCACTCCAAGAAGCTCCGTGTCCTTGATTTGGATGATGGGGAGATCCAAAATCTATGCACCACTTTGTATGATGATTATGTGAGTCGTAGCACCATGGTGGACACTCTGCAAGAGCGATGTACCTCCTATGAGAAGCGTATAGGCGACCTCAGGGCCTCTGAGCATTCAAACAAGCATGCCTTGTGTGTGCTAGGAGCACTGGGACAGGCCATTGATCCTTTGCTAGAGTCCTGTGAACTTTGTATGAGCAAAATAGATCACATGTACTCTCGTGTTGCCTCCTACAGCAGAGAAGTGAAGAAGTACGTGGCCCATTTGAGCGCAGGACAAGGTGCTCCCACCCTGGACTTTGAGGAGGCCTTTGGACCTGGGTCGGTTGATGCAGGGCCACAGGATGGCAATCTGAGTGCACTTGCCCTTGCAGCGGATACTGATGACGCCCCTGAATTGTTATTACACGCGAAAGCGCTGCGCACTTCGGCACATGGTGGCACGGGCTCGCAGTTCATCATGCATCTCATCAAGGTAGAAGCTGGTGATGGCACACTTGACAGCCAAGAGCGCCTCGTTGTATCCGGGCTGTACGTTCTACAAATGGAGCTCCGCAGCATGATCGAATATATAAGTAATAAGAAGGTGAGTGACATGAGCAACATGGTCAAAAACGCAAGGTACAGGGTGACTCTGATGAAGGGTGTTCTTTTGGCCAGCTTGGCCCAGAAGCATGGTTCAGCCATTCACAGCTATTTATCGGACAAGTTGCCCGATAACGCCTCTCAGGGAGTCCGATTTATTCATATTAGCGATCTGGAGGGGATAATGGAGAAAATTATTGTGAGCAAGGGGGTTGGTGCCCGCCAGAAGGAGTGTCTAATGTCCCTATGCACATGTCTGCAGCAAAATGGTTTGCAGCAGGAAATGGACCCAGATCGACTGGATATCGAAGGTGACAATGCTGGACCCGGACATTTGAATGATAATATTATATATATTAATGATGAGGTAGATTTCTTTTCCAGGGCTCGCGCCCGAGGTGAGTGATGGAGCATTGATGGAGCATTGTGTCCACCACAGGGTGGCAGGCTGTACAGCCACATGTGGTGGTTGGCAGCTTGGTAGCGTTTCTTCTTCCAGATATTCGGCAAGCATACGTATCAATTATTTTTTATGTTGCAATGATATTTTTTGGGAGATCTGGTTAACTTTGTTATGAGTATATGCGCCTTTTGAGCATGCTTCCTTGATGTAACACTTCCTAGACACCCTGCAAGAAAACCTTGCTAGCCTCTATCACCGAGATGGGGGTCGTGGACTGTCGTCCATACTATTCCTACAGATTTTGATGGACTATATACCTGTATTTAAATCGTTTTAAGAAGCCGCAACTGCCATCATACGTCACTTCTGCTGGGTTGCTTGTGCTGTGCACTTGGCACCAGGGCTATCCAACATTTGCCAGCGGTATAAATCAACATACGCGCAGGTATATTTCAAGAAAGTCACTGGTATCGAATATGCACACCTTTATTAGAATGCAGAAGGTGACATACTGGCATTTCGGGGAAATCAGTGGGTTAGAGACCAACTCTAACCTCAAACAAAAACAAGTTGCTGGAGTTGGCCAAATGAATCAAGTTGCCCCAAATATCACTTGATCTGCATATTAATACTAGACGCGTCCGCAGTACAATTTGAAAAGCATATCAACCCATATGCAATCGCGTTTTCAGCGATTTATAATGCTGCCCAGCCTCAGGACCCGTTGAATGGGAGTCCTTGCTGTGAGGGCGTGTGGTACGATATGGCATTGACACGCCAAGATCTCATACTGCCTGCATTCTGCCCACACGAAACGGTTTTTCAGGCTATAAAAGGTACTTAGAGGAAGCCTCTTGGGTGAAAATATTTGTTTCCCGAAAAATTAAGGGGTTTTGCTTGTTTGGCAACTTGGGCCGATATGACTTGGCAGATACGTTGCGCTCGTTGTCGTGCACGCATTCACGTTTAATGTACATATTTTAGCATCTAATATAGTACATTATATTTGGAATCCCAGGACCACCGAAGAAGTACGAGATTTGGCCACGTTTCGCCGCTCCAGACACAGATGTCTATCTGTCACAGGGTGTAAGGGTATAGGGTTCACATGTGCATGCCAGAAATTTGATGCATAAACCCTGAAACAGGCCTCTAAACCCTGCGCACAGGGTTTACATGCACTCTATATACCCTGTAAAAAGATGTATACCCTGATGACACGCTATTGAAGGCTGGAGCACCGTCTAAACAATCGTTGCAATGGGACCCCGTCGACTTGAAAATTCAAATTGGTCGTAGGGTATATCATCGATGGAGGGTGCTTTCTGGTCACAACATTGGTCCACAATGGAACATAATATACTTAAAATACCAGATAAAATAGAAGAAGGGAAGTAAGACTCGTTTTGAGAGGGAAACATGCTCGCTGAATGCCGAAGTCCAACCTCTGGCCGAAGTTGACAAGGGGACCGGCGGTAACCTCTCGAAGATGCACCCTCCTCGACTCTTGCTATATTCGGAGGATATTTTAAATATATTTACACTCATATAGTATGCGATGGTGGGATGTGACGCGCATACTCGGTGAAATAGCGCAGCTTAACATGCACCTCAGCGACAGGGTCCTTGTTGGTCACTGACATGCTCGGCAGCCCCACTTGTTTGACGTTTTGGGCGCTATCGCTGCCCAATCGTGCACAAATGCAAGGAATAAGGGGTTCTGATAGCAAGCACACGCGCTCTGATGGCCCCACACAGCCGCTTTGGCGATGCACTGTTGGCTAGGGCTGCATCATTCTCTACCTAGACTACCCTGCTCTGGCAGCCCTTGGATCTCAGCCCTGGCTGCCCTCGCCATGCTAAAGTTTCTTTTTCTAAGCTTTTTGAAGTTCCAGTGCGTCATAAAGAGCATGACCATGGCCATAAACGGCTTCTGTGACATCCTGGAGAGCATGGATTTCAAACGCTTGAGAGCCGAGTTGTTCTGCTCTGCTACCTGCGAGTTCAGTCGCTTAAATCGCTCGTTGGTATACCGTTTTATCATATAACCTTGACTGCACGCTTTGTGATTGCTCCAATGAAAGGCATCTACCAGGAACACGGTGTTCATGAAGAACCATGGTGCCCTGTTCAAACAGTAGTCCTGTAAAGCACAGGCAAAGTCGTAGATGACCACCTCAGGCGGCTCTAGAAGGTAGCATGTCATAAAGGTAAACGGATCATTCCTCCCTTCCGAAGATTTGATGATAGAAGTGTAGTACACGAAGCCATGCTCGCAGAGGATAGTGAACAATCCACCCGTCCTTGCCCCTGGCTTGTTGAATGCATGCTTGCAGCCTGCTTTATCCCCTTTTATGTCTGTGACCTCGTCATCATCTTTTTTGATGTCACTTTCATACACTGGACGCTCTCTCAAGCGCGGGAGGCCGCTAAGTACCCCAGAATGCAGGTATGACCCATCTGCCACAGAAATCCTGGTGGGATCCTCCACAGAACTGCCCAGTTCCCTCATCACGTCGTACCCAGGCTCCTTCATATCAAAAGTAAATGCTACTCTTTCTAATAACTCGGTGGTCAGGGGCAGCCAGGCCTCTGGTAGCTCTGCAAATCCGTCTTGCTGGTTCAAAAGGTCAAGCAGGGCACCAAGGACAGGGGAATGCTGGCTGGCTTTTGCAATCGAGCTCCCCGAGACCCTCTTCGATGCCAGACACCCTTGAAGATCATCTAATAGACATCTAGATATATATGATACAACCGGAGAGTCTCCCTGCAAGGAGTAAAGGAAGTTGCTTAAAGCCTGCCGTTTAGGGCTCTTCCAATCCCAATCTTTCCCCTTAGTATAAGCCCATTTTAGGAATGAATCAATCTTCCAGAATGCCGCAAGTTGAATCATATCGCGCAGTTTGTCAAACGAACTATCCTTACTGCCAGGGAATGAGATCCACTTGCTAAAATCCCTGAGCAATCTAGATAGCCTCCTCCTGTTGTGCTTGGTGCGCTGTAGACGAGGCACGACGTTTAGAAAGGCCCTGTCGACCCTTTTATGACGCCTGGGTACCCATTTTTCATCTGTAGAACGGGTAGCAGCTGCCGCAAAGCATGCATTGGACCGTATTGTCATGGAGGTGCCATCCATGATGAGGACCTTTGGACAGTCCTTGCAGTGTGGACACAGAAGCGGGTTCTCGGGCTCCTCAGCTCCTCCAAAATCTTCAAAGCGTGGTTTTAGGCACCTCCCTAGGTTATAGACCGCACTTCGGAACAGAGAAGCACTCATAAATTCGAATTTGCACTCTCCATATTCGACAGCATCAGAGTACTGTTCTCTGAGCCTCTCGCATCGTGATTCAAGAGAAGCGCCTCCTTCAAACACTGATTCTTCTACTGATGACTTAATAAGGTCCAAGTCGATCACCATGGTGCTGGAAACCCTCCACAAGCCGTCATGCACCCCAATATATGGTATGCGGCAACCGACTCTTCGGTTGGGGCAGTCCAGTGCATAAAGGGGCCTCTCGCAGCTGAACTTAAATGGTTTGAGATACACAATAGCATTTCGTCCTTCTGAAACAATCCCAGACTCGCCATACGCCTCGCCACAATGGCAGGAATGCTGGGGGAGTTGAGGGCAGAGCCGATCAATGGGATCATACTGCTGCCCTGCTGGAGACACCCAGGACTCCAAGCCAACCATATCAATTCGCCGAACCTGATCTCTAAGATCATTTGAATATGGAAAAGGAACTGAGACGGCCTTTGGATGGTCGTGGATGTACCGCTCAACCACAGACATGGCTTCATCAACTGGTTTAAACATCTGGATGTCACCCTCCTCACAGTCATCACCATCCGCTGCATTCTGCACCATGTCCTCCTGATCAATACCTAAAATGTGTTGTACATGTTCGCAATTATAGCTTTCATGGAGATCGCAACGCAAACCCCTGCTTGTCTGTTGCCTGACAAACGCTTCCTTATAGTAGTATCCAACAAGGTCGCCATTCCTCAGGGACAGCTTGACGACCCGCGATGCATCCTCGAACTCGACGCTAGATAGCCTTATATAATGTTTCTTCACGTACTGGACATGCACGCAAGCGCCTGTGTCGTGGAACGTGTCACATGTGCATGACAAGCAACCTGGGTGGCCCTGCTCCCCATACACCCTGGCCAACATACCATGATGCAACGTCTCCCCTGCTCCAAATCTTCTGGAATCAGCGCATGCCCAATGTAGAGTACGAGTACGGCCATAGTAGCTGTAGCATAAAGGTGTCACGGGCATATTCCTTAGCAGCTCAACCTCATGCTCATACCACTCTAGAGATCCTGGGGCCCATACCTCTTCGCCATTCCACCTTTTCCTTTTATTCCCCGTACCACCATATAATTTTTGATTTTTTGACTGGCGTCTTTTGATCTCTGGTGCTATATACAAGGGAGTTAGGGGCATTTTCTGGAAGCAGGTCTTCAACTCGGCAGGCCCCAAGAGATTCCTTAATTGCCTCATATTTTCCGCTTCACAAGGATGGATCTTACACAAACTTTTAGATCCTAAAACTGACAAGAATATAGGAAGGTCAAAACTGCGCTCTAGGGCATGCCAGCGGGTCTGCAAGGAGCGAATCTTGTTGTTCCAGCCAAGAGCAACTACCTTCTTGTTGGGCTGGTCTCCACGGAACATAATAGAGTCTACGCACTTTGAACGCATACCTAAAGGATCCATACCTGTTACAAATTTATATTGAGACCGAAAAAGGCGCATGAACTCGGCATAGAGCTCTTCCTCACCCTGAAGACATATGTTGGCACTGCAGCAGAACTTCACTGTCCTGTTCGAGCTCATCCACGCCAATATGGCGCAAGAAGCCCCAAGATGCTCCAATAAGTATTTAATGTGACCCCAAATTTTCTCCATCTCCCCATCTAGGGCCGCCGCTTGCCTGCAACCCGACGACCAAATGGGTGATTCCTAACAGTAAGCAAAGTCCGCTGAAGGCTTGAGGAACAGGTTAAGGCCATCGTGTCTTCTTATATCCAAATAAATTCAAAAATGTCGAAGAATAAACGCCGCTATATAGCCTTATACCGGGCTGAGATCGCACCTGTCGAAGCCACTCTCGCTGCCATCGCGGCGGAACGTAGCCCCTCCCGAAGCCATCGGAGCAGCAGGCCGCCTTATTCTCACAGAATGTCTTACAAATATACTAAGTCATTTTTTGACAAGAGCACGATGAGGGTGATGCACCACATAACGCGTAAGCTCCCCAATTAAAAAGGTCGACGGTCTCCCCAGGATTATTACCTTGGGCCTGTGCACCCACCCATGCACGTGGGCTACATGATGTGGCCGGATTCGAGAAGCGGCGTGTACGGTGGTGATGCATCATCATTAAATCGGGAATTGGCAACAGGCATTACACTTCAATTTAATTCAATTTAATTCAAGTGTAATTCAATTTAATTCAATTTAAAATATAGACAGTGAGATGATACTTCAGGTGGGCGAGAGAATGCGTTCTTACGGTCTTTAAAAAGTGGTTTCTGTTCTTTAAAACTGGACGTTGGAACCGTCTGGATGGAAGGGTGCGCCTTTTTGCAAGAATAGGCTGAATTTTGTATAGATCTATACAGGATTTATATAATGAATGGGAATGTTCTGGAAATAACTATGGATGAAGATACACATGATGCATTCATGGGTATTGCATGGCTCAACACGGTTGTGTATTTTGACCGAAAGGACACCTGAGCCAACACGATCAACACTGTTGCTGCTTTGCAGATATTGGGGTATGGGTACCCAGCGTACGTGTGCTTCAAAGATGTAGAAGGAGGAAAATCGGGTCGCTTGAAGTCGTGGTGCATGTACTGGTGCGTTGGACATGATTGTGGTTGTAGGCTTGCGTGCAACCCTGACCAAGAGAGACAGACAGAGAGATTTTCTAGAATCTCTCTCAAAATTGTAGAGCATATATTCTAAAGAGTATAGCGTGTCTAAAGCTTATATATGTACCAATTTTTGAAGTACAGGGTTGTTATGGCTGTACTAACAGCAGTGCAGCCAATAGCTGATGCTTTTTTGCTTCTTGTTCCTTTTTATTACACAGCCAAACTGGGCCTTTTCTGCTATCTGTGGATGAACAACCTGGAAGGGGCAAAACTAGTGTATAATGAATATCTTGCACCATCTGTGCATGCAAATGAGGCATATCTTGACAAGAAGATATCTCGAGTGAAAGGTCTTGCGTCTTTCCTCGTATCATCCAATGCGTCAAAATCCATCGCATCTCTAAAGGACTTGATGATGAAGGCTGTGAATCCGCCAAGGGAGCAGCAGGATTCACAGAGGTCTTGCTGCGTGTGCTTGAGCAATTCGCCGAGCATGCTGATGTCTGAATGCTACCACCTGTGCCTATGCGAGGAGTGTGCTGGGGGGGCCATTGAGTCATGCCCCATTTGTCGCGTTGCCGGGGTACCCATGCGCGTGTATTTTTAGTTACAATGCTATACAAAGTCAATGTCGAACTTTTGCACTGTTGGATTGATGTCTGATGGCAGAGCTCTGCATGTTGGTATTACTCTTGTTGTACTTCTTCTGCCTCTCTGCTCAAACAAATCCTATAGCGTTGTCTTGCAAGGAATACGTTGAACGGTGATGTGATTACGCTCTGTTTCATACATATACTAGTATATGTATGTTGTATATAAAAATTGAAAATAAGCTGATGGATGCCGTCAAAGTTTCCAAAAAAAAAACATTCAGATTCAAATCAGATGACATTCTACCTTAGAATCCATCAGTAATGGATGTCATTCGACCAACAGCATTGCATTCTGAACTTGTATATTTTTGTTCATTTTTAATCGCAAGGCTAAATTCTTTGCAGTTTGTATTCATCGATTTAAATACAGCAACAACGATATTCATAAGCCGCTTTCGGTTCTTGTTTCCGAAGAGAACAGATTGCCCCAATGTCTGTGCTAGTGCGAGCTCGAATATCCTCTTTTCTGGCTGGAGTTGGTGTAACGACGGCTGTTTGCATGTTTCAACTTAAGAATGATATCGATCATAGTCAAAAAATAGTTCTAAAGGCAGTGCGTGTTTAGAAAGATGTACTAGAGTCAATTGGATCGTTTTGACAAAAGTGGAATCAAGGACTGCTACTGTACAATATTGCAGGTGAAAGCTGAATCAGAGCAAATTGAAAACCGGATGAAATTGCTGGAACAAGATGTTGCGCAGTTGATATCGAAATCGTCGTGAGTGCAGTGGGATACGGTATAGAATGGAATGCAGCCTGTAGGGTTTTTTTTTTTACTTGTGTATCTACTCATGTAGGACGGTTATGAACTTATAATACTAGACTGTGCCAGTGTATGTAAAATGCAATATTATGTTTACATTTAAGTCATAGTGTTGGAACATTGCTGACGGTAAGGCGGTCAAGTTGTGGGAAACTATTGATGGACAACCCATGCTCGTTGGCCAAATGGAGGACACAAATGAAGCACAAGTGCACAGAGAGGTCTTCCAATCTGCCGGCATTGTTCTCGTGCGGCACTGTAGCCAAAATATCCGCAAACTCTATGTCTTCATGCGGATTTGACATTCCATCGGCAATTCTTTGTTCCAGAACAGCCGAGATGCCCTGCCACATTAGCTCTTTGAGAGTCTTGACATCCACCTGTTTAGCAGCCTTGGAATACGAAACCTCGACTTTTTCAACCTTATGGGCCGCTTCTGCGAGGTCAAGACCTTGTGGCTCACCCGCATCCCAGCCATCGTCATCATGGTCACCAGGTAAATCCCATGAAGAATCATCATAGCCAGCATACATGTCCCCTCCTGTATGGTTACTGTTTCGAGAATGTAAGACAGAGATGAATCCAGGGCGAAGAGAGTATCTTCCGAGCATTTCAGATGAATATCGATAGTCATCAGGAAGCAGAGTCTTTGATGGGCCCTCGTGACTCGAGCTGGATGATGCTTTGCTCCTTCTCTTTTTCTTGAAAGATCTGTCCAGCACAATTTTTGGATCTTCAGACTCCAAGAGCGATACAAAATCCAATGGCTGAATGGTTGATTTCGTTCGCTTTGGCTTTTCCACCTGATTTGTTCCTCCGGTTGCATTGGGTCCCGCTCTGTATCGCCAGTGCGAAGGGCCTATCCACCCTGCCCCAGTCATTGAGCCACCAGCATCATGCCCTGCCGTCACCAGCCACTGAATAGCCTCCTCCCCTAGCCCAATGCTCACGCCTCCTTGCGAGTACTGCGCTGACGGCATGCTCCCTTCATATTGAAAATTATCTCCATCGCCATAGTCATCATACCCACCCATATCGTCCAATGGACCTTCGTCAGGTTGATGATATTCGCCAGTCTGCTCTGCAGTCATCCCAGCATCCCCTTCTGCATCCCATTCAAAGGCTGATATTTCTTGTACACCGCGACGATCACCACGCGAAACAGTCTCAAGAGCCTTTTCCACTATTCCATCGTAATCTGTACTTTCAATATCATAATTCGATAATGTTCCCAGTAAATTTGTAATATCATCCAAGGCTGGAGCAATTCGGCATTCAGGCCTTGCTGCATATTCAACTGCTGCCAGCATTGACTCTACATCTCCCCGAATACAGGCAGAGCTTTCGTCTTGATTCCTTGATGAATCAACCATGCTCACTCGTCCAACTGCCGTATCAGGCACATCCAAACTATCAAACACCAGATTACACCCTTGATGCACGCTCAGGTTGTTAAGCAGCAAGCCACGTGCACCCCCCTCATCGAACTGGGCAGACGTTTTATGAAACAGAGGATCCACCGCAAATGCAAGATCAAATTTCTTCACATTCAGAGATTCCAAGGAGCTTTCCAGCGTAGCTTCGGGATTCAATTCACCGCCGCGCCTCTTCCTTTTCGAGGGACTGGCTTGTCCCACACCACCATCTCCCAGTTCCCCTTGAGCACCTTCATCCTCATCCCCTGGACCAGACGCCCGTCCAAGCCCCCCCAGCATCTTGAACGTCTCTGTATGCACCGAGTCTACACGATATGAATAAATCTTCACCCCGGCGTCCAGCGTCACGGATGCCTTTTGGAAGTTTGTGTTCCGACCACTTGCATTCTGATCATCCCGAATCAAATCGTCCAGATGCTCGATCAGAGGAAGCCCCCACGTATTCTTCGCAGTAATCTTATTTTCGGAAGCCATTTTCAGGCATTGACCAAGCATCATTTTCAGCTCCCCGCTGCTCAGCATCCCGGCTCCCGCCCCTTGTTTATGCCCTCCAACTGCACCACCGCCCAGCCCTTTGTTCCCATTCGGGGCTTCATTCTCATCGATCAGCATCATTTTGTCTCGATCTCTTTCTTATGTCGATAAAGTTTAAGAATAAAAATGCCACTTGCTGCTACTACCAGAGGGAGAATGTTGTTTCCTACTGCACCGCAAACGCACCAACATCTCACTTTCAACACTATCGAAAGTAAATATACCTAATTTTAATCATACAGTACTAAACAAACACCATATACTGCAGTGAATAAAGCATACTCTACAAAAACCCATGGACGACCTTGTCGACAATTGCAATCTCGACGCACCAACGGATCAACTCCCCAGCCCTGACTCATTAAGAAACTAATATTTCTTCAATATTAGACAGATGGTGCCACTTGCAACAAATAAATCCACACCGATGATGCACACGGACCAGCAACGGCAATGACAGTTACACCGAGAGTCGGACCTGCGCGCCAAGGAACTGTACCGCAAAATTGTACTGCCATTTTTGCCAAGGCAGCCTGAGTTCCCGTGCCCTCCGACCATCCGTGGTAGACAGACCTACGAACTACGGATAAGGATACTGCACATTGGGAGAATGGTTCAATATTTTACTCATTAAATAGATAAAAGTGTATTTGAAAAGATTAATCAGACACAATGATGATGAATGCGGTTGTGTCGGCACGTAGTAGCGCATTCATGCGTGGGGAGAGCCGTCTGCTGCAAAGACAGCAGAGTCAGACTGTACAGAGGCAAGGAATGTGTGGGCTGGTGATCGAGGCAGCACATAAAAAAGGAGCGGGTTCGACGAAGAATGGGAGAGACTCTGTGAGCAAGAGGCGAGGTGTGAAAGTGTATGGCGGACAGCCCGTGCCGGCCGGAGGTATCATTATCCGTCAATTGGGCACCAAGGTGGGTGATAAGTAGTGCATTCTATAGAGAAAGTTTTAAATGCTTTGGAATAAAAGGTGGTGAATCGCAATGGAGTGGTCCTTGCTGACCGGAGTGATTCATGTATACGCGCAGGTGCACCCAGGGAAGAACGTTGGTCTGGGAAAAGATTACACTCTGTTTGCATTGATTGATGGCGTTGTGAAGTTTGAGAAAAACTCACGTATTCAAAAGGTGAATGTGGTTCCATTTGAGGATTATGAGGTGCCCGAAGGTCAGAGGTTGAAGGAAGGGAGCAGGAAGCACACTCGTCGTGCAGCTGCTGCTGCTGCAAGAGGAGAGTAGAGTATATATATATATATAACTAGGTCATATAACTATAATAGATATAAATTGTTGTTAAGAATTAGCCAAAAAATGTGGTGCAAAATCGTATTCCGAAAGTCACAAAAAAGAAAATTTCACCAGAATTGTACATATAATTTATGCGCTGATGGCCGATGCAAGGCAGCCACCTGTCGAGTCTCTCCAATGCATCATCAAGTTGCATGCCTTGTAATGGATCATGGCAGCAATGACGACCGCTACGTGGAACAACTGGTGAGAATGGAAGGCTACATCGAAAGCCCCTGGCTTCCAACGTTCAGGGACCTTGAATGTATAAATGGCTGCTCCCAATAGATATATCACTCCCATGACAATGTCCAACATGACTGCTCCTGAGACTTCTTTTACTGATCCATGTAGGCTCCAGCCGTGCACGAGAGGTATGACCCCGAAAAGACCCAGACATGAAAACAAACCAGCTCTGAATGCATGGTATGCTGGATCTTGAAATTTATCGAGCAAAGTTACGGTCAATGTAGATAATCCAAAAATAGTTGTGAGACCCAAGTAAAATGCAGCGAGTAAGGGTCTACAAAGGAATCCATAATATACTGGGGGGTAGAAGGATGCAACAATCAAAATAGCAATTCCTGCATAGTCAAATCTCCACATGATGGATGCAATGTGAGGTGCACAGCATCCAAACAAGTGGCACACTGCTGACGTCAAAAGGCAAATCATGGCTCCACTGGTGAAAATATACATTGGCCATCTGTGCACCGGCCAAGTAGCGTCTACGAGAGAAGCAAGAGAGCGATAGACGAGCTTTTCCAAATCGTGCTGGGCTGCTTGACTGTAATTTGAGATTGCATTCTTCACGTATACGACCTCCTCTATTCCTGAGGACCCATATTCCGATACTTTATTCCGCAAAGAACCCAAAATGTGACCTATGTCAGCAATATCTCGGATATTTTGCCTTTTGATTGATCTCAAGGAATCCTCGAGCCACTTGATTTGCTGTGACCCATAGTCAACCATGTGTTGCTCCCAAGCCTCCGCGCTCGCCACCAGGTCATACAAGTTGTCTTTACCAAAATGCGACCATCTATTCTCGAGAGTGTGTATCAACTCTCTTCCTAGGCTCAAAGGGGCTGGTCTGACGTAAAACGTTGCAACCGTCAGAATTAGGAAGATTAGGAAACCTGCAACGCAATCATTGGACATTGTTTAAGTATCTCGGGAAAACAATGCGTCGCATTCATTGACTATGCATATAGATTTTAAAAGACTACGCACCGATTAAATGGCTCCATATGTTACCAGTTTCATTGTGCAGTTTTAGAGCTGATACGACTGCATCCTTGAAACTGTGACCAACCCTGTACCCCTTCAAGATGAAGCGATTGTCGCGAAGATGAATTGGAGCCTTTTCAAAGGTAGTAAAAAAGGGAGTGCTTGATGCTTTATTCTTCCTTCTCGCGGGAACATTCTGCACTGCAGCGTAAACAGAGTCAGATGATGCAGATTTCGCTTTCCGCTGTGTAACGGGCATTCTCGTATCAACAATGCGACATTTCTTTCAAGAGACAGCAGATGAGGTGATTTCAAATACTTTGAAGCAAGATGAGAAAACTTCAGATAACAAAATTAATGTGCAATCTGGCAATAGTCAGTCTTGATGATTACAGACGTTGAGGCTCGTGAGCCAGCTGCCTCATCTGCAGGTTGATCAGCCAAACTGATCCCGGAATGATATCCATTGTGCTGTGGCAGCTCGCGATAGCTCTCTCATACGAGTGATCCTGGATATAATTATGCGTGCCAAGAAATTCTGAGCATTGAATGTCTTCTTAGGGAGAGATAGTTCCTGGGCGAAGAAGGAAATCAGACTGCTTGCCATTGGGCCAAATGCATGTTGGAATCTTTCATGCAGAATGGCATGTTTAAGATCAATGGTACCGAGAACCGCACTGTTGGAACAAAAGCATACGTAATTTGAAATAGTGTCCGGGTTTTCCTCCTCCCTGAAGCATCGAACGCCCTCGAAGAAAGAAGCCAAATGTGTGTATAATCTATCTAACTGGGAATCTTGAAAACCAAAATAATTGACAGCCAACACTCCTTCTTCCACTAGCACTCTGCTCAGATGGGAATAAAATAGTTTTGAAGTGACGAGATTGTTCTCAACATCGCCAGAAAAAATGTCGAGAATGATTAGGTCGTATGGTCCCATGTCATGTTGCTGGATCAGTTTGCGTGCATCTCCATAATACTTGCTACCATGAATAGTTAGATTAAAATGTGTCCTTGCTGCCTTGACAATCTCTGGGTGTATCTCAATAACATCTGTATTATTATATGAATACATGGCATTGTTAGGAGTACGATGAACTCCGGTACTCGTGAATTTATTCATGAACAATGGAAAATGGACAGAATGAATGCATCATGTCACCAGGAATACACACACCTGTTCTAAAGCCAAGGCGACTTAACACCTCAACACTTGACCCTATACCAAGACCGATATGCAGTGAAGCATTCCTTTGAGACTGGGGCTCTCTCCCCTGTGGCAGGAATAAAACCCCTGCTGCCTGCGCTTGAAATATTGAGTAGATGGGAATCCCTGCAAATTCTGCAGGCGAAATCCAGACACCGCCCATAATCGAGTGGCCTAGTCTCATTCCTTTCAACTGCATATTGGGATTGTCTATTTTTGGATGGCCCTGTATTATCTCCAGAATGCCTCCCTTTTCCAAATGGCAAGACCATATTGTGTGGATCCCAAGCCTGTCTTCAAATCCAGGAGGGAGCTCCACGTTGCCACAATCCCTACAGCGTGTGTACTGTGACGCTGAATATGCTATTATAGGAATAATACCAGGAACAAGAATTTTTTGTATCTTTCTTGGTGCCAAAATAATCGCAAACATGCAGCCCAAGACAATTCCACCAAGAGGCATGCTACACTCTGGCCAGGCAGTTGGCAAGCTGGGTAGGGACAGCAGAAGAACAAGCCCTAGGATAAAAGATTTAATGATAATCTCTTGCATCCATTTATTGATGCTCTCTCTGGTCATGCTGCAAAACAGCATTCCGAGTGCAAAACATGGAAGCCAAGAACTCACCAAGGCAACTGTTGCAACTTTCAGAAGAATATCACTCTCATTTAACGTCACAGTCGTACTATCCCATCTCAGCATTCTCGATGCAGTCATACTTGTTGCATATGACATATCAAGAAAGCCTATGGCAACTGATAACCAGCTTAAACCCTGCCAGAGCCATGTCGAGCCACGCCCTTGGAGCAACAGCCTATACATTGCAACGCCGGTAAAACTTGGAAGAATGAGGGAGCAACAGCCCATCTTTGCCATCCAATCCCCGCAGTAATGCACCAAAAGAATGGTTTGTAGATCTTGGGTGACCCTCAAGCTAAACAGTACTGCCAGACACAACAAAGATGTTGCAACTGCCCCTAAACCTGAGTTTGGTTGTAACAGGCAATATTTTCGAGATGTAGGGTGTAACTTCATTTCCTTCATCTAGTTAGTTGATTTTTTAAAGAATGGTTTCATCCTAGTGAACGAGCCATCAATCCGACAGGTCCTTTCGTAACTGCAGTTGCACTGACATGCAGCCCACAGAGACCATGCTCTACAGTTCTAGTAGCAGCAACGCTTGCTGATTGTTCGGACCACGCGAGAAGATGTTTCTGAAATACAAAAAATTATTTTAAAACTAATTTGCAGTTTTTAGGACTCTCGTGTCCAGATGAATGCCGCATTGTCTTGCCACAGGAGTTACCAGATTGGCATGCATTAGAAAAGGAAGGAGATGTAATGCTGCAGTATAATCCCCATTGATGGATATTTCTATTTTATAAGATCAATACAGAAGTAAATCTTTACTATTTGGGGTGCATGCATTGCAATTAGGGAGGCAAGAAGTTACCAAAGAGCTTGTAATGGATGATTCTCCTGGAGCTGTGGCTCGTGAGAAGAAGGATGAGATGTCGGTCTCGAAGAAAGAATCGGATAAAACTTTGTTAGAAGATGTACGAAAATTTGCGTCAGAGCTTGGCTTTGCCTCCGCAAGTGGCGGCACTGGTTCTGAGTCGGCCTTTCAAGATTTTGCTCCTTCAAAGGCGAATAAGAAAATAAATAGATCCATCGAGAAGCAGAAGAAAAGGAAGAAGAAGGAAGAAGATATAGTTGGTGATCAGGAGGGAAGAAGAGAAAGTAAAGAAGGTGGAAAGAAACATGAGAAGAATAAGAATAGGCCAAATGGGAAAGGTGACTATGATACCAAAGACACCATGAAAGAGATGTCGTTGGCACCAAAAAGTAAGAAAATCTTTACAGAAAGGCAGAAAAGTTTATTTGATATAGATGATGAAGGCTTTTGGTGGGAAATTATGCCAAATCTTGTCTCAGGCAGGAGTCTTGATGCAGTAGAGAGTCAAGTAGCATCTGAACTTAGAGAGAAAGCCAAGATGCTTCTCGAGAATGAAGCTCGCGTGGCCAATAGCGAAGCTAAGGAAACGAAATATTCTAGTATATCCTGGTTGGAACAGGCCAAACAAGGGGGTACAACGTCTGATAAAGTGGCTGCCATGGCAGTCTTGGTTCAAGAATCCCCGCTTGCCCATTTGTCGAGCCTTGATGGTCTCTTATCAATGGCGAGAAAACGTGGAGGGGCAAGAGCGGTGGTTGGAAATTCATTGGATGTATTGAGTGAATTATGGAAAGATGTATTGTTGCCGCACGATAGGAAACTGAGATTCTTTGAGCAACAGCCTTTGGCCATGTTGCCAAAGGGAAAGCAAGGAGACAAGTATTTGGTCCTTTGGGAGTTTGAAGATCAATTGAAAGGCAAGTATGCATCCTTTATAGAATCTTTATCGGAATTGACGAAAGACAATTTGGACTTCATCAAGGAGAGATCGTTGAAAACATCCTTTGACTTGCTTTTGACAAGACCCGAGCAAGAAGGGGAGCTGTTACGAATCATCATCAACAAGTTGGGAGATCCTGAACGAAAAATGGCGTCAAATGCTGGATACCTAATTACAAAGCTTCTATCTCATCACGAAGGCATGAAACAGGTAGTTGTTCGTGAAGTTGAGAATTTCATTTACAGACCAGGGCTGAGCGATAGAGCCAGGTATTACGCAGTGGTATACTTGAATCAAATTGTCCTATCGAAAAAAGATCGTCCAATGAAACTGGCTGACGGAACGTTCTCTTCCTTGGCAAAGAGACTCGTGAATGTCTACTTTACGCTCTTTAAGCTAATAATAGATGGAGCCCTTGGAACAGCAGCAACGATTGCCAGAGCAGCAACAGAAAAGAAGGAAGAAAAGAGAAACTTGAGAGCTCAAAAGAGAGGGAAGAAGAGATCCAGGAGAGGATCTAGTGGAAATGAGAAGGAAATGGTAGGAGATCGAGACGGAGAATTAGACTCCAGAATGTTGTCTGCACTTATCACTGGCATCCGAAGAGCATTTCCATTTGTGACTACAGATGAAATAGAACCATTGATAAATGAACACGCTGGTACGCTATATCATTCTTTATACATGATGCTATAAATTGACAGAATTTTGCTGCATTTTCAACTTTATAATCAATTGATTCTCGATGTCGCAGATTCTCTTTTTAAGCTAATTCACACTGCATCATTTGGGGTAGCTACCCAATCGCTCTTGCTCCTTTTCCAGTTGATGTCATCACAAACTTCAATATCTGATAGATTTTATAGAGCCTTGTATGCCATAATGTCATCTAGTGAGCTACCTAGATCAACTAAAGCGTCCTTGTTTCTTTCTTTAGTGCTCAAGGCCATGAAGGCAGATGTTAGCACGAAGAGAGTGCTGGCTTTTTTCAAGCGATTACTCCAAGTTGCTCTGAATGCACCTGCTAATTTTGCATGCGGATGCTTGATCATTGTCTCGGAAATTTTGAAGCTCTCTCCAGGGTTTTGGAATGCTGTAAATGATTCAGAGGAACCTTTTGAAGATGAAATGGCAGCAACAGAAGCGTATCTACCAGAAAAAAGAGACCCCCTGTACTGCAATGCTGAGAAATCGTGTTTGTGGGAACTAACAGCATTATCCAAACACTACCATCCATCCGTGGCTGCAATGGCCAAGACCCTTCTTGCTGGAGTGAATGTCCAATACGCTGGAGACCCTCTTAAGGACTTTACAATCACCGAGTTCTTGGATAAGTTCATTGCCAAGAAGCCAAAGGCACGAAGCAAGACTGGAGATTCATTGATGCAACCCATACGGGATGGCAAGCAGGAGCCAAAACCATTATTGTCATCTCATGAGAGCACTGAAGTCGCGCCAGACGAAGCCTTTTTCCACAGATTCTTTGAGATCAAGACACAGAGAGGGCAGAAAAAGAAAAAGATGGCAAAGCATGATGATGGAATCGAGAGCGATGAATCCTCCCTGGCAGAAGATGATTTCCTGGCTGGGGCTGAAGGAGATTTGGATGATACCGCATTTGGTGATGAAGAAGATGGCTATGATTATTCAAAACTAACACAGGCTATGGAAACGGCAGGTTCGTTATCTGGATCAGAAGAAGAAGAAGAAGAATTGCATCAAGAGTCGGATTCACAGGTGGACAGCGATTCACAGGAGTCTTTGCAAGGCCAAGATTTCTCTGATGATGATCTTGATGATGACGACAATGATGATGATGATCTTGATGATGACGACAATGACGACCTGCCCGCAGCAAGTGATGACAAAGAAGAGAATGTCTTTGGTAGCTATGAAGAGTATGCAGACATGATTCAGGACAGAATGGCCAACGTCTCTTGAAAGCGATCTAATGTTGTTATCATTATTATTAATAATTCATCATGTATTATTATTATGAATTGCATATTTTGCCCTTTGTCGTTCACCCTGCTCCCTTTCCAACCTCTCCTTCCGCAACTTTTCCCTATCAAACCCTCTTGCATGCCCACCATCTTTGCGTCGCTGCTTGCTAGATTTTCTCTTCTTTTTAACAACAGCATCCTTCTCTTTTGTTCTCCTTTCGCCACTATTACCCCTCCCCACCACTATCTTTTCTCTTGTAAGATACCCTCTCCTCCTGGAGTCTTTTACTTGTTCCAATCTAGCCAATTCTTTCCCATCTCGTCCCGCATCATCAACCCCAAATACGCCAGCAGCAGCAGCAGCAGCAGCAGTTGCATACCAGGGCGACCCTTGCATGTTATTTGCAAACCTAAAACTCTGATCAAATCGAGCATCGGACGTCATTGTCGCTGCATCCCCTCGTTTCCTAACATTGTCCCTTTCCTCCTTCTCTTTCTCCTTCTTCCTTCCACAATCATCCTCGCTCTGCATCTCAAATATGTTAAAATGCCGAGATCCTCCCCCTCTTACATCAACGCCGACTTCCCCTCTCCGCTCATCCTCTTCCCTTCCTCTCGCTTCACTCCCACTAGCGCCAGCACAGCCTTGAAGCACCACGACAGACCGCCCAGAGTACTGAGCAACAGACTTTGACAGCAAGGCATTATACCTACTCTCTCGCTCAGCCATACGCGCCTTTTCTTCCATTTCGCGCTTCTCTTCTTCATATTTCTCTTCATCTTGAACAACTTTCAACCTATTTTCTCGACCGTATACTGCAAGTATTCAAGCTCCTCGACTTAAATCGTAACTCAATTAATTCATACCCACCCTTGTTTCCCTCACATTTCATCCCCATTGCTATTACTAGAATCAAAAGATATATAAAACAATTATAGCAAGTCTATGCAACATACCATTCCACTTTTTCTGAGGAAGAATATTTAGTCCCCCATGACCACCCATTTTTCAACCGTTACTGCACTTGTTTGTATCACCATAGATTGTGTATCATATGTATTTTGACTATTGATATACTGCTAGTAATAAACATAAATGAAGATTGTACACACATCAGGTTGCCTGCTGTATATGAACGGTCCCAAGATTAGAGTTACAGAATTTCTATACTCCCAAAATTTGGAGTCTCCAGTCTCTGCAGAGATTGGTGGCCATCATGGAGTGTACGTAGTAGTGACTAGCAATTGGAATGGCAGCAAGTATTGATTATAATCAAGTCTGAAGTATAATGTCATTTGGTCAAGTTAATTGAAGGGATTGGTTCCTACCGATTCAATAAGACCCTGCTCTGCATTGGACCTGTATGCGCTTCTTGAGAGACCATGGCCTTGTGCTGCCCATGGACACGTCCATTAAGAAGTGGACAGTGTCCAAAGTGGACGGTGTCCAAAGTGGACGGTGTACACATGCACACCGTCGGACACGCCACGGCCATGACAAGTATATGCAATTCAAACTAATTATATATGTTGAAGAAAGTGTGTTCAATATCACTCTGATTCAAAGATCGTATCTCGCTATCAGAAAGCTCGTGTCAAAGCTAAATATAGGCTACACATAAAATCGAAAAGAAACTACAAAAAAAGTGAAAATGGCTCCAGAGTTGAGACATATGACGTCAATTGACTACAGAGAAGACAATATATCGGAAGAAAATATGCTGGGGGTTGAAAACTCTCAGGAAATTGAGCATATCAGTCTTTACGAAGACGATGTGGAAGAAGAGACGGAGGGTGAAGAAAATGAGACCCGACCCCAGGAGGAGGCGACGTATCTGCCCAAAGATCCTGCGATACCTACTGATGCAAAGTATTTTCAACTAAATATTTTGCAATTGGCTAAAACAATGAGCCTAACGAAAGGGGGTAAAGGTTGGTTTGCTTTCCCAGGTATGCAACGACCGTACGAATGGACCGAGCAGATGGCTTCAGGTCTGATTGAAGACTTGTACGAAAAATTCGAATGCAAGGCCAACAGGGTGGTTCTGCAGTCGATTAATCTGTGGATGAAAGATGAAAATGCGCAGGTCATCAACATTGTGGATGGGCAACAGAGGATCATGACAATGTTTACAATGCTGTCCTTGCTGAGGAATATGGCGGATGAGGGTGGACCCTTCCGCGCCGACACGGATGAAATCTTTGTCTTCTCGACAAGGATGCTGAAAGATGGTACCTGGACAGAGGTGGAGCAGAAGCGTCTGGAGAGTGACAGATGGGCTCTACAGGAGTTTCTGGAGAAGTACATTGTCACCAGTGACGTGAAAGCGATTGATAAACTGTGGGATTGTGAGGGAAAGGTCAAGGAATGGGAGATTGGGGGGAATTCGTCCCTGGTCAGACAGCTCATCCGAAATATTAATGTCATGAAAAAGTTTCTAGTGTCCCCATGGAAAGGAAATCCTTCCCCTTGCAGTATCCGGGGAAACATTGAGGCATTTGGAAAATATGTTTTGGAGAATGTTTCTCTGTATGCAATTTTGGCGTATGGGGGAGGCAGAGAATACATTTCTCAAACCTTCTTGAGAGTCAATATGTATCAAAAGCCTCTATCTGTTGAAGACAAACTAAAAGCTGTCATGTATGAGGGAGCTGTGAGACAGAAGGTGGATGATGCAGATCTTGCTAGTTTTACAAACAAGTGGGAGGAAGTTGAGGAGAAACTGAGCCAAATATACTTGCCATGTGCCTTGCGCAATGCCTTTCAAGAGTTATTTCATGTGATAATAACTATTATGATCCGCTCGCGAGCTACAATGACTGGAGTCAAGAAGGACTTGGATATTATGTTCTATTTTTGCCCAGGGCACTACAGATTTGTCACAAACAATCCATTGAGAGGACAAGGACTCCCAGATGAAAGCTTGCTAACCTACAACCTTGTAGACAACAGTGCAAACTTTATGACTGAATACTTTTTGCCGATAGCATCTTCCATGGAGAGTTTCTTGTTTTGGAATGAACTTTCCATTGCAGATCTGTCAAAGTTTCCTGAGATGGAAAGAAAAGGCAAGTCATCTCTGAGCAGAATTCAAACCTCGTGCAGAATACTTGGCCTAGTGATGCAAATGAAGGATCGAATCAGTATGTCTTCACTTATACCAACGGCTGTTTGTCTGTTCCATTATTACTTTCCTAAGACTGAATCAATTGAGGATGAAAACCAAGCACACGAGTACATTGTAAATCTTGCAATGCTGGAAGAATATTTGCATCTGTTGGAAATCAGATTTGTCAACTTTCTACTCACTGCAACGCATAAGAACAAGATATTCAACATCATGTATGGCGGTGGGTGTGTGTCTGCAAATAACAAGGCATTGAATTGGAGAGTCCAAGGGATCCTGAATCAGATGTGTCCTGCAACAGAGGGCAGAGGAAGTCTTACTTTGAGACTTGAAAATACACAAGTGATGGGTGACATTAAGAAGGAGTTGCAGCTGCGGCCAGAGGAGATCAATGATGAAAACGCAGGCATCTTTCATAAATTGCTGGATCTCAGGTATGGTAAGGGCAGCCCTCTTTATCGTAATGTACTTTTAATGATATACGATGACCAGACCAGGCACTCGATAAAAACTTTGAGTGGACGATTCGAGCCTTCGAATGAAATAAATTTCTACAAGTTTGGAGTCGAGACTGTGGACAATGATCACATCTGTCCTCAAGCGATGAGAAAAAGGTCCCAATGGAGTGAAATGATGGATCCGGTGCAATTTGAAGTCTGCAAAAATTATCCTGGAAATCTTTGCCTGCTGACATCAAAAGACAACAAGGCAGTTGGAAATTGGGAGTTTAATGATAAAAAGGAATACTTTCTGAAGGAAGTAAGGGTGAAGTACCTCACAACTGAGAGAGTTTTTGGTGGCAGGACATCTTGGACAGCGGAAGATATTTTACGCCGTGATAAGGAAATCTTTGAATACTTTTGCGAATACATGGGTCTCGATTTCAATGAGCTCCAGGATCTGTCTGATGGGCGCTGGGATACAGATGCTCAAAGCATGGAAAGAGTAGAAGGGTCGACTGTCACAAGAGGAAAGCGTACCCGCAGAACAAACTCTTGACAGCTTGTTCCCATTATTCTCGTCAGAATGGAAGATCCTTTCAAGATCCTGCATGTAGATTTAACTTTTTTGCATTCAATCCCCAAATCATAATAATATAAAAAAATATATTTTGAAAAAAAATGCATTTCTGGTCAGAATATTCATGAACAGTCAGTAGGAATAGTCTTGTTGCCAGCAATCCATCATCTTGCATGTAGATATCAGTTGAGTTGATTGTAAATATTTTGCCTATTTTTACCATACAGTACACCTCTATATATACTCTATACAGGATTCAAAATATAAAAACTACAATCCTAATCCCTCTCCATATTCTCAGCAACATCTCCTCCTTCTCCTTCCTCTTCCTCATTCTGAATGGTGGCAATAAAAGGCGACAGAGACTCCCCTTCCAAGATTGTGAACGGCTGATCCACCCCAACTATTGCCACAGAACAATTATTCTCATTCAAATCACCATCTTGTATAGAAGAATGCAGTGACTGCAGTGCATGATGAATCAGAGAATCCAACGATGCTTCCCCAAACCCTCCAAAGTTGCGCTCCAGGTACGTCTTGGCAGCCTGGGACCGAGCACCCATCGCAAAAGCTTTATAGTCATAATAATTACCCGATGGACAATTATAAAATATATGCGCCCCCGACTCATCCACCCCAGCAGTTATCAGCCCCACCCCATACGGCCGCTTCCAGCTCCTCTGTGTCCCAACCTGAGCCTTGTCTGCCACCTGCCTCACCAACCGACCCAGCGGCATTGGAGACTCGTACACATATCTATAGCTAAGACACTCATTCCTCATATACCGGCACAGAATCCTCCCATCAGCTGTCAAACCGGATATCGCAATCCCCATGTGATCATCAATCTTGAACACTTTCCTCTGATACGAACTCAATTCAGATGGAGCACGTTTCAGTGTAGCAATTACAGCGTGCGTTTTACTCTGCGGCAATTATACTACCTGATTACTAGCAACAGATTATACTACCTGATTACTAGCAACACATACATTTCCCAACGACTATTGCTGTATGATATGAATCAATCAGAATGTCGATCGATCGATGAAAATCAATCGATCGACCACCATCCGATCACACACACACACACTCCTGCCACCGACCAATAATTCCATTTCCACTACAACTAACTCTAATCAATCAAAATCACAAACACACCTTGAGCCCCACCGCAGCACTCCCTTGCTTTACCGCTTCCATGGCGTACTCGATCTGAAATATCCTCCCTTGCGGACTCCATGTCACCACATCCGTATCATACTGCATTCATAATTCACCATACATATACATATAAACAACATACATAAACACTATCAGCAATAACAATAACAAGCACTCCACAACCTACCTGATTTCGAAACATGATGAAACTCTCTACTGATTATACGCATACAATCAGTGTATCAAACACACACGAGCACTATTACTGGTAAGTATAAATACATGTATTTATTTAGTATTTTCATTCTCTATCGGTCAGTACTGACCGGAGTGGCTACTTTGGCAAAGATGAAAAACTCCCTTCCTCCCTTCGAGTTCGGAATCTCGACCATACATGGTCTGCAGACCTAATATTGAACCAATCAATAAAAATGGCCAGGTATATTGAAATGAATTTTAATTGATTAATCATTGATCAAGTGAAGAACAAAAAAAAAAAGGAGACGAGAAGAATATGAATTGTCGTGGTCTGTTGTCGTCGGTGGGTGGGCATACTTGTCATGATCCCCTTTGGAGTCGTGTCGGAACACGGGGCAGGAGTCGTGGACTACCGGAAGGACGTCGGGTAAACTGTACAATTGAGTATAAAAGTGGTTTGTATCATTCGGTTCGAGCCAGGAAAGGAGTTTGCGTGCCCCTGAAAGCGAATGCTTCCGGAGAAGAGACGTACGTGTCACCATCTTCGAGGAGTGGGAGCAACGAATTGGAGGCGTTGGGGAGGTACAGTGAGGTATGTGGTATATTGCTTGAGACTTTAATGGATAAGTTTAATGGGTAAATTAGAAATAAGAGGGAAACCGAAATGGTTGCTGCAGGTCATTCCGGACTCGCAACTGAGCGAGTGCCTGGATAAAGGAAGCAAAATGAAGGCTGGCACGTCCTCGAGGAGGATTCTGGCGGGAATCATGGCGAATCCTACAAGCTTTGGGAAGTTCAAGTTTGCTATAGAGCAGGCAAGATTTTACAAGCCGACAGGTGTTTCTGCGAGTGAATTGCCTCTCATACAGGTGGACAAGGCACTTGTGAATGCAGCTGCTCTGTTGCTGGAAGATGTGAGCGGTAAAGTGTCGGTGGAAGTGGACCCTAGGGCGGCATACGATACGGACAAGCTCGTTGCAAAAGGTCTACAGCTGATTTCTCTCTTTGCAGAGATTGGTGTCTCCAAGGATGAGGTGCTTTTGAGGATGCCTGCGACTTGGGAAGCCATACAGGCTGCCAGGAAGCTGGAACTGGAAGGGTATGCAACGCACCTGGTGTGCATGTATAGCTATGCTCAGGCTGTTGCTGCCATTCAGGCAGGAGTTTCTGTGATTCAGATTAATATAGGGAGGATAAATGATTGGTATGATAAGCACCCAGGGGTCTTGCGGGATCCGAAAGGTCCTAGGGAGGATAGGGCAATGGCTTTGGCAGGGTATGGTGCCCCGCTGGAGAATCCAGGTCTTCCACTGGTGAGAAATATCTACAATTACTGCCATAAAAAGGGGGCAAAGACTAAGATTATTGTTTCGGGTATGAGAACGAAGAATGAGGCGATTTCCCTGGCTGGATGCGATTATTTGGTCATTGGCCCACAGGTTCTCAATGCACTCAAGTCTGCTGTTACTCTGGAGGGATACAATGATGGATTGCATGCCAGTGAGGATCGATTTGAATCTTTTGCACCATCCTTGACTCCTGAACATGCGGCTTCAAGCTCTGTCGAAGAAGTAAAAGTCACAGAAGAGAATTTCAGTGACAAGATTGGCATGATGGGGAGGGATCTTTTAGAGGGATACGTGGAGCGTCTGACTGCTGATGCCAAACGACTTGAACCCCTTCTTTTGAATCAGGTTGGTGGTCAAGAGTAGTAGATCATTTTGTGTGAAACAAGTATATATACGACAATATACCCCGATTCCTTGATACATACACGTGTATATATTCAGTAGCATTCCTTGCTGGATCATGATCGAGCATACAATAACCTAATGATTAGGGCAACGTGGTACCCAAATCAGATTGCGAGTGGGGCACGCAGATACTATTGCAGATACTCACGAATTTCAATAAATCGAAATAAATATAATAGTTTAGTGAATGAGAAAAGCGCATGCAATTGCATGGTATAGAGAGACCTGCGGCTTGCTCCGTCTTCGAACAGTGTATAATTTGATACGATGAAAGTAAAAAAGGTGGTTAGGATTCAAGAGGAGGATAAGAAGGTTGAAAATTCAGTCTTGGATGGATCGGATGATGATACGGGGCATGGAAATAATAACATGTTGAAGATGGAATCTATCCACGGCGATGCGGTACGTCGGGCATATACCCCTTTTACAGATTGAATCGTCGTATGCTTCAATGGAAAACGCAATTCTAATGCTTAATTTGTATTATTTCTTGATATATTCAGGCGGCAAAGCGAAGAGCAATCACTGAATTGCTATTTTTTGCAAGCGTTGGTGACCTGAAAAGATGCCAGCGAATAGTTCGCTTGTGGAGCCTAAGCATCACCGATTCGTCATGTTGCGACTATGACAAGCGTACACCATTGTGAGTATAAATACGTAAAGTGGCAACCTTATTTTCTGGCTGTTTGTTAATTGACAATACTATTATGCTTGCAGGCACTTGGCTGCAAGTGAAGGGGCATACAAAGTGACAGAGTGGCTTATCGAACAGAAGGTTGATATTAATTCGCTTGATCGCTTCAAGCGGACGCCTTTGGAAGATGCAGTGCGAGGGGAGTACAGGGAAGTAGTGAAATTGTTGGTGGACAATGGTGGGAAAATTTTTGAGGATGGAAAATTGATTGACTTGACTGAAAGTGAACTTGCTGGAGTTATTGGCATCCCTCCGCAAAAACTGCTAGAGTTTGACTCGGAATGGGAGCTAGATCCCGGTAATTTGGTGATTATGGATAAACTGGGAGAAGGTGAATTCGGAGTTGTGCATCAAGCCAGATGGTTTGGTACATTGGTGGCTGCCAAGATTTTGAAGGGGTCGTCAGATATTGCACTAGGAGACTTTCGTGGTGAAATAGATATTCTTCGCCGTGTGCATCATCCAAATGCGGTACAGTTTCTGGGTGCATGCTCTAAACGTGAGCCGTATATTCTAGTGACGGAATTGATGTCCGGGGGGTCTTTAGCAGATGCGTTCAGACGTCCTGAAGCATTCCCAATCAGGAGAGCTGTGGAGATTGCTTTAGATGCAGCAAGAGGATTGGCGTATTTGCATAATCGCCGCCCATCTCCAATTATCCACAGAGATTTAAAACCAGGAAATCTTATGCTTGCTGGCAGTCCGTATCAAACGGTGAAGCAAATTATATACGAGACTGGAGTTGTGAAATTGGCAGATTTTGGATTATCCAAAACACTTCCAGTGAATAAACATGCCGATTTTGGCTATCTAGATTCTAAATTTAGAATGACTGGAGAGACGGGGTCATACAGGTATATGGCTCCAGAAGTTTTCCGTCATGAGCCATACAATTCTTCAGTGGATGTGTATTCTTATTCCATGATCATGTTCCAGCTTTTTGAGACCCAGCCTCCCTTCTCTGGCATGGATCCTATAGGTGCTGCAAAAAACGCAGCAATGTATGATCTGAGGCCACAGTTCGTTCAACTCAATGCTAATGTTTCATATAAGAGGGAGATTAAGGAATTGATTGAATCCTGCTGGAGACCAAATGCAGAGCTTCGTCCATCTTTTGAGTCAGTGGTAGTATCACTGGAAACAATCCTGTCCAAGATACCGAATACGAGAGGTGGCAAGTCGAGCAATGATGGAGGCTGCTGTAGTCCTTCATAGATTTTGATGACGGATTAATAATTTCTTTTAGCTCTTTTTGTGATGAATGGCATAAAGCCTTTTTGTAGGTATCAGAAGCATATTATCTAGTTAATTTCTGTGTTATGTAAGAGAGAGAGAGGATGGATTAACCTGATCTCGATGAATATTTGCTAATGTTTGGTTGTTTCATGAAACACTGATCAGTGCACAACATGTTGTCTGTTAATTAACAGATGTTATAACAGATCTTGAATGTTGATGCCTGATCCAGATTACCCATTTGCAGTAGTCAAAAAATAAATTCTTTGTACCTGATTTAGAGCGATCGAATATTTCACAATATGAATACCGTTAAACAGGTTAATTTGATTCGCTTAGGGCCTCAAAGGCCGCGACTAAGCGTCCGTTCGCTCAATCGCCGCTGCTCTGCGAGAGTCGTCATGTCGAGTTCCGCAGGGGACGATCCATATCAGGTAGGAATGTTAAATGCTAATAAAAATTATTCTGCATTTTTTGACTTCAAGTTATAGATGAATGAGTGAACATTGATTGAGTAACTGGTTTGTAAATCCTTTACAGGTTCTGGGAATTCCAAAGAATGCGGATTATAACGCAATCCAGAGAGCGTATAAGAAAAAAATCAGTGATTTCAGGGGCAATGATGCTGAAACCAGTCGCATTGAGGCAGCTCACTCAAGCTTGATGATGAATGCCCTCACTTCAAGACTTCAAGGCAATGCAGAAGTGGACAAGAATATCTTGTACGCCGATCGCGCAAGATATTTTCCTTGGAGGCCAAAGTTGTTTATCGCGGAGACAAAAGTAATCATGTACTCTGCGATCGCCCAGTTTGCTTTCTTGGCCTGGGCACTGCTGTCTCCAATGACAGCAGGGACACAGCCAGTAGTTTGGTGTACGTTTTTTTATCCTTGTTTCCTTTGCGCTATTTTCAAACTTGGAGAGTGTGTCTGATACGTCTAGATGTATTTAGTTTGACATTAATCTGAGTGATTCTTTGTTATTATGCAGCCGCGACTGCTGGGGCAGTGGGAAATATTTACAAACAGAATCGAATCAATCCACCACCAGCCAGGGGCATGGAGGTGAGCGATGAAGAGAAAAAACAGGGAGGCAAGAACATTCTTCGCGGTGCATTCTTGGCCTTTATGGCTACATTTAGTGGATGTTTACTGCTATACACAGCGCCTGATGCCATTGCTGCACAGTTGAACAGAGTCCTACCTCTGTGGTTCTATGAAGGCCAAACCATTCTCTTAGCCATAGGCAGCTGCATGATGAATCTAATTTTTACGTCATTGTTTCGATGATCAGTTGAAATTTTTGTCTCTAATAGCCTATCCGATATAACTTTTAAATATTCAGAATCGTCGCTTTCCTCATCTTGGCAACTATTGTGCCCAGCAACTGGCCAGTGGAATCCATGTTCCTCCGGCTCCTGGAAATTTGTTCCCGTGCAATGATGAAATGGAACAATGCATTTGTGCTCAAATCGGCCACGCTATTGATCACATCATGGACTTTCTCAAAATTGCAGCCATTGGTCGGTAGTTCAAATTCTTGATGTGAATTACACATTTTGAAAAGCCGGAATCCCCTTCTTTCTTCTCCAACAGAATAGCAACATGACCAGATGCACTTTTCAAATTCTATATGAATTGCATTTGAATAATTTGTCACATTTAAATGGGATAATTTAAAATCTGCTCATCAAAAGATCGCGAAATTAGAAGGGGGAACGTTTGTGAATATTTGCATGCTATTTGTTTTGGCACAGTGACCAACCACAGAGCGAGCTGTAATTATCCCTTGTAGCAATAAATTGTACCATCAAATCTAAACTATTAGGTAATAGTGGCCGTTGAAGGATTAGTTTGGGTCTGAGAATGGGTAAACACAACGGCAAAGCTCGGAAGACTGGAATGTCCGTCGGTTCCGCTTTAGTGAACAGAGCCAAGAAAGAAGGGCGAGCAGGAGGTCCCAACTCATATATATATACAACAGAAATACATAAGGACAATGGTCCTGGAATTCAAAGCGTGATTCAACAGAATGACCTTCAGGACCTAATGAGCATGGTGGGTTTCGGGGCAAGAAAGGGTGTGCAGTCATGAATTTGCGTGTGTGATGATCTACTTCTCATAATTATTGATTGAGTTTCATTATGTTTTTCCAGGCGGAACTTGCAGACAGGGATTTTACAGCAGATCAGGGGCAGGCTGTAGTTGTCAGTACTGGAACAGCTGCTATGACGGCCTCAGATGCACAGAAAAACAAAGAGGACAGACGAATGGCGGAAGAAAATAACAAAGAAAAGCTTTGTATTCCTAGGAGGCCTCCATGGAACCATAGGATGAGTGCAGATGAGTTGGATGCCCAAGAGAGGCAATGCTTTTTGGAATGGAGAAGAAACTTGGCTGAATTAGAGACTGATGCTCGATTAGTCTTGACGCCATTTGAGAAAAATCTGAATGTTTGGAGGCAGCTTTGGAGGGTGATTGAACGCTCAGATGTCGTAGTTCAGGTTGTTGATGCGAGAGATCCATTGACATACTGGAATGATGACTTGAAAAACTATTGCCTTGAAATATGTCCAACAAAGAAGAGTATTCTTTTAATGAACAAGTCTGACATGATCCCTGAAAATCTTAGAGTTGCTTGGGCTGATTACTTTGATCATCATGGTATCGACTATTTGTTTTGGTCGGCTAAGCAAGCGTCTGAAGAAGATGGTAGCCAGAATACAGAGAACACAGAAAGCGATGAAAGAGCAAGACTCCAAAACGTAGATACATTAACTCAATCTCTACAGGAGAGAGCAGCAATAGCAGTCGAAGAAAGTAGCAAGCTTGGGCAGTCACATCCGCATGACCGACTGATGGTGGGCCTAATTGGATACCCGAATGTGGGGAAGTCTTCAACAATCAATGCACTTTTTGGGTCTAAGAAAACTGCCGTGGCAGCCACTCCGGGAAAGACAAAGCACTTTCAGACACTTTTTGTTTCTGATGAATTGTGCTTGTGCGATTGCCCTGGCCTTGTGATGCCTCGATTTGCACATAGCAAGGCTGACATGGTGGCAGCTGGTGTGATACCAATCGATAGGTTGACAGATGTGATTGAGCCAGTTGATATCATCGTTGATCGTGCGGGGCTCAGGCAGTTGGGTCATGTCTATGGCATCAAGATTCCTCTGTCATCTTCTGCCAAAACATACCCGCGGGCAAGATCTCTGCTCTATGCTCTGGCAGCTTCCAGAGGGTGGTCTGTAGCTGGAGGTCTGCCGGATATGACGCGAGCTGGTAGACGGGTTCTAAAAGATTTTGTTGACGGGAAAATACTTGCAGCGAAGGCTCCTCCGGATGCGCCTGCGGATGTTCAGACTTTGGCCAACAGGCTTTCTGCTGGGTCACAGTGCATCAGACGGAGTAACGAGGATTTGGTCGAAGTGGATTATGATCAGGACACAAATGAAGTACCAGGGCCCTCTCCGTTGGAGGATGACCTCTTATTTCTCGAGGAAGACGTCGCAGAGCGCAAAAAAGCAACCAGACCCGCGTATAAGTTTCATAAGAAAATGCGCAAGTCAAAAATGCGAGGGGCTGACAATGACATGATGCCTCTGGAGGATTCCTTTGCCTTTGGGAAGAAGGGTGGAATGCGCAAATAAGAGGTCTGACCAGCCAATAATTTATTTACACTAGCAAAAGATATATATTATTATCAATCTGTAAAAGAAGGAAATTGCAGAGAACCCAATATATTCTTGGCACCAGAATATTCTTCAAGCCGAGCTCCAACCTCTGCAGCCTTGCTGCTGATGATAGAGGAGAAGGACATGTTTGAGGATAGAAATGATGATGCACCTTCATGGATATTTCCTGCAGTAAGTGGGGAAAGATCACCGAGCCCTTTGACATCAAACGCTTTCGACAGACTCGATTGGACGCTGCGAGACCTGGAAGGTAACTTTGCTGGAAGGTATGCAAACCTTGATGGGCAATCTGCCATGGCCATAGAATAGTTTTCAACCTTTTTACCTTTGGATATGACCCCGTTACCTATATCTGCTGCTCCAGTTGCCGCATGCAAGAGTATCCCAGCATTTTGGGCATAAACCTCGGCATTCTGCTGAATATCGGAATCATAAGTGGCCCAGTCGATTGGATCAATTGCTGACGACATGGTCTTGACATGCTCCTTGATGGACCCAAAATCAACTTGATCAGGGCCAAAGAGAGCTCCGATATAACGCACGTCGTAGATGCACTGCAGAATCCCCTTCACATTGCTGGGATTCTCCAAGAGATCCTTTCCATTTCCAAATATTGCATGCAGTATCTCTGAGCCATGAGTAGCAGACACCATATCAATAAGGTCCTCTTGTGCTTGACTTCCACCTGCTCGTTCGATCTCAGCACAAAATGCTACTAGAGCACCAACAACCCAAGCAGAGGGATGGATGGGAGCAGATGGAGTGACACCTGATTGCAATGCATTCCCACAATACTTAGGAGTATATCTCTCCCTACTCCCTAGCATCGTTGTATCACTGCTATGATTCTCAACAAGGGCAATATCCTTCAAAATAATGGTTATATTTTGACTACTCCATGATGCCCATGTACGGATACACCTCTTCCTTAGATCTTCAAGCTTTGTTATGACCTGTCTTGCCCAGGGATGCAACAAATTCAATTTGTAGGAATGAACACCGTCATCATCCTGAGTCAGAGATGCATAATGTTCAGGTCCATAAATAAAATTCCTAAAGCTAATTGATGAGTGCACTAAGGAGCTAAGGAGATCGGATTCAGCAAGGGCCAAAGGTATCAATATATTATGCTCTTTCTCATACTTATCCAATGCTTCCTGGAAAGTTGATTCAATTCTCATCATCTCGGTTTCAAAACTTCCTTTAATGAAACCATGGAAAACACCATCTCGTGTAGATACCGTGCTTGTTGCACTTGAAGATCCCATTATTTCGACTGAAGAATCTAAAGCTAAAGCCAGACTCTTATCCATACTTTGGAAACCTCCCCTTGAAAATTGAATCCACCAACTATTTTTTGAATCCTCAGTTTTTAATTTTCTCACTGAGGCACCAACTTCAGAACAAGACTCTATAAAATTACCCAACCTTGGAACATCACATGCAGTAGACCTGGCATGACTCACAACTGTTTCAACCATGTCATTGGCAGAGATTGAAGCATTATCCAGATGATTTTTAATAATAAATTTTCCTTGGTAAATTAAGTTAGACTCAAATGTCGTATTCCAAAGATCAATGACCTGACCAATACCTTGCTGACATACATCAGCCCAAGTCATCTTTCTCACATCATCCGCCTCTTGAAAGTCATAGGTCCATGCCTCTAAAAAATGCTTCACTTTCATCTCCAAATCCACTAACTCTTTACATGTATTTTGTTCTCCAAATAAAGGTTTAAGAACTTCCCCAAACTTTACTGAAATATCCTTGATCCAATCTTCTCCCTCCAATTGAACTGATGACTCGCTCAAACTTTGCAGCTTTTTCTTTGTATCTTGCACTCTTCCATCGAGAAACTTTAAATTTCTCGACGATTCAGAAGAAATTTTATCTAAACCTGCTTCAACATTATTTATAATATGAAAAAGTGGATGAGAACTATCATTCTTGAAGATCTCAATCACCATGCCCATTGTCTCACATATCCAACAAAGCGATGTCGACAATACTTCAAATGCACTGTACTCTTCTTTCCCACCATCTGCCACCTTTTGAATATCCTTGCAATTCATCTTCAGTGAATTAAGAATGCATTCTTTCCGAGCTGAAAGCAGATGTTTCAACAAATCATCTGAATCCATTGGCCTCAAAAGAGCAAAACAAGCCAATACAGATGCTGCATGTCTGGTTGATATCTTCAGCTCATTACCCAGCCACGCATGCCCACGATTCCAGATTTCAGTATCTAACTTCCTAATAGAAGGCCATACATGCTCAAAAAATGGAAATTGCTTTGCGTATTGCCCAGAGTTTGTCGAAAAATCCTTGTACAGCTCCATTGCATGCAGATACCTGACAGCCGCATCCAGAAACTCGTATCGATCCAGACTACCATATATTGCTTCTTGAGAATCGATTATATATTTCACTTGACTCGCCGCTTCAAACAGATCGTCCATATCTTCATTTTCCGTCGCAGACTCTGGCTCCGTCTCCACAACAACCTCTGTGACAGACTCAACCTTCTGAATCAACAATTTAATCGCCGACGCAACATCATGGGACTGTTTTGCAATTAACCCTATAGTATCGGCACTTGATATCAAATCCCTGCAAAACCAGCAACGTGATTTCCCACGGCAAGAAACTTGCTTGTAGTTTATCAATTGATTCGTACCGATATGAGTCGCCCACAACTTCCCTCAGCTGCCTTTTCTTTTCATCTATATTTTTCAAATACACTTCTTGCTTCTGCATCAGAATCTCGCATGAATTAGTACAGCCAGCTGTCTACCCAATGCCGAAACACGAAACAAACAGAATCTGCACAAATTTGCCATTCCACTTTTCCATTTTCACTACATCGAGACATATCAATTACCTGTCGAATTTCTTCAACATGTTTCGCTTGAAACAGGCGATCTGCTTCCTTCTCCACTCCCATTCTACGCTGTGATCAAGGCACAAAAGAATCAGTACGAGTCCCTATTCAAGACGCATCCCAGTACTCTCTCGCCCAGGGATCCCCCTATTTTTGCAGACATACACTTCACAAATTCCTCAAAGGAATTGAAACTACGCAAACCGTAGCCCTGATCCATGGCTTTATGGCCGAATCCATCCATCTGCTGACCTGCGAGTGCTCGGTTCATGAGGCCTGCGCCCTCGTTCGAGGTTGATATTTCCATTGCCATGGCACACAAAGATATTAGTAAAAATCATTTATTTGTTCTTATTTCTGAGATTATACCTCAAGTTGGTTGAATCTTGGAGGAGTCAGTGGCAGCGATTCTGACCTGACGTGATCACCAGTTCATTTTGGTTCCAGAGTTTTCTATTCCTCTGTAATTATGGTGCGTAGTAGACATTTTACGCGGTGTAGGATTTTGTTTGTGTTAGTGCCATTATAAATTGATTGTATTTGAGAGAATGGTTTGCCGTCAGTGTCGAGTCTCTGCCTCTCTCAACGAACGGGAGAACCTTGTCCTGGCTTGTTCCATACCTGCTCGTGATGGTTGTGGGCTCTTTGTCAGGGTGGTTTTTTTCAATAAAATTAAACGAATAATTGGACTATATCGTAAGCTGATGAGAAAGCGATTTGGTTTGTCACCTTTCTGTTCGATTGGAAGTCTTCCGACTCTTCTCGTGAATAAATGAGTGCCTCTATTATGCTCCAGGAAGCGACGGTCGTTTGTATCGATAACAGCGAGTTTGCTCGGAATGGGGATTACTCGCCATCAAGGTTTCAAGCTCAGGCTGATGCTGTGAACCTGTTGGCTGGTGCGAAAACGCAGCATCACCCAGAAAATACTGTTGGAGTTATGACAATGGCTGGGAAAACGCCTACAGTTTTGGTGACGCCGACGACTGATCTGGGCAAGGTGCTTCAGGCTGTTCAAAAGATGAATATTGATGGGGAGGTGCAGCTGTCGACAACGGTGCAGATTGCGCAACTAGCATTAAAACATAGGGAGAATAAGAATCAAAGGCAGCGCATCGTGGTGTTTGTGGGCAGTCCTGTGAAAGAGGATGTGGTGAGTAGAGTGTTTTGTTCTTGACTCTCTATTGGCAAAATGATGGGTAAAATATATGGTGATATGTCTTGCTGTGCAGGAGACGTTGACGAAAATCGCAAAAAAGTTGAAGAAGAATAACGTGGCAGTTGATGTGGTGAGCTTTGGGTCTGAGGAGGAGAACAGGGAGAAACTTGAAGCTTTTCACGCTGCTGTCAATAGTGGAAACAATAGCCATTTAGTCACGGTTCCAGCTGGGACCATATTGTCTGATATGCTTTTTGCAACTCCAATATTTATGGAAGAGGGTGCTGGTGATGAAGAACCGGCGGCGCCGAGAAGCAATATTGTTGATGGGTTTGATTATGGAGCATTGGGAGTTGATCCCACTCTTGACCCAGAACTCGCCCTGGCACTCAGGATATCCGTGGAAGAAGAAAGGGCCAGGCAAGCCGCTCTCCAAGGAAGCCAGAATCAGGAGGCTGGCGATGAGATGGCAGACCCTGGTCAGGAGGGACAGGCGGAAGCAAACGAAGATCAAGTCGAGACCATGGATGAAGATACCTTACTGCAGGAGGCTCTCGCTCTTTCGATGCAGGGAGGATCGGATACAAAGGCAGAAGAGGAAGGCAACAAGCACGAATCTAATGAAAAGGATACAAGCATGGAACCAGAGGAGCAGATTGAAGTAGACGATCCTGAGCTTGCCTTGGCATTGCAAATGTCCATGGCTGAGCAACCTGAAGAACAGGAGGATAAGGATGCGCAATAGTATAATAATATTTATATTTGTGCGTAAAATACAGATATAGCCTTATAGTCTAGTTTTTTCAGGGAATAATGCACATCTAATTAAACCTATCACTTATCGAATAGATCAGCTATCGTCATTTCCAGCGGGGTTGCTTGTTGATGGATTGATCTTCTCGATTTTAGCAAACTCCCATTCCTTATTGCAAAGAGGACAGGCACTACGAGCTTTTAACCATCTTTGAATACAATCAAGATGAAATACATGCCCACACGTTCCCCAAGCAATGCTAAGGCCCGGGTGTTCTGTGTCACCGGTGGGATTTGCTTGATACTCGATACTAGCTTCATACAGATTATTGCGACAGATTGCACATGTATCCGTGCATATTGCCCACGACCACATTGCTACTGCATTCCATTTTTTTATCTCGAACCTCTTCTTCTTTGGCTTTTCGGCTTGTTTTGTCTTCACATCCTCGCTCGCCTCCATGTCATCCACTTTTTCTGCCTCATCAACCTGCAAAGTCAAACCAGGAATGTTGTCAATCCAAAACATGCCTTTGCAGATCACCATCCAACAAGGCACATCTCATAATTGCCAAATCTTGATATACTTCCATGTCGTGGATCTTTCAATACGGCCTTTCCACCGCACTAGATTAAAACTCAAACAAAGAACGATCAGGTGTGTTGGTCTCGTTACACGCCAGCTGCCTGTACATCGCCTTGTACATCACCTGACAATAAGCAATGTCATTTACAATCAACATACCTCCATATCTATAGCAGCATCTTTCTTTGCCCGCATATTGAATTTTCTGTTTGCTTGTGACCCTACTCTAAATCGTGCGTTTGAGTGATGGAATGGAACTGTTCTGAGGGGAAGGCTTGAAATCTGTTCAGGTTCCCCCACAGTATATTCTTCTTATTCTTTGTGCCAAAATAAAGAATTGTTCAGTCCTTTGAAACTGCCAAGAGTGTGAAGAATTTCAAGAGAAATATGTCCAGATCCATGGATTTCAGTCATTCCCATCGTAGAAGTATCTAGACCGTATAGAATGGGAAGATTGATGATTTTTCGAGCGCTCCGTAGAACGCAGAAACCTGTGAGTTTGTACCTCCACAAAGTTCATAATTAAAACATGGTTAATATATTTAGTGATGGGGGTAAGATATTCGAGAATGGAATTGATTTTTCATCATTAAATGAGTAGAAAAAGCGTGGTTTAGTGGCTGATTTGCGAAAAACAAGCCGATACTCGCGTTGAGAACATCAGATTTGGACTCGCTTTCCGTGAAGATATAGAGATACACATCGAGGATAAGTAGACGCATAGGAATATCAATAATGTATTCAACTCAATACGCTGGCAAGTGTGTGCCATACAAGGTGCTGTTGGGCAGGCGTCGTCCTTGCCGAGTGGAGGTACCGTGCGAACACCGCGGGACTAGAAGTCAGCTTCGGGTCGATAGTTTTTTATCTTCGCCGTCGAGACCTACTTTACCCGCCCATATAGAACGTATTCCTTCGACTAGCGATCATGTGGCGCTGGGAATCAACCAAACGAACGATGTGGCTACAACGGGACGACTGAAGCCAATACCCAAGGACGTAGAGGGGCCAGCGGATGATCCTGGCCTCCATAATCCATTGGAAAGAATGAATCGATTAAGTACTGGATGGATGGGAGTTATTTTCGAACTTGAAGGTGTTTGCGTGGAATATGACAATGGAGAAATGACAGAGAAGGCATGGAAAAAGGTAGCAGAGGAAGAAGCAAAGCCAATGCCATTGAAATGGCAATTTCAGAAAGCAATAGGGATGAAGAATGAACAAGTTATTCAAGAAGTTTTCTGCTGGTCGCGGGAGCCTAGTGCTGTGTCGAAAATCGTGCAGCGGAAAGAGGAATTGCTGTCAGAGCTTCTGGCTGACAGGGTGCCTGTGGTCTCTGCACCAGCTCAAAGGCTTTTGGCCGGTCTTAAGACGCATGACACTCCACGAGCACTAGTATCTTCTGCTCCTGAAAAGCGAGTGCTGCAAATGATTAGGCACTCTGCAATTGAAGGAGCATTTGATGTGGTCATCAGCGGGGATGATGTTTGCAGAGGTAAGCCTGATCCTGAAGCATATCTCTATGCCGCGCAGCAACTTAACCGGCCTCCTTTAAGATGTGTCGTGATTGGCAACACAAACACAAGTATTGAAGCAGCGCATGAGGTTGGAATGAGATGTGTCGCTGTGGCTGGTCGAACGCCTTTGTATGAGCTCTCGGCAGCCGATTTGACAATCAAGTCCCTCGAGGAATTGACCTTCCTAAATCTGAAACGGTTATTTGGAGAGGAAGAAACTGTGTCATTTGAGAAAGAGGAAGAGTATTCAGATGTATGATGGCCTCCCTGTACTTTACCTGTACTAAGGATTGAATCTGTACCATAAATCTACCAAATGTTTTTTGTTCTTTCTTGTATATTTCTGCCTAAATCTGGCAACAAATTAAATAAATTTGTGAAGAATATGTTGTAATTATTTTTTTTGATCAAAACGAATTAAATTGTGCCGTCATGATCCAAAAGAGAACCAGCCCTTCTTCTTCCCCTTGGCACCTGCATCATTGCCAGATGACGAATCACTCGTATTCTCTTCACCTGCAGTGTTCTCGTGTTGATCCTTTTCTCCTTGTTCCTGTCTAATCAGGTCACTTATATCCAGATCCTTTTTGTAAGCTTCCAGCAATTTCTTTTGTCGTTGGGAGATGTTTTTTGGAGTCAGGACTTTGACTATTACATACTGGTCACCCTTCCTCCCCCTTTGACCCATGAGATCCATTGGTACACCATACCCTCTCATACGAAGTCTATCTCCACTCTGTGTTCCAGGCTTTACTTTCACCTCAGCAAAACCACTTATAGTCCTTACATCTACTTTTGTGCCCAAAACAGCATCTACCATATCAATCTTTGCCTCCGTGTACAAATCAAAGCCTTCTCGCCTGAAGTTGGGTGATGGCATTACCATCACCTGCAGCAGTAAATCCCCAGGAGGTACGCCCTCAGGCCCAGGCATCCCCTTGCCTTCTACTTGAAGCTGAAATCCATCGTCAACTCCAGGTGGGATGTTAACTTCAACATTTGAAAACCCTTTCCCTCGAAGACCCATTGAGGAAAGATCAATGGTTCTAGTTGTGCCTCGAATGGCTTCATCGAAAGAAATTGTTATACCAGCCTGTACACTTCTACCTTTTCTAACTCGCCCACTGAAACCATGGCCGCCACCAAATATGTGCTCAAATATTGTTCCTCTAAACTGTTGGGACTGTCCTCCAGCAGCTCCTCCAAAGAATTCCCGGAAGAGATCCTCTGGATCAACTTGTGCTCCGCCAGGGAATGGTCCACTACCAGGAGAACCTCCTCCAGATTCTACATTTTCATATGCAGCATGTCCCATCTGATCGTAGGCCGCTCTTTTTTGTGGATCTCTAAGTGTGTCATAAGCTCTTTGTACTTCCTGAAACCGCTCAGCCGCTTTTGGATCCCCCTGATTCGTATCTGGGTGGTACTTTTTCGCTAGCTTGTAGAATGATTTCTTAATATCAGAATCTGAAGCTCCGGCGGATACACCCAAGACTTCATAGTACGTCTTGGATTGCCATAAGTTGCTGGGCCGAAACTCTCTCACCTGAAGGTTTTGAGTGAAAGATTCCTGTGAGCCTGCAATACACATCTAATGAATTATCCATCGTTCGATCAACATTAATGTTAACATTGGATTCCTCAATCGCATTGAGACAAGTCAAGCTGGGCGTGTGCTGACTAGCAAGCAAACAAGTAGACGTACTTAGTACTGAAGCGAACACCTGATCAGCCCTCCTTACTTGAGATCGTAATGAATTGATTTTATTTATTTCTGTCCTGAGTTGCCGAATGATCATTGCTTTCCACTCTATATTCTACAGGTAATCGAACTATCCAGAAGACGGCAGACCGATGTTTAGTAAAGACTTATACGTGCATTTTTATAAATATTTAGTGATAAATGGTTACATTCAATAAAAATAGACTATGGAGTAACTCAAGTTTATGATTTTTCATCAGCATTGTGTGCCCCGAACAAGGAGACAAGAGATCTCTGTTTTCTCTCTTCTAGTAGCACTTGCATGACGTCATCCAATGAGTGCATGCCATGCACAACATTATCCCTAGTTCTCACATTTACCGTCTGATCAATCCTTTCTTTCTCTCCAACAACAAGGATATAATTGAACTGGGCAACTTGAGCTTCTCTGACTTTCTTCTGCATCTTTCTGTCCTGGAGATCTGCATCCACATGGAAACCATGCTTTCTCAAGGTATTCTTCAACTCTATTGCGTATTCATACGATGAGTCAGAAATAGGAACGACCATCACCTGGCGCGGTGAGAGCCATAATGGCCATTTGCCTGCGAAATGTTCGGTAAGAATAGCAAACATTCTCTCAACGCTGCCCAAAATTGCTCTATGGACAATAACTGGTCTGATGTATTCTCCCGCAGCATCCACATACTCCAATTCAAATCGAATTGGAAGCTGGAAATCTAATTGGACAGTTGCACATTGGAATTGTCTTCGCAAGGCGTCGTATACAGTGATATCAATTTTAGGTCCATAAAAGGCGCCATCACCAGGATTCAGTTCCCACTGATGGCCAGCGTCGTTCAACGCTTGTTCCAATGCTCCTTCTGCTTGATCCCAGAGTGAGAGTTCTCCTAGATAACCTTCTGGTCTTGTAGATAAAGCCATTTTGTATTCCAACCCGAATACAGTGTAGACCTCATCCAACATCTTGAGGAATGATGTTATTTCCTCTCGGACCTGATCGGCTCTGCAAAAGATATGGGCATCATCTTGCTGGAAACGCCTTACTCGAGTTAGTCCTGAGAGAGCTCCGGAATATTCATTTCTGTGTAGCACTCCAAAGTCAGCAAATCGAAGAGGGAGCTCTCTGTAGGATCTGGCTCTGTGACCAAACATCACACAATGGCCTGGGCAATTCATTGGTTTCAGACCAAATTCTTGCTTTTCCACTGAAAACGAGAACATATTATCTTTGTAATGAGCGGCGTGGCCAGAAGTGTCCCATAATGAGAAATTATATATGTTGGGAGAAACCACTTCGTCATAACCGTATTCCCAATACTTTTCACGGATGAAATCCATCAATGAATTATATATACGCACCCCATTTGGCAGGAAAAAGCATGACCCTGGAGACACAGGGTTAAAAAAGAATAATTCTTGCTGGGTACCAATATTTCTATGGTCTCTCTTCTTGGCCTCTTCCATTCTGTGCTGATAGGCCTTCAACTCTTTGTCATCAGGAAAAGTAATGCCATAAACCCGCTGCAATGGCTCTCTGTTTATATCTGCCCTCCAGAATGCTCGAGATAAAGAATTGACGCCTACCGCCTTCAGGACTCCAGTATGAGGCACATGGGGTCCTGTGCACATGTCAACCATGGGCCCACAACGATAGCAAGAGATGACCTCGCTATCTGGAAAAGCTTCGATCATTTCTAACTTGAACTTATTCTCTGAAAACATATTTTTAGCCTCTTCTTTTGTGATGACAACGCGCTCAAAATCCTGGCGTTCCTTTACAGACGATTGCATTCTCTTCACCAGCCTCTGTTTGTCTTCATCATGCAAGTTTCGCTCCCCCAAGTAACAATCGTAATAAAACCCTTCCTCCAAGGCAGGTCCAATTGTAAGATCAGCTCCATACTCCAACTCAAGCGCCTGGCCTAACAAATGCGCACTTGAATGCCAAAAAGTCTGCGGTCAAATCCAGGTAGTATCAAAATACAGCACAAGCCAAACACTCTAGGCGACGACTGAGTTGTTCAATGAAGTCATCAAAACAGGTTTAACACCACTTCAAAACAGGTATTCTAACTTACATCTTTCCCATCAGGATCGTCAAAAGTGAGCAGTTCAAGCGAGCAATTTTCCTCCAGTGGACGAAAGAGATCCCACACAGAACCACTTACTTTTGCAACGATGCATTTCTTTGCAAGGCTCTTGGAGATTGAGTTGGCAACATCTAATGGAGTTGTAACTCCCTTAATCCCATCTTTTATTGCTCCATCGGGCATCGTAATGGAGATGGAGACGTTTTCTTCCTTGGCCTTTGCCACGGCGGCTTCATGTCGTGCCTTTACTTTCTCAAAAATCTCCACCCTGTGCGCATAGTACAGATTTTTCTCTGCAACAATATCCTCCCAACTTTTGCCATCTTGATGCGGGGACAATTTCTCCGAAGGTTTGCCAAAATCCGTAGGAGTGGCAGCCACTTGTGATCCACAGCACTCGGCACCCATGGTAACACTGTGAACGTATTACAATAAGTAAGCGATATTTTTATATTCAATTTTTGAGTCGCCTCCCAGGCTGCATGCATTTTCAGCTACATCGGCGGTTCACTCAATTAAGGGATTGACCAAATTCTCAAAGCAACAGAGGAGTGTGGTCAGATCTGTTGGCATATATATACACCTAGATGGCATTATGCCCGCTTTTTTTAAACCTTGTCAGGTTTGCTGCTGATTCCTTGGATTCTCAGGGCTTCTTTGCCTGCATCAATTCAATAGATCAATGGCATAAGCGAAACAAATCAAATCTTTGAAGACAAGTACCATACAAAAGCGTACCATTGCTCAAAGATACGGGACTTGTACTGCTGAAGTTTCAAACCTGGCTTCTTTTCCTTCATTATTGGTAGTTCTCGCTCAAAATAGGCTGCGAATGCTGCCTTAGTCCTCCTGAGATCAATACATATTATGTTAACTATCTTGCAAGTTCCAGTTGGATGCAATACGACAAACATGCAAATATAAATTCGTACTTTTCTGGATGCCTATCTTCCTGTTCTTCGCCCAAAGACATTTGTTTGACTGCATCATCAAGCGAGTGAGCATCTAAAACCACAGCTTCCCGATTATTTATTTCCACATCTACTTGCTGCCCGTACTCCTCAGCTGTGGTCGTCTTTGTCATGCCTCTCTGTCTTTCTTCCAGCATAGCCTGGCGCTTCTCCTGTTCTTTCTCAGCCTGTAGCTGCAATTGATGAGCTGTGACTTTGGAAGCCTGCTTGCTTTTGCCCAATCGAGCCATTGCAGCTTCCTCTTCCAGCTGTAACCTTTTTTTTTCTTCTCGTTTCTGCGCTGCCTCTAAACGTTTCTTCTCCTCTTCCTCTCGCTTTTTATCTCTTTTATTTTTCGGGTTATCATGTTGTTCCCAATAATCGTTGTCAACCTTAGCCTTAGCGGCAGCTTTCTTGGCCTCCTGCTGAGAAGCCTTTTGCTGACGTGCAGCTAAAGCCTTCTCGTTCACTGCCAATTTCTTCCCCATTGTACCCACGCGTCAAAATCGACTATCCATTACTATACCAATCTGATTAACGATCCCCAGTCCTGAACCAAATCACAAAAGATAAATTAGTGCCATGAGGCGTGCTTTAGAAACTTCATGGCGCCCAGTCTGCTGCATTTCCTCCAATCATCATTTAGCACAGGAATAAGCCATTCTCAAAACGTAATTTATCACATTCTGCTTATTTTTAATATTGCACAAGTAAAAGATAGATCTGCTGGCACAATCTGAGTTTTGGTCTGGGCAGACTAGTTTGTGGAAACCAGCACGCCTGTCAAGTTTCGGGAAGGCAGACACTGCTTTGATACTGTTCGTGAATAGGTAAAAGTGATAATAATAATAATTAAGTGGGAAAAGGATCTGCTGTTTCTGATTTAAAAGTGGAAAGAGCCCTGGCGATAATGAATGCGAGAGCCTCGTTGTCGGCTACACCGCACATTGGACTTGGACCATCGCCCGTATGCATGGATATCAAATTGTTACGATCTGTGCTTGAACTTAAAATCTTTAAAGCAAAATGTAGTTTGAAATGTGCCTCGAGAAGACATGTGTCTGCTGCGGCGGAAAACCCACAAATATCGAGAGGACGGAGCGGTGCACCAACCGGTGGGGATTTGCGGGTTCCTAGCAGTAAAGAATTGCAAAAAATGAGGCAATATAGGCAACAGCAGCAGTTTCGACAACAAAGAGTGTTGCGCCAGCAACAAAGGTTGAGTCAGGGAATTCCTCAGGTGCCTCCTGGCAAGGAGGTGAAGCGACAGATCGGGTCTAGGTCTCGATCTTGTTCCCCAAAGGGGAAAAGGAAGGAAAGTCAAGGGAATAAAAAAGGCAATGTACGTGATACGTGTATTGGATAGAGGGTATATATGAATCTCCTGTATGCATGCAATGATTGTGAGGTGAGATACTTAGGGCTGACATGTCTTGGCTTGTGTGGAACAGGCTTCTCTAGGTCAAAAGCGTGAAGATCTCCATGTGGAGGTAGATGACGGGATGACAGTTGAAGAATTCGATGAATTCGCGAAAAGTCATGGTTTCGAGAGAAGTTGGAGGGCACAGATTAGCATTCTTTCTGGTATGGGATTTAGCATACGTCATTTGGCAAAGGTTGCATCTTCGCGACCTGAGATTTTTCAGACATCGCCAAAGACAATGAAGCGTAAGTTGTTGTTTTTCGAGCAATCTGTCGGAATGACAAAGGAACAGATAGTAAAAGTGGTGCACAAATTTCCGCGGATCTTGGAATATGGATCTGAACAGACAGTGAAGCCAAGACTGGAGTTCTTGAGCGAATGCGGAGTTCAGCCTCAAAACATTGCCAAAATTATTTCAAAGTCTCCCATGATAATGTCGCTTAGTTTATCTGATACGCTCAGTCCCCGAGCATCGTTTTTGAAGGAGGAGCTAGGGCTAAACAAGGCAAATTTGGGAAAACTGATCAGCCGTCACCCTCAGGTTTTGACATGCACAAAAGAAATGATGCAGCTCAGAGTAGATTTCTTGCTTGCAAAGGCGGGTATCAAGTCAGAAGATTTGGGTAAAGTTGTTGTCGCTCATCCTCAAGTGCTGCACTATAAGATTGACAGCATGTTGGAGAGATTAGAGTATTTGAGTTCGGTTGGAATGACTCAAGAGCAGATATCACAGGCAGTCTCTCGGTTCCCCCAAGTTTTCTCACTCAGCGTTGCCACAAACATGGGGCCCAAATGGCATTACCTGGTGGAGCATCTTGGAGGTGATGTGCAGGCTCTCGTTTCTTATCCAGGTTATTTTTCATTGTCTTTGCCCAATAGGATCATGATGAGACACCTTTACTTACAAAAAGTAAATGGAGCTGCCCCCCTTCCTTTTCCTTTGGGGCATTTAAAAATCACTGACAAAAAATTTGCTTGCGAAATCGCTGGAACAAGCTTGTCTGAGTATGAGGCATTCCAAAAAAGTCGGGAGAGTGGTCAAGACTCTATCAATGTGCAACACGAGTCAGAAGAAATCGAAACAGAGGAGTCAGATGCAGAGGATATGGGACTTGGAAATTGCCTGGATCCTAGAGGAACCTTGTCAAATGTATTGACTTTACCAAATTCGAGATTGAATCTCGTTTAACTACATTTTTTTTAATTTAATGATTTATCATCCTTGCTTTTGCAAGTCAATGTAAAGTTTTCTATTGAAAATATTCCCTTCCTCATCTTCAAATTCTTCATCCACATCAGCATGGAATCCTTCAGATTTCTTTTCCTGCAGATTTCTCCAAAGAGATACAGCCTCTGTTATTGATGTAATCTCAAAGAATTGTTTCGAATTTGGAATACCCAATGCTTTCATCCCAGCAATATGCTTTTGTTCTGTAAAGTGCTTTTCAAATGCCCGTCGCCCCCAATAACTGGCACCACCACAAATTTCACACTTGAATTCGTGATTCAGTCCATGAAGCTTGTACAGCCAGTAGGGTATTGGCTTGCCGTCCCAGCCTAAAGGGAGTTTTAATGGATTGTAGATGTACTCATCTTCCTCATCGCCTTCGTCTCCAAATGCGACAGGCTGATCTTCCGCTTGCTCTGCCTCCATATCTGCCAAAAATTCCTCATATGTTTGTGCTTGCCTCTTTTCAATGCGGTCGATGGTTGCCCGATATTCCCTATCCAAAAGCCTAAGCATATATTTCAATGTGAATTCTTTCAATGCTATGGTGCGTAGTGATTCAATCTCTGCACCTGTAGCCTTTGCTTCAGTAGCAGGTCTACCAGAACCCTTTGCAAACAAGGATTTGTCAATTTCATCGATTGACTTTCCCTTCACCTTCATCAGCCGTTCAGCCCTTTGTCTTGGTGTTCCTCCACACTTCAGTCCAATACTAGCCAAGATCGCTTTCAGACGTTCTCCACCCAAGGCTTCCAGTTCCTCTACAGAATCGAAATCCTCTATTGATACTGCATCCTCTGTACCAAACACAGATGTACACCAGTCTCCTTTTAACCCCCCATTTTGCCATTGATTCTCAAAGTTTTGAGCACATTTCTTTTGAATCTCATCTATATCCGTTAGTGGATGTATTCTACAGTAAAAAGAGAACAGATATCCGACCAGTTTGTCCAAATACAAACCATATTGCAGACTCCTCAACTTTGTCAGCTTGTCAGTCTCACCCACATGAGTCTCAAGACACTGCACATAATCCTGGTACGATATCTGCTTCCCAAAATCCATATTTTGCCATTCTTGATGCAGTTCTAACAAATCCAGGTATCGACCAAGCCCTTCTTCCCCGCTGAAGTTCGCGTCCAGCATATCTTCGCTTGGGACCAGTGCAGAGTCATCGTGCGCCCCAATCACGTCTTGTCCAAATTCATTCCCTCTGCCGTCCCGTTCTAACTCTTCCATACGCTTATAAAAATTTCTAAACACATTATCACCGCGCATATCTGCAATTTCCTCTTTTCTAGCTCCATCCGCATCTTCATATATTTCAATCTGCAAAACACACACCCCGGCACTCACATTCGGACACGCTTGCATACATATATACTCATTATTTCATGTTTACTTCTTTAAAAACAAGTTGTGCAATACGCACCAGACGCCCAGCTCGCTCCCCAAGAGTTTCCAGCATTGCCTTCACTCTATGGCCTTGTACCAGTTTTTCTTTGTAGTTCTGCGGCTCATTCTTGAAATCCTTCACTATCAATCTCTCCAGTCGTTCCATATCTTCATGGCATTGCCGAGTTTCTTCCAGCAATGTGTTCGCCATGGCTGCAGACAAGGAACGGGAACAAGCAGAGATGGGCTATCAAATCAAATATTCTACTCCCTTAGGAACCAAAACTCCCTTTCTCGTGTGACCTAACCTTTTTTGTCATATTTTGCTGCCCTTGTTAGATGGAGGAAGGCCCCTGAAGTACTAAATCCGTCGAGCGATTCAAAGGGGCCTAGGCCATCAAATTACCCTAATAATTAGGGTAACCCATGTCTGGGACGTCCCAGTTCGTCGACGAACAGACCGCGTTCATTTACCAGACTAAAAACTTGCTTGCTCGCTATTCATACCACAAATTATTACAATTTGAGTGTTATAACGATAGATGGAAATGCAAAGTATACAAATGTCACGATAAGATGGCACTCCTTAGAAGTTGCCTCGTGCGTAGACTTGCGAGTGCTCTTGAAGCGTAGTAGCATGCAGAGAGGTTGCTAGATAATTCTTTGGAATTGACCTGAGGATTTTATCCATTTGGTGTGGGGAGCAGGGTTCGTCCGGGAGACATTGCAAAGAATGACAATGGGTTCCCAGCTAGGGATGATGCTCATGGCACTATTTCTCGGGTGTCTGGTGTATCTGACCGAGGCAAGGAAAATGGCGCAGACTTGGAATCCTACTGTCCAAGTATTGGGGTTGGAAAAAAATGGCATCGGTAGAAGAGGAAGGAGTTTGCTGTATGAACAGCAAATCTGCGTGTGGTTTCCGAAACTTCCATTTTGTCAGGATGACAGCAAGAATGATGCCAGGGATTCGAGGGATCGCGGGATAGAAAAAGTAGATGGAACATCTTGTCCTAGCATCAATCTTAATCTTGCAATGGTTGATGTATTTCATCAGAGCAGAAATAATCCACAGGTGGTTTATCAAGTTCAGTGTCAAAATAGCAATGGTCAAACATACAGGCCTTCAGAATTTTTGTCGACAACTGACGTTGTGTCTCGTTCTTACGCATCAAAATATACGCCTGGAGAAATAGTTGCTGAACTCAATTGTGGAGAACGTGTATCTTGTTCTGTCAAATATATTGAAAGGGGCGTGTCCGGAGAGGAACTACGAGCAGGCATGCTCACCTCTGGGGATTTGTGTCAGTTTGACTACAGGCATTTTGTTCAATTATCATACAGAGAGCCTGGGACTGTGTGGACATGCAGCGGTGGTGAGATTCGGTATGCATTGCAGTGCGTCGAGTGCGAGGATCCTAATTTTCCTTGGGATTTGGCAATGGAATCATCTGGCCCACCCTTAACATCAGAAGACAGTAGCTCCTTTGGTCAATTTAATTCTGTCATGGTGATCGTGTCTGTAAGTGTTGTTGCAGTAGCTGTTTTGCTTTCAATCGTAGCCATTTTGATAAGAAGTCGTCGAAGAGCGAATGCAATTGATCAAAGAGTGTCTGAGCTGATTGACTACAATAGAAATAATAGGAGTGATTCTTTCAAACCACCAGATTTGTATGTGGTTGGAAGTACTGAGCCAAGCCCTCCAAGCACACAATACTCTGGACCAATCGTAGTTTTCAACTGTTACGATGATAAATTATCAGACATCGATAGAAAGCGTAATTCTGATACTTCTGATATGGATTCAGAATGGAGTATTCCACAGATTGCCATAGCTACTGTAGACCAAGAAGGCAACTCTGATGGCGACAGCCAAAGTAATGAAGATGATGAAAAGCTAAGTCCTCCAGAGCAGCGACATGACAGAAGTTAATAGATAGTATCATGATTATTATTTAAGGTATAAGATTAATTTAGCTGTTAAGAATTATTCTAGGTAGCCTTCCTTGTTAGCATGACCCTGTAAACAGGAAGACCCTGATCCAATACATGGCATTCTCTTTCAGTAGGGACTGGTAAAGGATTCCTCACCAGCCAACCTCCTTTCTTCCATGTCAAGGTATCTTCTATTGTATCATCACTGCTTTCCTCAGGCTCGCTCTCCTCAAAAAATACGAATCCGCTCCCCGAATGCTCCTCAGATAATGTGAGTTGCCCCTTTGATCCAAGCTCAAACTTGTTTCGCATGTCCTCGGCCACCTCCAGCACATCTGATTGTAAAAATATCTTCCCATCCTCCGCAAGTACTTCTAATATTGATTTAACAAATTCTAGTTGGACAATCCTTCTTTTCCTATGTTTTTTCTTGAAATGTGGGTCTGGATATTGCACAAGTACCAATTGTACTGGACCAGGGTAGGTGCTAAGCATACTTGCAATCGATACTGTGGCGTTGGCTTTCGTAAAATAAACACGGTTTTGCATTCCTAAATGAAACGACCACTTGTTTGCTCTCTGTATTATTGGCTCGCGGATTTCCAGGCCCAGGCAATTGCTATCATGTATGATCTTGCTTAGACCAAGCAAAAACCGACCATAGCCAGAACCAACATCGAGAATGAGGGGCTTGGATGGATCCTCAAATATCTTATCCCATTCTAGTGGCTTGACTGGATCTTGTAACTCTTTTTTAAGAGGGTTCACGTGCTGGCGAAATCGAATACCGCCAGCCTTGTCATACAAGCTTTTGTCTAGCCCAAGTTCTTGAAAGGTCCTCATTGCTCCATGAATGTTCTCGTCATCGGTGACATAATTGCTGCTATTAACTGCCATTTTTTTATCTTTATGAGTCATATCTCGATGAAATGGCTTCGTATATCCGGCTTGGAGGCCAAAGGATAGCCGCCTTCCCAGTAAAAAGGTCAGACCCAGTTGCTTACTTGCAATCACGCGCATTCCATGCATAAACGAACAATTGATCTTTCAATATATCCTTCGATTTTTTTTAATATTTTGCAATGTATAGACGAGAAAAAAAGATCTATCAAAATTGAGACATTAGGATGTGCCCATCATGGGGAACTTGGCCAAGTTGGAGGGTCCCAATTCAGGATCCTGATCCCAGAAGAACGAGACCAATGTAGCAAAGCTAAAAATTGTTTATTGATATGCAGTTCTATACATAGCATCCAAAGGTGGCGATCGATGGATCAACATGGCCTATTTTATCGTAGTTCTCAAACCAGAGTGAAATAGCATGCAAACGACAGTGACGCCTAGTAGCGGTCCAGAAGCCTCAAAACTGGCGATCAAGCTGATAGAGTGGAATTATGGTCCTATTTGTAAGGTAAGATATCATTCACAATCGTGATTGGGTTCAATCATTGTCGTTGCATTGATATTTCTCTGCTGCTGCTGCTGCTGCTGTAGGAATTGGTAAAGAGCTTGGTTCACCATGGCAGACAGAGTCTTCAGGAGCTTGCTGTGACATCAAAACTGTCTAAAGAAGCACTGAAAGTATGCATCTTAGTCTTAATTCAACAGAATTGTGTTGTAGTGAACCAAAGCTCGATGACTGGCCGGAAAGATGAGTATTTATATGAAGCTGATGTTGCTCGAATTCTGCAAATTGTCAGAATTCCCATGTTTACGTCTGTTCTATCTCGAGTTCTACCAAAAGTAGAACGAGAGATTGGGAAGTATATTCTTCAGTCTATTATTCACCATGGAAGGCTCAGGATATCGGATATCATTGAGCATGTACTAGAATATTTTGAAGATGGGGAAATAAAGAGAAGTGTACTAATTGAGCATGTGTTCACATTGATCGAGCGCAGGGTATTGGAAAGAGCCCCCATGTGCTCTGTGCCTCCTGCACCAGAATATATTCACTTGAAAGCACGCAAAAGGAAGGCAAGTCGAACTCATGAAGATGAAGATGCAGAGGCTATGACAATAGCAAGAGAACGGGCTAGGCTGGATCACTCTATGAAGAGATTTCAGACTGATCCCGAAATAAAATCAAAACTTGAGTCAAAGAAGAAAGTGGACCAAGATAATATATTATGGCGGGCGAATTTTGAGGAATTGAATAGACTTCTCTGGAATAACATTGTCCTGGAAGCCTTCAAGAATGAACACGATGCATTGACTGCGCAAGTAGTCGAAGCAATGCTTGCGACGCCTTTTAAAGCATCTAGTGATTTTTATACAATGTCTGAAAGCCCTTGTTTGGATGTACGTGGGATTGCAAATGTATCAGGGAAGATACATGAGTCTCCTTTGAATCAGGATAGAATCAAGCAAGTTTTGAGGTTCGTATTATATGAATGCATGCACTGTGTATAATCATTATCTTTCTTATAATGTATGAGTTACAATTATGTCGTTCTTGCAGTCGATGTGAGCGAGGAAACAAGTCACTGTTGCTTGCATGCATTATTCGTGCTGGGACAAACTACAAAATTGACACACTTAAGGCATTAGAATTAGCCAGAAATACCTCTCTTCTTGCCCTTATAGACCAAAGATTTGGTAGTTCTGCAAAGAGGATCTGGAACATGCTTTACACCGAAGGCCAAATGGAGCAGAGGGCCATTGCCACAGAGGCCATGATGCACAACACAGAAGCAAGAGAAATTCTGTACGCCATGCTACGGAACGGCTTTATTTCACTGCAGGATGTTCCTAGAAATCCTGATAGAGCACCTTCGAGGACTTTTTATACCTGGCGGGCAACAATGGAGACAGCCTGTGCAAGAGCCTGCATCATGCTTTACAGAACAGCAAATAACCTCCTTGCCCGTATGGCACATGAGACAGCGATGCATTCAGAATTATTGCATAGAGTCCATCTAGTCAATCAGGGGAGAATGGATAGTTCCCAGCTAGACGCAGGATCCCTGCATAAACTAAAGAGAACAGTTCGTATCATAGAGGCATCTTTGATCTCGATAGATTCTCAGCTCTCCACCTTTTTGTTCGACTTTAGCCAATAAGTCATACCTCCATCCTCAACTCAGAAAAGCAACGAATCAAAATTGTAAAATGAACCCCAAAGGATTCCCAAAGGATCGATATCTATTGCGTAGACACACACCAACAGTAAGATCAGTATTTTCTGTTCCCTCGAGAACCCAACTTTTCTGTGAACGGCAATATATCACCGATCGGGCGGGGACAATCTCAACCCAATCCTCCCGGCTGGATGCGCATGCGTCTTCCCATCCAGTATCTTCTGTGACCGAGGACTTGCTCTGCGACATCCAAGCAATCTCGTCTCACCCAATCCGGCTCGGGCCATCAAATAGCCAAATTAATGCCCCTTTAATACTCGGATGACAGCAAAATTAGATTGAGAAGTAAAACTTTATCATACCTTTACATTGCTCTAGACACGGTACCGAAAAATCATCAGAATGCAGGCAACCAAGAGTGTGCGCACCTTTAGCGCTGTCCCATTGGCAACTCGCCCTCGTGTTGCTTCTTCCCCAGCCAGTACGTGTTGAATTTCAGAGAGATGCGCTGTTATATTTAACTTGCGGGTTATGCTTATGTCAGATGGTCTTTGATTGTTGTCGCCCACAATAAAACCGGTGATGACGAGTTGACTGTTTCTTTTGCTTGGATGGTTTGACTCTGTCCGATTTTAAGGATGGTGATGATTTAATATTCGCGTTTTCATCTACAGGGAGATGCTCCTTTGTTGTCCGTGCTGAGGAAGCCGCTGGAGAGGCTCCAGCAAAGAAGCCCGATGTTGGCCCAAAGCGTGGAACCATGGTGAAGATTCTCCGCCCTGAATCCTACTGGTTTAGAGACGTGGGCAAAGTTGTGTCTGTGGATCAGAGTGGAATTCGTTATCCAGTGGTAGTTCGTTTCGAGAAGGTCAACTATGCTGGAGTGAGCACCAATAACTATGCACTTGACGAAGTGGAGGAGCTGTAAGGAGGGTCTACCCTTGTTTTTCCTGTCTTGGTACAAGATGACCATGGTGGTGCTAGTAGGATGATGTAAAAATATAACAGATAGTAGAACATTTACAATATTAGTCGTCCTCTGAAATGGGAGAGGAACAGGTGACTATTGCTCGGGCTCTTCACTGGATGAGCCATCAACTTCCCACCAAAGGGGTGGAGATGTTTCTAGACGTTTGGTCAGAACATCGCATCCGTCCTCTGTAATAATAAGCTCGTGCTCGAATTGAGCCGATCGTTTCCCATCCTCAGTCACGGCAGTCCTGCAAACAAAATTAGCATGCACAATCTTTAATATTCTTTGCAGGCCAACTTTCAAATATACGCCACGTACCATCCATCAGGCCATGTCTTGTCCCTATGACTTCCTATGTTGATCATAGGTTCTATGGTAAAGACCTCTCCTACTTTCATAATACCTTTGGCCTTGTTGTGAGCATAGTGTGGAACATTTGGAGCACAATGGAATAAATCCCCAATCCCGTGTCCACAATATGTCTTCACAACACTGAAACCTTTTGAAGTCGCGTGTTTTGTAATTATATTGCCAAGATCCCGGTATCTTGCTCCCGGTCTACAAGCCTCGATGGCCAAAGTAAGGCACTGCACATTTTGAACACAACCAATAAGTACAAATCAAAGTACCAGCACCAATGGCACTATGTAAACCAATAGTCAACTCTATACTTTTATCATCGCTATATCATGAAAGCCTTTTGCAGTCCAATGAAGATGTAATAATCTTTTATTTTGGAAACGAGATCTAGTGACACCCATACCTCGTAGGTAGTTTTCACGAGCAATTTGCTCAGTTCGTCAACATTGTCTCCAACAGTATAAGTTTCATTCAGATCGCCATGCCAACCTTTATAATATACAGATACATCTACATTTACAATATCGCCATCCTCTAGTTTTCTATGGTCTGGGATCCCATGGCAAATGACTTCATTGACAGAGGTGCAAACTGACTTTGGAAAGTTGTAGTAGTTGAACGGAGATGGATAGGCTCCATACTCTATACAAGCTTCATGCACAACCTGGTCAATATAGTCAGTCGTAACACCAGGTTTGATGGCCGCATGCGCTCGATCTAGAACAAGACGCCCTATCCTAGCTGCCTCCCTGATGCCAGATTCCTCTTCACCAGATCGAATTGCAACTGCACAACACCATTATACCTGGATTACATCTACTTCAACACGGATCTTATTTTAATATAGTCGCTTTTATCAGTGGACAAAGGTGCAATAGCCTATCAATCGATTCAGCACAGTCACAACAAATGCTCTGTAGTAAAACGTACCCACACTCTGTTGCTTGCTTCTAATTTCAGACCTAGGAATTCCGTCCGCGTAGTAGTCCGTTTTATGTATTGAATCGGGAATCTTCATATCATACATATTATATTTGTAAACATGCGAAATTGTGAATATCATAAAAAAGAGGCACCATCTGTAATCAGAGATGCCTTAACAGACACAGAGTACTAGTCATAGAGCAGTAAAGGACCTACCTCTCTCGTCGGGCCGATTCGATGAGGCCTCAGGTTGCCAGTCCATTTAAACTCAGGTCGATATAATGCACGACCTTGGCCTCTTCTCACGCAATAATGCCAGGCATGCGGACCAGGCTTGTGAATCAGTTTGTGTTCTTGCCAAGCATCCTACGAGAAGTGAAAGACATTCAGTCTCAATTACCTCGATTAATCTAATTATATTTTAATCTACATCAAACTCACTTTGAAGCATTCTTGAGAGCAAAATGTGGAGAAATCGTCCTCAAGTTTGAGTTCAAGACATTTGGGGCATTGAAGTGTCGCAGGCTTCTTACAAAGAGCACATACATGCCCATCCATTGATGCTAGTTTCTGAGATTCCATTATTTAAAATATTATTTAATTAATAATGAATATCAAGCCATTCGTTCCTTGCAATTTGCTCTGATGGCCGCCACCCAGAATGTGTCCAGTACCTGCCATGCTGTGTTATTTTGGCCAACTTATTGGCCTTATATATTAGCAGTACTGCTGGAAATGGTACAGTCATTGCACCTCTGCAATCGAATTTACATTTTCCACGGATTCTTAATCTTACAAACTAGTCATATGTGCTCATCATGACCAATATCACCATGATCGGTATTCTGATTTTTACGAAAAAATCCCTAGACCTATAGATCTTTTGCTTGGACCTTTCCTCTGTTTGCATTCTGTGCAGCTGCGGCGTTTAAAATCCTGTTCAGGAGAAACATGTAATCCTTGAATTTCAGAGGACTTAGATGACTAAATTCTGAAAAGAATCCGAGATAAAATATAAATGGCAAGGAAAGGATTACAGAAACAAGGCCAAGCACAGGATACACTCCAACTAATTTGGGGTACTGGTCAACATGATCCTGCATTCAATATACAACAAAGAGAGATCAAGTTGAGTCATACAAATCGAATACAACGACACTCCTTGCTTCATACCTGAAGAAAATGCGCAATGTACCACAAAGAAATTCCTATGACAGAACTGCAACATAATGGCTTCAGTAATGGCGACATACAAACGAGCTGAACGGTGATCGAATTGTGGTATATTTTTACATCATACTTACAGTCCAAATATACATTGCGAAATCCTAACCAGTCCTAGTTTATCATTGCCAGACTTGGGTCCGAGGATTGGAGGCATCGCACTGAACTAGCTAAATGCAATATTCTCGGATTATAAATCGCAAAAAAGCGAAGAATCATAAATTATAAAAGACAATTAAAAATTAATCTTTAATCGTGTTTTGTAGCTCGCCCCGAAAATGCGAGAAATTGACCTTACATCCATCTTGGCATGCATGTCATGACACACTACGCTACAGTATAATAGAGTGATTAATCGGAGTCGGATATAACTTGTCTTGTGCGCTTCAGATCCATAGAATCTTCTTCATCGCTATCTTCGTCGTCGTACTTACGCTTCTGCGGTGATGTGCCCTCTGCATTTCCTTCATTTGCCAAGGTAGGCAAGCCACCTGTCTCTTTGATCTCCTCTTCCTCTTCATCTGAGGAAATCAAACCGGCAGCCCGAAGAGGATCCATTTCATCTGCAAGAATCAAATAAATACATTATAGTTTTAAGATCGATTCATCTTGGAATGAAAAAGTACAGCCTCGATCATGATGATCCGACAGGTCAAATGCTTTCTCTCACCATCTTCCTCAGCCTCGGCAGGTGGGGGCTCTACTACTCTCTCTTCTTTCTCCGGGTCATAGTCGTCATCTATTTCGTCTTCTTCCACAGCAAACAAAGCGTCAATAGGATCAGGAATGTCCTGATTTCCTTGTCTTGAATGCAGCGATTGAATAGCTCCAGCGTCGCCCTCTGCTACAGCCTTCTCCAAGACAGTCCCATGCTTCCATGCTTCTTTCAATCGCTTCAAATGCTGCTGAGTCTCAACAGCCAATTCCTCTTCCCTTTTCGCCGATGCCTGTGCTTCTGCTTCTAACCTCTTCTGTTCCATTTCTTTTGCCATTTCTGCAGCTTTGCGCCGAATTTGTTGCTCAGTTCTTCTAGAAGCAGCTGCTGCAGCTTCCTTCTGGGCAAGTTGGAGCTTTGCTGCAGCACTTTGGTGCATTTCGAATGCAAAAGCAATATGATGCTCGAGTTTCTTGCCAGCAATGCCTGTCTTAGTTTGCCCAAGTTCTTGTAAACCTGAGAAGACTCTATGTGAATTCTCAAAAGCCATAACAGCACCTCGATATGCCTCAACTTTGCTATTCTCGCCTGGAAAGTCATTTTGCTGCAACACTTTTGCTCCACCTTGTTGCATAAGATATGCCAGATTGAATCTCAACCTATGATCAGATGGTGCCAAGTGCAACGCCTTTGCTACAGTCTTTGTTGCTTCTTGTGTTTTGTCTGCTTCATACTGGGCTTTGGCAAGATATAAAAGTAACCTTGGATCTAACTGGAGTCCATGATGCTTTCTCATTGCCTGCTGATATGTTGCCTCTGCCGATCTGCTTTGATTTAACCCCAGTTGTACACTAGCCAGGTTGATCCATGCATCAGGTATAGTAACAAAGCCATCAGTTGCTGCAGATGTTTCCTGTACCCTCAAAAAGATATCCTTAGCCTCCGATAGTCTTCCTGCCTCTGCTAAAACGCAACCAATTCCATTGGCAGCAAATAAATTACCAGGGTCTCTCTCCAAAGCTCTACGGAATAGACCCATTGCATGAGCAAGATGTACTGCTGCTTTCTCGTAGTTATTCTCATAGTGTATCTCCCCCGGGATAGAATACAAATGAATATTTCCAAGAGCAACGCGCCCATACGTTTCAATGTTTGAAACCCCAGGGGGCAGAGCTCCCTGGAGTTCTTCCAACAATTTCTTTGCGCTTGCCAAGTCTCGACGCTCAAGATGTATACCAGCAAGAAGAGCAAGGGCATCAGCGGAATTCGAAGATACTTCTGCTGCACGCCTAGCCCATTGTTCTGCCTCCGATATTCTGCCCTTCTTCTTTGCAATGCAGGCTAGACGGAGAAGGCAGTCCACATACTTTGGAAACTCCTTCAGCAAATCTTGATATTCCTTCTCTGCAATATTCAAATCTCCTGAAGCTTCACGCATTCTTGCCATATTATATCCCAAAGTAACTTGTGATGCAGGGTGTAGATTACCCAGGCCTCCATGCTGTGCATTGTCAATTGCTCCATTGATCAGTTTGAATGCTAGAGAGACTTGACCCGTCCTTAAATATAAAACAGCTGCATTATTCAGAAGCCTTGTTGGTATACCCGAAAGAGAAGATTTATCCTCCAAGGTGTCCTGATATAATTTTATTGCAGTTGCATATGCTCTGAGTGCCTTTGCAGGCTCGTCTTTACACAGAACATCGCCCAGATTCTCCCATAAGTCGACATTTGTTGCCTCTTGCTCCACCACCTTTGCAAACTCGTCGATTAGGTCTTTGGTTACCATATTATATTTGAAACAATATGGAATAAGGGGTCCGAAATGAGTCACCACATCAATCCAATTGGGATAGTCATGCATTAAAGACTGGTACATTCTACCAGCATGCAGCAAGTCCCTCTTCAAAGTACTCAATTGTGCCAAACCTAGCCTTGGAGCTCGATGACTTTTATCTAAATTGATTGCTTGCTGATAATAATCCGCAGCTTTATCCAATTCCCCTTTGGCATGGTAAAGACGCCCCAGGATACCAGTTGCTTCTGCCCTCAGGCTAGACTCATCCACAGGTATCTTATCCAAAGCCGCATTCGCAAACCTCAGAGATACGTCAAACTTTTCTTGTTGCAAAGTCAAATGTGCGAGCAGTGTCAATGTATACGGGTTTGTCGGATCCTTATTGTAAGCATTCAGCAGAGTTTTAGACCCAACCTTCACAGATGCATCATCACTGGTATCCACCAACTCAATCACAGACAGACCGAGCAGCGCCTGCACGCACTCTGGATCCAACTCCAGAGCCCTTTTATACGCCGAAGCAGCCTTCTTCGTATTCCCCAAGTAGAAGTGGCACACGCCAATAGCCAGTCGAACCTCTGCAGGACAACTTGGACATTGCTCCAGAGCCTTCCTGTACAATGACAGAGCTTTCGAATAATTCTCAGCCTTGCATTCTAGTTTTGCTAGCGCAATATACCCAGACACCGAACGCCTCCCATTATTCCTACTCCGTTGCGCCACTTCAAATTCTTTTCTAGCTACAGACAAATTTCCCTGCACACACCATACCCTATACATCAGCCATACCCAGGCCCTCTCTCGGGCACGTAATCAAATCAATTAATATCAAAATCACGCACCGCCAAAAGAGCAACCTCGCCGATCCCAATATGGGGCAGCAACTCTTTCGGGTCAATTCGCTGCGCATCAAAGTACATTTTATTTGCCGCATTCGTCAGCTCTCGCTTCTGGACCCCATCTTCTACTACTCGAGACTGTGCCAAATAGAAATCGCCCAGCATACAGAGCACTTTAACGCGGTAATATTTGCTACTCGTGCGGACCCTTTGATCCCTTGCTACCTGTGAAGCGGCTTCTGCAAAACGGGAAAAAAGCTCCAGTCTCCCTGATTCGATACACACCTGGCAACAGTCTATCCATGATTCTAAAGGAGCCCCTTTCCTCTGTAGGAACTGCAGCAATTGGTCATCCACCTGCCTACGCTCCAGTAAGAGCTGTTCCTGTTGGCCAACAGGCACAACGATGCGGTCAGTTCCACGGGACATTCTACAAAGATTGACTTATTCTTCCATGTTTCATAATAGTACAATTCTAATTTAATCAATTTAATGGATTATAATCCGACCATTCTCTCCCTTATGTGCCCCTGCTTTGATCAGAGTTCTTGACCAATGCATTCTCATATGAGAGAGGAAAATATCTCCTCAGGAAATATTGCAGTAGTGTCTACTTACCGACCAAATTTACCAATCTGCTCTGACACAGCAACAATCAATCAGTCAAGTACTATGCAAGTATAGTCAATGGACATGGATACAATATTACAGAGTTCTGGCACTGCATACAAAGATGGGTAACTGAAAGTCATGACCACCGTTCCAGCCAGCCACATGCAAGTGGGTACGATAAGACACGAATGTCTGCAAGTTACAAGCATTCCATAAACAAAGTATATTTGAATGGGATATTTAATTTTTCATTGATTGATTGAGTTCATTTCGTTTGACATTTTCTTTTCTTTGTGTTTGACATCTTCGCCATGCCAAATACTCTCTTATCTCAGCACGTCAGAAGGCAAATTTTTGGCCATTTCCGACAGAGTAAAAGCACCAATAATTATCTCGGTGATAAGTTCATTCTGAAAGGTACATACATTTGGTGTTTGGGTGCGAAAGATGGGATGGGTGGTTTGTGGCCGTAGGTGCACCGCCAATGCTTCAGCGTTGTGGAGACTCTTTGTATCTTCAATGTTCGTGAGATGGAAGGATTTGTGTTTCAAGATAAAAATGTATTTTATGTGGTGCAGGATTGTGCAATGTGCTGCAGCCTGGAAAAGGGCTCTCGAATCCTCTGTCGCTGTCGCAGAGGAAGCAAGCAGCTGGTTTTGCTTCAGTAAGAGCTGCGTTGGTTGAGGCGGAGGAAGCTGTATCGGCCGAGGGATCGGTGAATGATATTCGTAATATTGCTATTATTGCGCACGTAGATCATGGAAAGACTACCCTGGTCGACGCCATGCTTAAGCAATCAAAGGTGTTTCGGGACAACCAGTCTGTAGAAACTCGTATTATGGACAGTAACGACCTTGAGAGGGAAAGAGGGATCACCATTTTGTCTAAAAATACAGCAATTAGATACAATGGAGTAAAAATTAATATTATAGATACTCCTGGGCACGCGGACTTTGGAGGCGAAGTGGAAAGAGTGTTGAACATGGCAGATGGTGTGCTGCTGCTGGTGGATTCGGTGGAAGGTCCAATGCCTCAGACCAGATTTGTGTTGCGTAAAGCCCTTTCGTTGAATAAAAAAGTGGTAGTAGTGGTGAACAAGATTGATAGGCCAGCTGCTAGGCCGGATTACGTTATCGATTCTGTTTTCGATTTGTTCTGTGACTTGGAAGCATCCGATGAGCAGTGTGATTTTCCAGTTGTGTATGCATCTGGTATGTCAGGTATTGCTGGTGATGATCCCTCAAGCATGTCGGACGATCTTGTGCCACTATTCGAGGCTATTTTGAAGGAGGTTGAGGCGCCAATAGCAGATGTGTCTGGTCCAACGAGGATGCAAGTTTGTGCACTTGATTATGATGAGCACAAGGGTCGCATCTGCATTGGTCGTGTTGATAGGGGTACTATCAAGAAAGGGGACCAAGTTGCCATATGCTTGCCCGATACTGAAGTCAGGAAAGGTAAAATATCCGAGTTATTCGTCTATGAGAATTTCAATAGGAAACCGGTGGATGAGGTTCGTGCTGGTGACATCTGCTGTCTGACTGGACTGGCGGATGCTTCTATTGGTGATACACTTTGTGACCAAAGTGCTCAAGAACCTTTGCCTACAATTTCTATTGAAGAGCCAACAGTCACTATGACTTTCTCCGTGAATACATCTCCATTTGCTGGAAAGGAAGGTAAATTTGTGACGAGCAGAAATTTGAAGGAGAGATTGGAGAGAGAGTTGGAGAGAAACCTTGCCTTGAAGGTGGAGCCAGGGGCAGGAGCAGAATCTTTCGAAGTCTCTGGACGTGGATCGTTGCATTTGGGAATATTAATGGAAAATATGAGGAGAGAAGGCTATGAATTTGCTGTGGGACCCCCAAAAGTAATTACAAAGACCGGTGATGATGGAAGCAAGTTAGAACCTTTTGAGGAGGCTGTGGTAGAGGTACCAGAAGAGCATGTGGGAGCAGTCACTTCCCTCATGGGCTCCAGAAAGGCGCAGATGGTTGACATGGCTGGAGGCTCAGAGGGTCTAACAAGAATCAAATATACGATGCCCACAAGAGGTCTACTTGGCCTCCGTAATGCGATCCTCACAGCTACCAAAGGAACTGCTGTTTTGAACACACTGCTTGTAGGCTACGAGCCATGGGTAGGAGAGATTGACACTAGAGAGAACGGTTCATTGATCTCATATGAGACAGGGCAGGTAACTGCATATGCTATTGAAAGTTCTCAACAGAGAGGAAGAATGTTTGTTACGCCGGGCGATGCAGTCTATGAGGGCCAAGTTGTAGGAATTCATCAGAGAGCAGGAGACTTGAAGGTCAATGTGTGCAAGAAGAAGGCCTTGACAAACATGAGAGCTTCTGGAAAGGACAGCACTGTGGTCTTGTCTGAACCAATTCCTGTTACATTGGATTATGCACTGGAGTATGTCGCGGACGACGAGCTTGTAGAGATCACCCCTGAACATATTCGTATTAGAAAAAATCCATCAATCAAAAAGAGGAAATAGACTCCATTTGAATGGCGCGATGGTAGCAAGGATTCTTTATCCGATCGACAGTAGCGGTATATCGTAATATTCCATTTTTTGTTATTTTAATGTAAAGCCTCAATTGATACGCCATCGCCCAAGTGAGTTGATACTTGTGTGTGGCATGCGTCGTTTGGCAGTAAGAGGTCTTTGGATATTTGGAGGTACTGTCAAGCATTATTACAGTAGCATTAATAAACATTCTTTGGTATTTAAAAGTAAAAAGGTCATAAGAAATCCATCTCATTTTGGTTTGAAAAGGGAACGTTGGCCACCACAAAGGCGGGGACTGAAAATGTCTTCTGCTTTGGAAGATTCATTTGCGCTTCTCACGGAGGATGAAAAAAAAAAGCTTCAATATGAGATTGAAGTTCCAATAGTAAAGGTTCCGAAGCAAGAATGTGGCTATTACCTTCAGCTTTTCTCAAAGTATGTTGGTGTTCTGCACTGTCAGCCTAGGCTGACACTCACCCTTAAGGGTCAAGTTTGAGGGCAAGATTCAAACGCATTGATCTTATTTGGTTCGTTGCAGGCACTTGTTACGAAAGCCAAGGAGTAGGAAGGTTGGAATTTGCCCAGAGGATGAGAATCTGAGAGTGATCTATCTGGATGAGAGTTTGAAAGATGCAGGTCCGATATTAATCTTTTTTTAGAAAGTCTCCTTGACAATCTTGAATTTAACATCTGTGTGCATGTCTCGTTTCAGATTCAGTCATAGAAAGCGTACCTGGATTGAAATATGTAGAAGAGCCATTGACTTTGACGAAACTGTCGAAGGATCGTGGTATTGGTGTGAGTACTGGGAAAGTTTCCATTGGGTACAATGATATGTCTGCATCAGAAGTGATGAGAAATTTCCTTCCTGAGGGCTGTGAAATTCCTGGCAGTTTTGAGGGAGTGGGTCATATTGCTCATCTTAACCTCCGTGATGAGCTCTTGCCTTTTAAGTATTTGATTGGCCAAGTAATTATTGACAAGAATCCAAATATTAAGATGGTGGTCAACAAAGTTGGTACAATTACTAGTGAGTATAGAGTGTTTGATATGGAGGTTTTAGCAGGAGAAGATACAACAGTGACAGAAGTGAAGCAGCATGGGTATAGATTCCAATTAGATTTCAGAAAAGTGTACTGGAACTCTCGACTAGAAGCAGAGCACAAACGCTTGGTAGAGAAATGGTTTCGGCCCGGAGATGTAGTATTAGATGCAATGGCAGGTATCGGTCCATTTGCCATTCCTGCGGCCAAAAAGGGTTGTACAGTGTATGCAAATGATCTGAATCCTGATAGCTATAAATGGCTTGTCCAAAATACTAAAATAAATAAGACAGATGTTTTCTGTTGCAACTTGGATGCCAGGGAATTCCTTGTTTCCAGCATCAAAGGCCATTTGGAGAGCTCTACAGGAGGAGAGGTTCCAACATTCGATCATATTGTGATGAATTTGCCAGCAACTGCCGTAGAATTTCTTGATTGCTTAAAATTCGAATTTGACAGAAGTAGATGGGATGAAGTTGAGATGCCTCTAATCCATGTTTACTCATTTCTCATTGCAGCAGAAAATCTGTCAGGTGAGTTGGGTTCATGACAAACAAAAAGCAGTTTCTATTTTAACAAACATTTGATTAACTTTTGAAAATATACCGCAGATCTTCAAAAGCGAGTTGAACACCATCTTGGAGGAGCATTAGGTGAAAAACCAGAATTCCATGTCGTCAGGAATGTTGCTCCAAACAAGTCAATGATATGCACAACGTTTCGTCTTCCAAGAGAGATAGCTTATGAAGAGTGTCACAGTAAAAAAATTCGAACATAATTTATAACAATGTGCTGTAAGCCAGATGAATTTATTCTTTATGTTTGTTTTTGGTAGGGTGGGACTACTGGTAGTGAGACTACTGATAGTAGTACAAACACCAGTGTTTACCAAATCTTCTACGAAGACGTGACAATCTACGCAAACTCATTTTCCTCCTTTTCTTCTTTCTTTCAACATGTTTTGTCCCACCAATCATACCATTTTCCCACATATCCTCCCAGAATTTGCATCTATATGGTCTCAAGAATCCATCTTTTCCTCCAGCTAAGTTATCTGGAGGATGGAACCAGTAATTCAAAGCCATATGCCCGTCACCCTTACCTGTACTCATGCTGGTTACTTCATGAAACCATCCTGCTGGAAGGTACAAGGTCTGTCCCGCATGTACAGTGCACGTTATGCAGGACTTTGGGAACTTGGGAAAGTCAGATAATATATCCTTGAAATCCTTCTTCAAATCAACTCGACTAAAACTTGGTGGATCTTTACCCCTCCAGTCAGTTTTATCCTTGCGGTCACTGTGGATTCCAACAAAATCATCGTATTCTGCATCCTGATCTGGACTGCCTTGCTTCCAACCAGCCACATCTGCTTGATGGCTTCCATCAGGCAGTATGCCCTCTTGATAAGAATACACTATCCTCCCATTTGGATACACATGACTGGGCTGACCATACGTATACATGCAGTGGATCATCTCTGGAGGATACAACTTGAAAACCTTTTTTCCTCTCAACAGTATGTAAAAGTTGTCGTGGAAATCATGATGCAAACCTGTACTGGAACCACATGAAGAGTAACCAAACCAAAGATTAATTTGGTTTGGAATTAAATTTCCTGCAATTTTTGGCCTAATTGGAAAATCAGATGAAAGATCCAGGGTAGGAGACACCATTACATCGGGAAATCCGTATGGCCCAATGGTTTGTTCTGGAGATGTCAGATAGAACTTTTGCTCTTCATTTTGTACTCTGCCAATAAACTCTGAGAACTCCATTTCTCTGCGATTTCCCTTACCGTAATCATCGTCCAGAGATTTTCGATATTCCACAGATACAAATCTATGACCACATTTTGCTTTCAGGTATTCATCGCTCCATCGTGACAAGCCCCAACCCTCCTCACTGGGTTGCCCGTCGATGAGGACCTACGTTAAGTAGTTCACGACACAATAAGTTGATCATTTTCAGTCACTAAAACGATTTCATGTTTCTTACAGGTTTTCTTTGGCTGATATATTCTGTCCAAAGAGACAAAGGGGAAATCTCTGGCCCAACGGTATCTACGCTTGCATGCTCGGACACTATTTCCTCGTGCATCCTTGGTGGAATAAGGAAGAATAGACTAAATTGAACATTAATTGATCAAAAGTAAAATATTCAATTGGAAAAGGAATTATGGCGATCGTAATTTTATTCGAATTTTTATTCACACTCGGATTAAAGTCTGTAAGGTATTCCACGAAATGCAGTCACCAGTGTGAAATTGCTGTAAAGAATGTAGAGTGAATTCGACAGGAATGAGAACTTCAATCCTGAAATCAATCAATCAATCAATCAAAAGGCATTACTCTTCCTTCTCTCCTTCCTTCTGCAGTTCAGCAAATCTCCAGTCCAAATCCTTAGCAGCAAAGATCCACATGGCAACGATACCCAGAAGAATCATTCCCAAGTATGGTGTGGATGCAGCCAAAGAACCAAATCCAATAATCATAAACTGCTGGATAAGAGCACCTCCAGATTTGCCCAGAGGGTTGCAGATCACATCAATGGCAGCTTTTCCCTTTGTTCTTGTCTCGTCATCGAGAGGAATGTAAGCCATTTCCTTGCAAGGGTCGAACAGAGAATACTTGGATGCCTTTGAGAAGATGTTCTGTGCAGCACCAACAAGCACAGCTGCGAAGAGAGGCGTCAATCCCAGGGTGGTCAAAGTTGGGGTCAGAGGGCCGGAGAACAGAACCAATGAGAAGAAAATGACTCCGGTCACTAGCAGCACAGTTGGGGTGATCAGAGCAGCCATTCCCCATCCGAACTTGTTGAAGATCCAGCGCGAGATAATCATCATCGTGAAGGTAACGGCTCCTGTGGCAGTGGAGAAGTCTCCCATGAAGGCAGAGTAGTCGTTAGGGTTAGGGAATTGCTCCTTGATCTTAGATTTCCATGTAACCTCCACCAAGTTGATCGAGATACCATATGCAACCACCAGGAATGCAAGATCGCGAATGTATGGAGAGGCCGCCAAGAACTTGAAGGATTCACCAACGGACATGGGTTCCTTCTTCTTCTTCTCACGCTTAGGAAGGGATCCCTGAACTTTTGGCACAACAGTCTTCTGAAGGTAGGCATGCACAGCGCAGATGATCAATCCACCTACAACAACCATTCCCATAAGACCTTTGAGAGACATTCCCCATCCATCGACACCTTCTGGGAGGTTTGCTCTGATCTGGGAGAACAATTTGACAGCACGTCCAGAGAAAATAAGAGCTACATTGGCACCGAGACCAAACAGGGGATAGAACTGCTTGGCTTCGTCAACAGTAGTAATTTGGTTAGAAAGACCCCAAAAGAGCACTGATACAACGACAGATCCCCACAACTCAGCCATCACGTAGAAGAGGCAGTATGTCCAGTTGCGGACAATAGCAATAGGTCCAGCAAACCTAACCCCAGCAGTCTCGAGCAACTTCTCGCAGTACTCAGTTGGATGCAACATGTCACGCATTGGATACAAAACGAATGCAAAAGCTCCAAAGAAAGCGATGAATGGGATGATGCAAGTGTAGAAAAGCTGTTCATTGCTGAGAACATTGGAAAGCTTGGTGTACAGGATGGTGAATCCAATGGCCATGGGTAAATTCACCCATGTTTTCAGGAATGGAATGATTTCAGCTCCAGAACCTGGAGCTGTAACTACCAGCACGTCCTTGGTGTCACGAAGGATGGTGTAGTTGAATAAAATACTGCAACAACGATGATCGAACCATGATCCCAGTTAACAATCAACTGCTACAATACTACAATGTATGCAATCCAATCATTGCAGAAATCAAAGCGTACCAGAAAAACATCACACCCAAAGGAATGATCTTTTGCCATGTGAAAGTTGAAATTCCCAGGAACTTCTTCTCTTCTGGAGCGGCAGCCATTACTGGGGCTGGCACATTAGTAGCCTGGATGCAGACACTTGCCCTGTGCCTAGCATCGGAGCCTCCACATACATCCAGCTTAGGCTACATACAAAAAGGATCATATTATAATCTATGAAGACATCACTCGCCTTTGAAACACATGATCGCCCCCGGTCAACCCTCGCCATCATGACAGGCAGACGCCGCTCGATCACGTGTCTGCCAAGTCGACTGATCTGACCAAAATCAGGGCATCCAGCCATATATTCCCCATGCATTTCAATTTTAATAACAGTATCGCTGCAAAGAACTGTGCATTCTCCGATCGATTCCAAATCACCCTAACCATGCCAAACCCGACAACAACTCGGACACGTGGAGGCACGGCGGACTCACCATTTTCTGTCCAAAGACAGATGACTGCACATTTCCAATTCTTGCATTGGTCATGGAAGTCACATTTCTGGTTTGAAGGCGTGCACTAGGAAGCACAGCCCGGTTTGTTGCAAGCATGACCATCTTGATGGGAATTCAGGAAATGAGTCGCCCTTGAAACGCTAAAAAGCGATATCCTTCTTGCGATTTGTAATTCTAAAAGAATGTTTTAAATTTTATTTAAGACCGGACTCGGACACATCAATCTATATGAAAAGCCCCATGGCTGTGCTAACCCTGATGACGCCAAATGTGAGGTTATTGCAATATTCGCCAGCGAATTTTTGAGGTACCTCATATATGAGGCCTGATCAGGCCACCGGTGGCCTCTTTTTAATTAAGAGCTTGGTCTCTCTTGGTCAGGATCCATACATCTATGCAGAGGATTGACATGAAACCAGGGACAATTTCAGTACCTGTCATGCCTCCTTGTATCACGCCTGTCAAAAGACCTATCTCTATCTCTTCTAGAGTGCGATACATCACTGCGATGCCTACGAGGGGACCTGTGTCGGCTAGAGGAGACAGTATCTGTGTATTTCTTGCGAGGTGGAGAGTCTCGTCTGTGCCTTATCTTTTCCCTCCCATGATTTGACTCAAGGTCTCTTCTTTTATCCCTCGACTGATTTGAAGATTTCTCTTCTTTGAGGTGGGAATCAGTGTCTAGCAAATAATCTCCCGCTTGTGCATGTGATTTGTACTTGTCTTTGAGTTCGAGTTGGGGTCTCTTCCTCTGATGAGCATCTGCGTCCTCTTTCCAGTCCTGCTTTCCCTTAGTTCCGAATCTGCTGAATTGCTTCCATAAATGGTACACGCTCTGGCTAAAGTCTACCTTGATTCGACGATCATCAATTAGCACATTATTCATCTTGAAGTAGGCTTCCTCACAAGCTGCTTCATTCTCAAATCCAATGAACCCATAGCATAAAGAATCGCCAGTCTTCCAATCCCTAATGATATCACAGGAAGTCACTCTTCCAAATCGACTAAAGATTATTTCCAAATCTTCCTCTGTTGTCACAGGGTTGAGTTTGCAAATGAACAACATGGTTGATGGAGGTTCTGCATCTGCCTCTGGAAGATCGCCAATCATCTCCAAGACTACAGCACGATTCTTTGCTTCCCTTTCCTGGTGGAGTTCGTCTATTCTCCCAGGGTCAGAAACTCCTTGATCTGGCTCCCAGTCATCCTCCAATCGATCATCATGTGCAAACTCTGGCTCCGGGGAGTTTTCTGGAATCAATTCATCTAGTCTGCTTAGATCTGGAGTGGGATCGTCCAAAATAATAGTATGTCGTATTCTGCAAATACATAGATGTGAGAAAAGCGCACGTGAGTCTACAGTGTTGCCGTATTCAGAGAACCAGAAGAGTCAAAGTGGCACATACCGAATGTTTTGTAGAGGACGTCCATCATCATCACATGGAGCATCATTTATTGATTCTAAAACCTCCCAACCTTCGGCAACCTGGCCAAATATTGTATGTTTCTCATCCAAGTTGTATAAATTATCCCCGGTCGTAATGTAGAATTGTGAAGCATTCAAATCTTGCCCAGCACCTGTACAAATGAACAGATGACAGAGTTACATCATGTATTCTCAGAGCCATACTCACAACATGCACGTACTAGCCATTCCTAAGAGTCCTCTCTCCTTGTGCTTTAGAAAAGGTTTGATCTCGTCTGCAAAAAAGCGAGCCTGGGCACCATACAAAAGACCATGGATGGATTCACCACCCTTGCCCGTACCAGTCGGATCCCCGGTTTGCATCAGGAAATTCCTTTGCACATAATGGAAAATACAGTTATTATAATACTTTATTTTGCATAGCCTGTGATCAAACATCGTGAATCGTGAAAATATCAAAGTCACTATAATGCAAGCATGGTCTTGCCAATCAACGTACTTTAGAAAATTTTGGCATGTTTTTGGACACTCTTCGACAAAAAGATCCACTATTATATCTCCTTTAGATGTTTCGAGGATAACAGACATATTCAAGCCAAAGAATTGGAAACCTTAAACTGAGATGGTTTGTAAAATACAAAACTTCTGTGCCTCTCCAATTCTGTTACATTCGGAATAACATGATTCGTTAAGTAATATGTTTACTATTTTGAAGTTTGTAATTGATTTTCCATCAGTTGTACAACCATGTCATGCTCTTCTCTATGACCCAAGTCAAGTGAAATTTCAATCCACAACTGGAGTAGAGGAATATGCCAGGCCTTCTCACCATAACATCCCGCGTCAAGATCTCCAGCAAGGCGGACAATTTTCAATGCTTCTTCTGTCTCGCCAGCTCTAAACTCGCGAAGAGACCATTCCATCAAAATTTGTTGATTTCGAGGACATTGCCTGTTGGCCTTGGAGAAGATGGAACGTCCTCTCTCTGGTCCCTGCATTTCCCATACCAAGGCACCATATTGCTGCCATAGGAATGGGTTCATTGGCGATATTTGAAGCCCAGCCTGGAGACATCCGATAGATTTATCCAAGTTATTTTTTCTCTTTTCAAGTAAAGCCCACTGAAGCCAGGTCCTTTCATCTCTTGGATTTGCAGATGCTGATTCACTGTACAGTTCTGAAGCCCTGTGCAGATTTCCAGAATTCTTCTCAAAAGAAGCCCACGCACGCAAGAAACGACTATCTGTAGATTTAAACTTTTTCTGGCCTAGCTCAAAGATTTTTCTAGCATTGATTCTGTCTCCCTCGAAATTATGCATATCAGCGAGAGATTCACAACATCTCAGAGCACCCTTCTTATCTGCAAACAGACATCAAAATATGTGGGCGTGCAACATTGGTGAAGATGCGCAAATAAATGTAGCGTCGTACCCCGTGAGTCCATCCCTATACTAAAATTCTTTTTTGCAGACTCTATATCCCCCTGCTTCCAAGCCAGACTTCCTAGCTCATAAGCTGCTACAGCACATGACGGACAGACTTGAAGCGCTTTTTCCCATGCATTTCTGGCCTCGTCACTCTCCCCATTTGACTCGTGAATCTGACCTATTGTACACAAAAGATGTACATTATTTGGAAACTGTCCTAATCCTTGATGGCATAACTTGATTGCCTGTCTAGAATTTCCTGCCCTGCCTTCCAGCTGAGCAAACATGAGCCAAGCATGAGGATTTCGTGGGCCATGCATCACGGCTTGGCGTAAGAGCGACCTTGCTTTCGTTCTATTTCTTCTCTGAGCCTCCATTTTTGCATAGGCAACAAGAAGGGGTGAATACGAAGGAGAAACCTCCAGGCCCCTCTCGAATTTATCTTTTGCAGCCTTGTATTTTCCCTTACGCCATTCATGAAGTCCCCAGGCTTGCCAAACCGCCACATCCCCAGGATTCTTATTCAGAGTATGCTGGAAGCACTTGATTCCATTCGTCGAATCGCCTATTTTAAGATACAGACTCCCAAGGAGCTGTAAACCCTTTGCATTGTGTTCATTTTCCCCACAAAGTGCTTTCTCCAGAATTGCTATGGCATCCTGTATGTCTCCGTTCTTCTCCAGACATTTACTTGCTCCCAAGAAAGATCCTTCGTACGTAGAATCTTCCATCATAGCTTCGCGAAAATATCCCGCCGCCCTTTCGAATTCAAAAGATTGCATGTATGTATTCCCAAGTTCAACCAGCACAACACACTTTTCACGTCCATTCTTCGCTATACGTAACGCCTCAGACAAGACCTCTACGCAATCATCAACGTTACCCTTTCTTCTAACTTTTTTTCCTTTTGAAATAAGGGTGCGCAGCTCCGCCTGTTCTTCCTCAGAATCCTTGCACAGAGTTGACAGCTCTTTTCTTCCAGCACCCTCTTGTGCTCTGACGCAATTGCACCTTTGCTTCCACCCATTTCGTGCCCTATTTAATACTCTATATTGTACCGTTATTGATGCAGAAATATCAGCTTTATTCCACCCATATCCTGTTGCCAGGTACCACTTGCTATTGCAGGCAACAGCACAAGGGCGAGGGAGCATGACACGCTACACTTAAACTCTTCCACCCTAGTCTCCGATTCTGCGATGTAATACGTATCACATCAAATACTTCCTATTATTTATTTTTGCATTAGATTTCATTTGATCGCCCTTCCCAATTGAACCAGGCCTGTAATACAAGCTGGAAGTATCCAATTCCAAAGATCTAGTTCTAGAACTGCAATTTCATGGTCTCGAATGCCACATTTTTATTGTGTTTGAATTTATGATACATTTTTTGAATGTATCATTGTCTTATCATAGGGAACGGCTTTCGATAGATCATGAAGAGTACTCTAGATGAATGCGCTGTGGTGTTTCTGTTGGTGGCATGTACGCTTTCCTTGGTCCATGCGATCCCTTCACCTCCAGCACCATGCGGAACTCTAGATCTTACAAATATGCTCACGCAACATTGCTTTCCTGAGGATGGTGAGTGAGTCTTATGGAATGGACTAGTTGGTTTGAGCTGTGGTGGACAAGCCAATGGACCCAGTGCAGTTAGAACTGGCTCCATATCTACTATACAATGCCGTTTCTTTGTTGACAAGTGGATAAGTGTGATAGACTTGTATTGATTTCTATCATAAAATTTCGGCTTGCTATAGATCATCTATATTTATGGTTCTTGGCTGGTTTTTTCATTCAGGGTCTCATCACTTTGTATGCTGTGTTGATATTTCAATGGCAGATAATCCAAGTTCTCCCCATGGAAACTACAACCCATTAGGACAGGTGAGAATAATAATACGAGAATATTGGCCATCCATGCGCCATGATTTCTTTTAAGATTTGATATTCTCATGGTATGGCTTTTATTTTGCAGGTGATAAAAGCAGCATCCAATTCATCATCATACAGCTGGTGCACATGTAGTGAAGAGATCTGTGAACAGCAACTCGGTGGAAGAGTTGCTTGGAATCAACATGGCGTTGGATGGAAAGGATTTGCTCCATCATATGACAGACCGGTTCTGAATTCAGCCAGCGGACTACCTTCTTCAGAGCTGTAATTTGCATCTTGGCCAGGTGATCATCTACATGATGGATGAGCATGCATGTTTCTCTATTTTTAATTCGTTAAAAATTTTGTAAAGTATATTTTCTAAGGAAAATGCATTTCCTTTACAGAGGCGGTCTTCGAACGGTATCGAGGAGGCTTGCCGCTCTGCAAAAATGTGGGCGTATCAAAGGTTCTATTGGAGTCAATGGGGATGCTTCAAATGGATTTTTACTACATAAATCCTGTAGATTCGCTTCAAGTCGCCCTGATCGGGAGAATATGAGTAGAGCTCCAAAAGCCGTGGCAGGAGATAATAACCAGACTACAGTGGATATTGTTGGCTCTGGCCTGGAGTTCCTACAGAGTCATCTGAAATGGAATAGTCGTACTCATTTCTGTGGTCAGATAAAAGAATCTGATGTTGCTGATCAAGTCACTATTTGTGGATGGGTTGATCGACACAGGGATCTAGGTGGTTTGATTTTCTTGGATATTCGTGACCACACTGGTATTGTTCAGGTGGTTGTTGATGATGAAGCGAGCGAGCATATCGCTAATTTGGCTGAACGTGTTCGTAATGAATGGGTTGTTTCAATATCCGGTGTTATAAGAAGGCGCAAAGATCCCAATCCAAATATGGCAACTGGTCAAGTGGAATTGGTGATACAGGACATCCAGGTCCTAAATCTTGTGACAAAGTCTCTGCCATTTCCATTGAGTGAGCATGAAGAGAGCGAGGCTCCCAGAGAAGAAATCAGACTTAAAAATAGGGTTTTGGATTTAAGGTGTGTGAAAAAACTCGATAATGCATGCAACACTATTCTAGCTTTGGATCCATTATTATTCATTCTATTGGTTTCTCTTGTTACATCTATGCAGACGGCCTGCAGTTGCAAAGAACTTGCGTCTTAGGCACGAAATTTCCAAGAGTATAAGAAGATTTCTGGAGGACAAGTATGACTTTATAGAAATCGAGACCCCAATCTTGACGAAATCTACTCCAGAAGGAGCAAGAGACTACTTGGTTCCTGCCCGTATACATCCTGGGGAGTGGTATGCTTTGCCACAAAGTCCTCAACTATTCAAACAAATGCTCATGATTGCTGGATATGATCGATATTATCAGGTTCGTATGATGCTTTTGTTTTTTCTTGTTCCTTTTGCCTGTGACTGCTGGCATTTTCCAATGAAGTTATTTGCTTTCTACAGATTGCAAGATGTTTCAGAGACGAGGATCTCCGAGCTGATAGGCAGCCTGAATTCACGCAATTAGATATGGAAATGGCTTTTATGAGCCATGAAGATATCATGAGTATGGTAGAAGAGATGATGCAAACTATTTTTGATGAGGTAGCAGGAATATCCTTGCCAAAAACATTCCAAAGATTGACATATCAAGAGGCGATGGAAAGATATGGCAGTGACAAGCCAGATTTGAGGTTTGGCTACGAATTTGAAGACATTACTGATACGGTAAAAGATTCATCTTTCAAGGTGTTTCAGCATGCCCAGATAGTGAAAGGTTTCCGAGTTCCTAGTGGTGAACGAATCAGTAACTCAAGATTGAAACCAAAAGGTGATATTTGTCAGCAAGCCCAGGCTGCAGGCGCACCAGGCCTTATCACATTGCGCGTATCTGAGAACAACGATTTGCAAGGTGCCAAAGCAGTAATAGAATCCCTATCAGAAACCCAAAAAACTGGCATCGTGGAGAAGATGTCAGCCAGCAATGGAGATTTGCTGATTTTTGTTGCTGGAGAGAATGATCTTGTGAATAAAGCATTGGACAAAGTCAGACAATATGTAGCTCACACACTAGAAGAAATTCCTGAGAATACTCATAAGCTGTGCTGGATAACTGACTGGCCTCTGATGGAATGGAATGAGGATGAACAGAGATTTGAGACATTACACCATCCATTCACTGCACCTAATCCAGAGGATTTAGAGGCAGGAATGCCTTTATCGGATTGCAGAGCGGTGGCATACGACTTGGTATATAATGGAGTAGAGATTGGTGGAGGAAGCCTGAGAATATATCGCAGCGATATTCAAACAATGCTGTTTGATATCATTGGGCTGGGAGAAGCAGAGGCAAGAGACAAGTTTGGCCATTTACTGGATAGTTTGGAGATCGGTGCCCCGCCTCACGGAGGCATTGCTTTCGGTCTTGATAGATTATCTATGTTATTGGCAAAGTGCCAATCAATCCGTGATGTGATTGCCTTTCCAAAGACAACTCAAGCCCAATGCCTTCTAACCCATGCACCCTCATCAGTACCAAAGCAACAGCTAGATGAAATACATGTTAAGCAAATTGATTGTTAAAGATATTTTTATTTTTGTACTAGTAGTAGTAACTTCAATTGGGACCATAATGACATCAATTCAAGCAGGCAAATCGAATATTGCCAGGTTTTTTCCCAGTCTGCAAAGAGAGTTGCTCAGGGACAACCGATGGATCCCACAGGATATAGCTTCGATTGGAATATATTTCAGGAAAATAGATGCAATCCAAAAGTTTCGAGGTATTCATTGCTCCGCTATCAGTCAAAGTGGAGAAGCACCAGGATCGGAGACTGAGTCTCTCGAGGGTGGCGCGACTCACAGGGATAATCAAGCGACGGATAAGCAGAAAACGGACGTAAAGAACATATCCACCTTAGATAATGATATTGCTTCAACCTCTGGTCAAAAAAATCCTGTTGAGAAACGACCGCAGACGAGACGAAAAAATCAGCTATCGAAATCATTACAGTCTGCACAAGAGCGTCTTGCAGAGCTCATGACTCCTGGGAAAGACACATTGCTTTTGCATGAAGGCGCGAAATATGATTTACTGGGGAAGGCTGAAGATGCGCCCAAGGTTGTCGCAGGGGCGTCTGCACGGGCTCAAGAAATTTCACCCAGAAGAATCCATCCCCATAGACTGTTCTATCCTGGGGCGACGTACTCTCCTGAAGAGTTGAATCCATACAAGGCGAAAGATGTTGTAATGAGATCAGATTTAACCGTTCGGAGAGGGACTATCCCAACCCAGGTGGTGAAAGATCAGGCAGACTTTAGAAATGTAGAGTTTCTTCAATATTTCATGAAAGATACCGGGAAACTTTTTCCAAGGAGAAAGACTCTCCTACCAGCGAAGGTACATCGAGAATTAATGCGTGAGATAAAGATTTCGAGGGTACTAGCTTTGTCGAATCCTCTCAAAAAATTGTAACATGAATTGATGGGTAAATTATGATGATTGCCAGTTCTCGATTCCCAGGTTTTGCATTAACTCCTTCCACCTTGCTGGTTCCTCATCAAAAATATAAGTCATTGGCTGAACCAGAACCCCACTGCCACCAATTTTTCGTAATTTTTTAACGGCATCATAAAGTTGCTTTTTGGGTACACAGATAACTGCGGCAAATATGCCAGATGGCTCTCCATTTGGATAGACAGCACTCACTGTTGGTCCTGAAAGTCCACCCAGACCAGCCTCTATCAACCTTATTGACACTTCCTGAGCACTCTCACCTTGCATATTAGCTATCACCGAATAATAATTCTCGGCAGTGAGATGAGCTTCCAACCTTTCAATCAGTTCATGGCATACTTCTAAAAGACCTGGCCGTTCCAAAAGGGCAGTTCTATTGGCAACAAGGATCCCTTGACTGTCCATAATTCTTCCTCCTTGTATCTCTCGTAAGTTGTTTTCTCTCAAAGTGACTCCAGTCGAGACAAGATCTAAAATTATATCTGCACAGCCCATAGCTGGTGCAGCTTCCAGAGCTCCATCAGCACTGAGCAAAGCAACATGCTCAAACCCACATTCCGCAAAATACTTTCTGGCTATATTGTGGTATCCTGTCACTACTCGAAGCGGAGACTCCTCTGTCCAATCCATATTTTTTAACTGTTCGATAGTCTGTACATTCGCGAATTTCCCCGTCATGGGAACTCCCAGTGCAAGATGGCATTGCCCGAATCCCAAAGCGTCGTGCATAATCACAAGCTCCTTGTTGGAGTCACCAATCTCGGCCACCATGTCATGACCAACAATACCAACATCCACATCTCCATAGCAAAGTTTCCTGACGACATCAGTCGCTCTTTGGAACCAAACTTCCACATTAGGAAGCTGTGATATTCCAGCAATATACTGTCGAGGATTTGGTTTCACAACATTCAACTGACAGTCCTTGAGCAACGACAAGGTATCTTCAGCCATCCGGCCTTTGCTTGGCAAAGCCAGCCGCAGGGCATCACGCGGCACTTGCGGCACGCCTGTCCCTGTACACGCAAATTAGAATTTACAAGCGTTTTGCATACCACATTGATCAAGTTCTCAATTGAAAACATCCTCGCAACTTGATACTCGCAGAACAATCTTACCAGTTGGACTCCCTTCTACCGCATTATTCAGCCCTGCACAAACACCCAGAGACACTTTTCGTCCATTTAAAACATTATTACCATTAATATGATGTTTTGTAACGAAAATGTGCGTGTATCTAGCCCCAAATCGCTGTACTATCTTGAATGGGACTGCACTGGCGTCTCTACTATGAACTCCTGTCGATTGTAGGGCGATCATTATTCTTTTCAACAATGACTCAGAATAATTTTATTTTGATTTAGCGCATAGCAGTCAGGGATGTCAACAGTAGAAAAATCTCACCATCTCCACCCCTTTGACTCGATCAGTGCACGGCCCATAGGCCGGCCTGGGATGGAGATGCCATCTCATGATGACGCAAAGCACTTGGTTCGATTCTTGCTGTTTTTAATGCTTTTAGGATTCTTAATTGAAGAAAGAATGAAATAATTCGATATCTCGATATTGGGTACAAACAGCAGTAGTCTACTTTTTTACTACTCGCATGCAGTAAAGTCGAAGAATGTCCGGAACACGGCAATTCCCGGTTGAAAAAATCATTGAATTGTCTAAACAAATTGGAAAAACAGTTTTGCCGCTTGAGGAGGAGCATTATGTGAGTTTCCAGCATTTGTTTTGCATTATTTTTGCCGTGACTAACTTTGAAAGTTTGGTCTGCAGTATCATAAAATAGATGCAAAGTTCCGCGAAAAATTGGAGGAATTAAATAAGAAGACAACGGACATTTTATCTGATTTGGGAAGGAAGCTGCTCCCAGACACGAGTGAACTGGAGGATGGGGAACATGTGAGTGAGTACTGTGCCAGGCTGCTTGATGGCATCTCGCACAAGATGGAGACAAATTATTCAGACCGGCTTGCAATTAAATACTCAGAGAACGAGACAACTGTAATAGTTGAAAAGGGTACGGGGAATGGTGTTCGTGCGCCTGAACAGAGGACAAAAGCTCCAAGTGGATTTGTATCTTACATGAGAAGTACTCTGAGGGAAAAGCCTCAGCAATCGTTTGAAGATGCTGTCGACAATTCCAACAAGCAATTTGTGCATTATTTCGGTAATTTGAAAGGAGTTGATGTTGAGTATCTGAATGAGAGGAGGGATTCGGCACTTGCAGCTGGATTGCCTTGCCCACATCCGCTGAAAGAAACATTGGATGATTTAGACAATAATTATTTAGAAGCCCAGCTGCAGAAGCCGCATTCCTTGACGAAACCAAAAGATTTTTTAGATACAAAACTTTCTTATGTAGATTCTGTATCTGAACTTCAAAATGTAGTCGGGAGATTAAGTGAGGTGCAGGAATTGGCTGTGGACCTTGAAGCACACAATCATAGGTCTTTCCTCGGATTCTGCTGCTTAATGCAAATTTCCACTAGGGAGGAAGATCTTATTATTGACGTAATAAAGCTAAGAAGTCATATCGGGAGACTTTTGGGCCCTTTGTTCGCTAATCCAAAGGTTGTGAAAGTGCTTCATGGTTCCCGAAGTGATATTGTTTGGCTCCAAAGGGATTTTGGGATATACGTGTGCAATTTGTTTGATACCGGAATTGCCACTAGAGTATTGAATTATTCTGCGCATGGTCTAGGCTATCTTTTGAGCAAGTTGTGTGACTTTGATGCGGACAAGCGTTTTCAACTTGCAGACTGGAGGATCAGGCCATTGTCAGAGGAAGCAATTCATTATGCTCGCGCTGACACGCATTATCTTCTCTACTGTTATGATGTTCTAAGAGATGAACTTGCCACCCTTCCTGAAGATCAGATTCCAGATCAGTTTAGTCTAGTTGAATACAGACCCCAATCTGGAATTTTTGCAGTCTTGGAGGCTTCCAGGAAACTTTGTTACTCCATGTTTGAGAAGGAATTGTTTCACGATTTTTCGTTCATGGATTTTTATTCTAGATCAGAAAACAAATTCGGGGTCCTGAATGACCAGCAGCTTGCGGTATTTGCTGCTTTATATGAATGGAGAGACGAGATAGCAAGAGAAAGGGATGAATCTCCTGGTTTTGTCATGTCCAGAGCCAACATGGTGGAAGTTGCAAAAGCGATTCCGCAGTCACATAAAAAACTAAAAGCAATCTTAAAGAATAAGTCCAGCATTGGTGTGGCAGAAAGCAAAGACTTATTAGAGCGAATAATGAAATTTTTGGAGGATGACTCTATCGTTTCCAAAGCAAGAGCTAAATTCAAGCAGGCGGATATTGGGCGAAATGAGCTACCAGAGAAACGTAAGCTGCCAGTAGATCGGCATATGATTGAAAAAGATCAGTGCAATCGTGTGCATGGGAATCAATTTGTTCCAAAACAACTTGAGAAAACAGTTACAATCATATCTTCGAAGAATGCTCATGGAATGATGATGAGAAAGGCATCTGAGAATATTTCCAAGCGCAGGGCAGTTGCTAAGGCTATAAAAGGCAATGCATCAATTCCTATAGAAGTAGCATCCTTAACAAGTCGAGACTCTCGATCTGAAGACAAGTCGCAACCTGACTCTAGTGATTTACATGAAAAAGATAGCACCAAGCAGGAAATTTCTCTCACTCGTGATGCAATCGATGCAAAAACGACAGAGGCAAACATCAGGACCTCGGATGACAATATCGTGGATGATAAAATAATGAGTGAAGACATGATATCATTACTCCCTATGCCCTTGTCCGAACAGGAATGTGGGGCAGGAAAGGGTAGAAGAAGAAGATTACACAAGAGTTTGAAGCAGAAACCAAGTAAAAATGGAAACAGTCTTGAAGCGACTAATTCAGGAAAAGACCTCCAGATTTCGGACAAAATCTTTGACCCAAGTGAGGCAGTAACAAAGTACAATAGCAAGAAGAGGCAATCTGTATCTCGCCATAAAAGACGAAATCCCAAGCAGGAAATTCAGCCATCGATTCCAAGCGGCATGTTCAATCCATACGGAGATCTTCAGTCAATAGGCTCCAGATCGAGAAGGTCTACGACCCAAATTAGAAGCGGCAACAGGACGGCTAATTTTAAATAAATTTATTTCCATTGTGTATCTCTGTATGTCTTTTTTGTAACATATTATTGACATTGATTTATGATAATGACATGATTGATTGGGCAGAATATTTTGCATCTTTAAAAAAGAGGGAAATTTCCTCTACTTCCGACCGGCTGACTGCTGTTCTTCCATTTGTCTCTGCGAGTATTGAAGCCGGAGAAAGCAGAGCCACTGCATGCCTCAAAGATGCTGCATCAGATATCTCTGCCAATTTTGCAAGTGCCCCTGCTTCTAACTCAATACCTTCCACCTCTGCTCGTAAAGCTATAATTTTAGTACACTCTTCCATATCATATATATTTGTGCGCACGATTATCAATCTATCCAGCAAGTCCAATGGAATGCCATGAGGTGAGATAATGTCAGACCCCTTCACTTTGCACACGCCTCTGTTTGTTGCAAGAACTACAATGGGCGCAATGCTGCTTTCTAAAGCTTTATTTAGGTACGTAAAACACTCGATATCCAGCATGTGCACCTCATCAATAAATAAAACCCCAGGAACCAATTCAGCTATGCCCTCCTCAATATATCCGTTTACAACGGCATTTACTTCTCGTCTCAGTTTGTCGGTGATTTCAGTCTTTTTCGGGCGCATAAGCTGCCCCATCAGAGATAAAATATCTTGCCCACCAGTTGGCTTTGCATTTGCTGCATCGAGATCATGTAGAGTGACATCTTGAACAATCTCTTTCTGTTTGTAAACATCACCCTTCGGCAGAGGAACATACTCATCAGCTTCTAAATCATACTCTGTCCTGTAGCTATCAGCCCTACCGACCCTTTTAACTGCTCCACTTTTAGATTCAATATAGATGACATCTCCAGGAGAGATATGTTCCTTCAATATTGAATCGTAAATCATAGGATCGAGTTTCAACTGTTTGGCTCCTTTCAAAGTACGTAGTCCAATGATGACATGGCTTACGGTTTTTCCATACGCACTAGCCTGCAAGTTAGAAATAAACTGAATCAAAATATATCCGTCCATGCCAGGAATGAATGGGCTCAAGAACATACACATGGTCCGGTTGGACCTTGCACACTTCAGCAGATCACCCAAAGCAACTTACAAAATCCTCCGTCTCCACAGGAGTCAGCTCCGTCACTTCACCTTCAAAAACTTCTTTCACTTCCTTTATTCTCAAGCCTGCATTCGACATGGTGCACTCATTGCGATAAAACGTACAGATTTAAAACACACGAAAGCTGAAGCGTACCGATTGCCCTTCGGAAATTCTCCATCAAGACCTCCGTTTTCTTAACTTCTGCTGAATATACTTCTGATCCAACCATTGGGCAAAATGGCACTTTAGCTCCAAGTTCTTGCGAGATACCGAGAGCTAATGCAGTCTTCCCTGTACCTGATGCGCCGGTAAGAAGTAAGGCTCTGCCTGCCATTTTCTTTTGACGAATCATCTCAACAACAAATCCACATGCTTCTCTTGCCTGCTCTTGACCGACGAATCCAGCTGCCAAGGGAAGAGCCTCGCCTGACTCATCGAGACCAAGTCCTTTGATATGGGCATGACAACTCACCCTACTCGTCTTTGTTCTACTAGATGCCTCTTCGATCCTCATCACTATTTAGCAACTATTTAAGTAATTTCTTTGGAATAGAACTAACAAAGATTTCTTCTACTTATGACTGTCTGTCTCACTGGAGTATTAGTTCTCTCCCAGTGATTGACATCAAATCAGAAGCTGGACTACTTTCTAAAAAATCTTTGAATCCAATGGAATCATTAGAAAATACATTACATTAATTACATCAGAGGCTCTAGATACAGGCGTGTACGGATATTTTCTATTCGGTCACTCCATTTGGAAGCATACCGATTTCAGTAAAAAAGGTACCAATAATGGCAATCTTTTGTTTAGCTCCAATATAATCGAGTTCAAGATCATCCCTTTCTTCCAATAGGCGTTTATAACCTATATCCGCTTGTGTTGTGTTGATCTCTCCACAAATGTACAGCTTTGACAAAAGTTCTAGGATAGTCTTTTCATGTGAGGGCTCCTCCAGAATCCGGAAAAGTGCTTGATATACAATCTCGTGGTGGAAATGAGGGGCTGCAAGATCTGCAAGCGATTGAATAACTTCATCAAAGGTCTTTGAAATACAGTACTCTTTGATCATATCAGCTATGGCCTTGGAAAGGACCTCGGTCTCCTGTGCTGGAAACGAATGCCAACAAGAAGTAAAGCGCTCAGCTGCATGTTTGGCAGAAACGAGACTCCTTACGGCTCGTAATATGCCCAGGCCCATTTTACCATCTTTAAGGTAAGATGTATCTGCCAGGAAGCGAGGAGTCAGTACTTCATCCACGATTGCTCGCCCTATGAAAAGAGTAATGTACTGAGATGCCTCTGGGATATCCAAGGTCATGTCTTCTGCTGCTGATATTATCTTCTTGAACCCAAATTCAATCTGCTCCTGAGACATAACTGAGGATTGGAAAAGTTTACATATAAGCACTGACGCCATTTCACGTTCCCTATCATTTCTATCCATTGCAAGCTGCACCAAGATCTTGACAAAAGCATTATGCAGTCCAGGATCGTTGAATTCTATCAGCTGCTGGGCAACCTCCTCCTTATCTCCTGATTCAAAATACTCTTTTACCGTTTCTTTGCATTTGATCTTGAACTCTTCTAGCGAGAAAACACATGAATCCTTATCACTCTTCATCTTCTCCTTGATGCCTGAGTATTCTTCTTGCAGAACCCAGCCATTGCTGATGGCAGAGTCCAGGATTCCATCAAAGGAATCGATTGCATTCGGATTATCCAATTGTATCTGGCTCAACAACTCAGAAATTCTTCTCATACCCATCAAAAGCTGGGATCGGGTAATATCCCCTGACTGGCATAAGTCATTCAACAGAAGGCTGACAGAACCAATCTTTTCGGGCATCTCAATTCCCAATTGAATTGCTTGTTTCACCAGTTCATGATGGAAGTAAGGGACAGAAAGAGTGTGCAAGATCCTTCGCACTTCTTCGACATCGCCTGATGCCACGTACTCTTTCAAGCTGGATGAGAAAGAAACCTTGGTCTCATTCAAATCCATACCAGCCTTTGAACCCCAAATTCTTGACATCCTTTCTGCAAAATGCGGATCTGCCAGGTAAGCATGGCATCGATGGTGCCAATCTCTTATAGTTTCGGTATTCTGCTCCACATCCTTCAAAAAGGATGGTGGCAAGATATCATCAGCTATTGCCCTACATGTAAAAAAGGCAAGTAGCTCAACAGCCTGTGGAACATCAAGAACCAAGTCATCCAATCCTTCTACGACAGCCTCAAAGCCTTTTTGCATTTGCTCGGCATCGATTAACTGCAGTTTTACATTGCAAAACAAATTTTCGTCAAAGTATTCTTCACTATTTCACCCAGCATCAATTCAAACATACCTTGTCATACAATTCGCTCAACAGAGAGCTGACCATCTCTCTCTCTTTATCATGTCTGTCAAGAGAGAATGTAACAGCACGCTTTACAAAATAGTAAGCTAATTCAGGATGATCCATTTCATCTAGACTATCAGATGTCTCTTCCAAGTCACCAGAATTAAAATATTCAAACAGGATATCAGCCACTGCATTCTTGTACGCTACTACTTGCACTGTTCTCTCCTCCACCAGACTGCAGCCATCTTCTAGCTCAGAGTCCCAATTCGGATCCCCACTATCAGCAGCCGCATCTTCAGATTCTAGAATAAATGGATCCATAATTTTGCCCCAAGTAAACCTCCCTCCACCTCCATGTTTCTTTGCTTTCCCAGTTCCTGCAAACCGTATGCCCACATGCATTTATATATATGCACATACCGGCTAATCACGCACTGCACAAAATGCAACCAACCTTTGCCTCGCCTTGACAAGTGATGATCATGGTACACCCCTTCCTTTTTTGGCTTCCCAGTCACACTGTTTCCAGTCTTGGGCCGAGCACCGTTTGACAACGGAGGAGGCACACCCTTCAGTTCAACTGACGACGAATCTGCACATCAGCAATCCAAACACCCTCGTCGACAAACCCTCTATATATACCATGTACTCTACTAGCACCACCTCTGGTGACGAGGTACCTCGTGATACCATCTTCATCATCTCATTTGACAGACAAAAAAAAACCTCAAAGGTCGCACCAGTCTTCTCAATCAGGCTACCAGACAAGGCAGCCTCTAAAGCCAGACGCTGTTCTTCATTTAGCAAAGGCTCCGATGACAAACTTGACTGCTCCAACCTGTCTGCATCCCCAATCGCAGTATGATGTGACCTCGGCATTTTCCAAAGAATTGACTCACCTCTGCAGTCACTTCACCAGCACTATATAAACGACTAGTACGATGACAATACCACTCAAACCCTCGTATTTACACATCCCACACAGCATAATGTAGCCAAATACCGTGACGACCGAAAAAGAGTTGCAACACTCCCTTTCGTCCATTCAACCCCGCGCGACATCCACGTCACAACGTTCGCCCATCAACCCCCGCCACTAACCTGCCCCTTCAAGCTAATCACATTCATTGCAAAACATATATAATATCCCCCATGCACATTATACCTCCCAGCCACGACAACCCGAAGTCCAATGGTGATAGACCTCTCTTGATGAAGGCACGCCTGCGATGTTCGACACAGATCCCTTCTCCGCGCAAGACAGATTTAAATCCCAAATCATACCTCCAAATCTGTTCACCTCGACCTCAACAAAGATTCCCAAACTTTTTGAGGCTACAGTTCTGCACCAGCTACAGACTCTACTGGGTACAATTCTAACCGGCTCCGAAACCGTCCTTTCTCGTACAGTGATGGATTATCCCACCAAACAGTCTACAAATACCGTAATCTGACTCTTTAATATTTTAAAATATATTTTCCATCTGTATGAACCGGGCTGTGTGACATCACTCATCAATCAGTCAGTCCAGTAATCCTTCTCTTGTTTGTACTTGTACCAATGATGATGACATGTAAAAACTATTTTTAGTCTTTTATTAGTTTTTTAGATACAAAGATTGGTTTTGTGGATGGCTTAGAGGCAGAATGGTGGGTGATTGTAGTTGTTTGTTGTGCCAATTACAATTGGAGAGCAGTGACTTCCTCACTGAGTGTAGATAAAAGAACTGCGATGGATAGCAGGGTGATGATGATTTAAGTTTTTTTATGTGTGTAGATTCGCTTTGTAATGCTATTGAGTCGGCAAGGGAAAGTTAGACTTGCGAAATGGTACACAACTGTGAGCCAGAGGGAGCGGGCAAAGATTGTTAAGGAGGTGCTGCCGCTGGTGCTGCCACGTGGTCCAAAGCTTTGTAACTTTGTTGATTGGAGGGATGGAAAAGTGGTGTATAGGCGGTATGCTAGCCTGTACTTTGTAGTCGGGATCGATTCAGGTTGGTAGAGAGTAGCGGTTTCAACTCAATGTTGCTGTGTTGGTATTGCGTGCTGATGAGTTGGATGGTTTGAGTTGTAGATGATAATGAGCTTATAACGATGGAGATTATACATCATTTCGTGGAGGCGCTAGATAAATACTTTGGGAATGTGTGTGAGCTTGATCTCATTTTCAATTTTCATAAAGCCTACTTTATTCTGGACGAGCTGTTGCTGGCGGGTGAGCTGCAAGAGCCTTCTAAGAAAGTGGTGATTAAAGTCGTAGAAATGCAAGACCATATAGTAGAGCAAGCGAAATTGGGTATTCGGGAGAGAGGGGTGGAGTCAAGGCATCAGATTGGGCAACGGTGAATATATAGAGTGACGTAGTGAGTTGGTTACAATAGAATGGAAAGGTATATATGTCTTGCTTCATGTGTATAATTGTAATTCGGAAAATCCCTTTGCAAGTACAGTCTTGTTGTCAGCGCCCAGTTCCAAGATATCTTTGATGGTTGAACGCCACTGCTTCATGTCTGCCTGAAGATTCTTCCATTCTTCGTCCTCGAATTTGCGAGAATAACATTTTGAGATGATGACAGTTTCATTCAGTTGGTTGATCTTTGCTTCTAATAAATGCTTTCCAATAGCTTTGACAATGATGTCTTCCACATCCCTGGTTGGAACCCCCAGTGAGGTTGAAACTTCATCAAAAGTAAGGCTGGAACGATTATTAGCAAGACCTGCCAGAGCTAAGAGTCTCATTTTCGTTATTGCTTCTTCCTCCGTCATTCCCAACTTTGACACGACTTGGGTCCCACCATTCTTAAGAAACTGAGCAAACTGATTAACTGTGCCGATGAGGTATGCATCGAGCATATCAAACAAAGCCTTGTGTTCTGGGCTCGATTTTAATGCTTGTACAACTGGGTTCTGGAAGAAATCAAAACTATACAATTCTTTCGAAGCAAGGAACTCAGAGACAACTTGGGCAGCAATGTCCACACCTCTGGCACTATTTCCTTTATCAAAAGTTGTCAGGGCCTTTAGCTTGAGGCGATATGATTCCCTTGCCGCTGTTTTAGGCTTACGTGTGCATGATCCCAAAGCTTGTGCGCAGTTCATGTATAAGGCCCTAGAATCATCCTTTGACAAGTGCAATGCAGACACCCAAGAATCTATATTTGTCTTTATCACACCGAGCATTATGTCAGCCAGTCCGCTGGCTCTTGAGAATTCCACAGTTTTTTGCAATATTGCAAACTTTGCTGATGTGTCCAGAACAGTGTTGTACAGGTTTATCAGCCCCTGAAGCCGTCTTTCTGGTCTCGTTCTTGGGTCAGAACAGAACCCTTTTGCCAGCTGTTCGGCAGCTGCAACTGAAGCCTTAGGCTCCAGACGCGGCACCAAATGACACATTATATTCATGATTCCTTCCAAATCTGCAATTTAAAGCGGAAACTGAATGATGATATTTTCCAGACACGAAACAACACAGCAGACGGCTGTGATGAAAGTAAATACGGAGGTCCTTGATCTCGCTCGTACCGTGATCATTTTCCGCTATTTGGCATACGCTATCAAATTTCGAGATAAAAAGCTCAAGAACTTCCTCGAACTGTTCGTTTTCGTAAGCCTGCTTAAACTTGTCCACGAAATTGTCTGCTTCTGCCTTTGCCTGCGTAACCTCGTCTTCATCCTGCAAATCGACACACGTTGCTATATATTATCATAATACAACAATTCTGAGCGATATGATGTGATTTTTCAACCCACCTTTGCACCTCCTAACGTTTCTCCTATGTAAGTCGCCACGACCAACCATGGGTCGTCTTCAGATATTTGCACGAGACTAGCCATCCTTCAACGGTGGATGAATTTTTTAAAATAGAAATTTTCAATTCAGCCGCGGGGCGTCAGGGAATGGTTCAATGACAAATGCGAATCATAGAGGATGCGGCGGCATCAGTCATTCAAGTATGGCCTGGTCATCAAATGATGAATAGCATTCACTGTGATGGACGATCATGCAGTTGCAAGTGACTTTTTGAACTCAGAATTACTCAATAGGTTCACCATCTATCTAGTCTTGATTACTCTATCAAATCTCTTACAAGCAATGGGTAAAAGAATAGGTTAACTCATAAGCTTTGTGCAGAACTCGTACGCTTGAGAAGCATCCAAATCAAGGTCATGAGGTCTTGCAGCAAATTGCACTGCAGTCTGAGATGCAAACCGGTATTCCAAAGGATTTTGGACGCATGCTTTCACAATTTCGGAATTGAAGCTCTGCAGTCGGTCAAAGGTGCTCTTCCAAACGTCATCATAGAGAGGAACCGAGGTTCTCTTCTTTAGTATTTCATCATTATTCTCAATGCTGTATGATATGGAATAGGTATCATGTTTTGCTAGCACTGGGAAACTGTCACCTTGCCTTAAATTAACTTCACCAATATATTGCACTGCTTGTTGCCAAGTAGGTCCTTTCTCTTCGTAGGGACTTGTACTTAAGCTGTTCTCCTCATCCAAATGAAGCTTGAACCACATGGCTATCGCATTACACACACCATCTGTATCAACTTCGAAATGAAGTCTTTGCTCATTGTCTGCTGCACATTTCTCTACCTCGTAAAAGTCGAAAGAAAACACTTTCAATGGAGGAGCGAGGGGCACCCAGCTTTCCCTCTTTCTTCCTAGCTCAACTCCTTCATAATCAGATCTCCACCTCCATCTATTTGCTTGTTCTATGTTGAAACCTGCTGCCTCAGTTAATCTCATCTGGATAGGTTGGGCATAAACATCGGCCCTACATGGTACTAGCGTAGCATCGGGCATCAATAGCTTGGATTTTGCTGCCGCAAGTATATGGAGTACCCCTTCACCGATAAGCCCTGAATCAAATACCTCAAAGACAGCAATATCAGCTGGGCGTTCCATTTCTGGTGCTGTACCATCTGGCTTTCGCAAGACGTCCATTCGCCTCACATCCCTATCAAGGACAAGAATCTTTCCCAAGAATCCATTCATTATAGTACACTCCTCAGCAACATCACACAGATGAGAACTCATCTCTGCAGCATAAGTGTAAGATGCACCTGCTCGGGATGCAAGCATGGAAAGGATTCCAGATCCTGCTCCCATGTCAAGAGCATGGATACTCCTGTAACCAGCATCCTTTCTGATCGCAACCGCACGCTCAATCGCTCTTCTATAGCAGGAATTGCGCTCAAAATCACATATCATATCGTAATGCCACCTTGGTACGATTGCATGGCGCATGCGATATGAATCTGGGACAGTAGAGAAAACAATCTGAGATCTCTCCTGCTGTACACGAAGCTGCACAGTTGAACCTTTTGCAACTTTTCTCCCATCCAAGTACTGAACTGCTTGTCCCCAAGAAGTTGCATGCTCCAATCTAGAATTGTCGTTCATATATACCAAAGCTTGGGGGGACCCACTCGAGAGTATCACCCCATCACCTGAGGAGTTGCAAAGCTCAAACCAAAAAGCCACTGCATTCCAATTCCCGGATAAAGAAACATCTATTTCAATGCTTTCATCGAGCTCCCAACCTTGGCATTCATCTCTCGCTGCATCTTTCTGTTGAATGGACTTAACTCTGGATTCTAAATCAATTAATGAGACATCAAAAGGCTTCGAGAGGGCCCTATGCTTTAAAGAATCTAAATCGACTTTCTCGTCTCCCGGATACCATCGGTAATAATCCATCGCTGTTAGATCAAATCCTTCCACATTACCAAGCTTGAATTCTATGAGCTGTGCAACAACTTTGATTTTAGCTGGAACTACTGATGCATTTTCCTTCAAAAGATATTCAGCTGCATAGTCTACAGCCTTGAGGATTCCCATACCAAGAACAGTATGATCAAGTAGATCTGTTACCAGTACATCCGCTTTTTGGTGTATGTAATTTGATTGGTCAACCTTTGCTCTATCTATGGTGCCAGATTCAATAGAATTTGTAGCTGTTTGCTCTATTTCTTCGGCAAAATCCCGCACTTTGCATGTTTCTAGAACACCCGAAACAAGATTTATATTTTTAGAGAATTCATTTTCCATGTTTGAACTTATGATTTGCTTTGCCATACGATAGAGCATTCTTGATCGTTCAATCTGGGTCACTTGGGATATGCCAGTCTCTGCTGCCATTAGGCCTAAGATGCCTCCTCCAGAGCTGACAACCAGAACATGAGTGGTCTCGGAATTCGCCTTAATGAAACTTTTAATTGATTTTGAGAACCATGAAAGCCTGATATGGTCCTCTAGCCCACGAACACAGGACTTAGGAGCTGACAAATCTGAAAGGGCTGAGAGGTAAGATGCAAATGCTGGCCTTCGAGGATCTGCTCGAAGATATTGCTGCGCATCTATGGGTACCTTTCTCAGATTAGGCATCCAAGTTGGCCTCCTGAATAGAATAAAAGTATATTTTAATCAAAGATGTCATTATTGAAATGAACATTAGTTGGTAAGTACAGCATTTGTTTTCATACCACTCCAGATCCTCTAGGTCCCACTCGGGAGCAGTCATACTTTGCTTGAACTGATTCATCATCGTAAGCTTTTGATCTTCATGTCTAGCATTTCTTAGCTTGATCACCAGATTGTGTCGCTCGATTGCAGATGCTGCATTCCTTGCAGCAGTGTCCTCTTCTAATCTCTTTAATGCATTGTTCATTTTCATCTTCAGCGTCTCGTCCGTTGGCTCCATCTCGCTACCTTTCGAAAAGGCAATATAAGCTCCATTCCAATCATTTAGACTCTCTAGAGCGCACCCAATACGATAGTATCCTTTTGCCCAGTCTGGTTTGAGTTTTACAGATTTCTGAGCATCCCAGAGAGCCTTTTCAAGTAGCCCGATCGCCAGATACGAGGCTGATCGATTTCCAAACAATTTATGATCATTTTCATCACCTGCTATAGCCTGGCTGTACATTTGAATAGCTTCTGCGGGTTGCAAGATTTGAAGTTGATGCGGCAGCATTGAACAGTCAACGCAAAAGACTTTTCTCGTACCTTTGAACTTTTTCTCCCGAAACATCTTATTACCCGCTATTTTTGATTGTTCTACAATAAACTGGACTTCTTTTGGATCAGAATCAGCAAGACTGGCACCTGCATATTGCTCGATGAGCTTTCTTTCGGCTTGGTCTACAACAGTAGGGTCTTTATTACCGGCCATGGCCACCATTTTTCTCCAGGATAATATCTGGGTTATGTGTGTTATTATTTGAAAATACCTCGTGGATTTATCTTGGTCTCTTTTCAAAGTTTTTTTGAGAGGCTGTGATCTCTTTGTATCGTTGACCGGGTCAACCTAGAGGCCAATATTGGACCTGCATTGTTTCATACGCATTAATACCGAGGGTTACACCCTACGAAGGCGAGACTTAAACGAGCAATGTAAAGAAGTTGCATAGGCCTTAAGAACATTGTTAAAGGTCGCCTTAGGCCAATTGGCCTAGGTCCTTATGTAGAGAACTACTGGTAGTTGGCTCTCTACAGAGAGAAATGCAAGATTGTCTCTAAAAAGGGCCTCCAGAAGGCAACTAATTCCTTGAAAAGAAGTTTGAAAATTCATTTTTCTGCTTCAAATCAGCCTCTTTAGACTTTTTGAATAACATAGATTTTTCTCGGTTGATTTCTGACTCCAAACTTGGGTCAAACGATACTACTTGATTCAAATCAAGTAATGCTTCATCATAAGCCCCGAGTGATGCCTTGGCTTTAGCTCTTCGAAAATATGCCTTGGCGCACTTGGAATTGTCTCTGAAAACAAAGAAAATGCTAATCAATAGATAGATATGTAATGCTTCTTAGTGAATAACTTTTCATTGGTAGTAACTTACTCTAGTATCTTATTGCACCAGTCAATGGCTTCCCCAAACATAGTTTCTTTCTGGGCACAGGCGGCCAAATTTAACATGCATGCAATCTTAATATCTCTAGACTCCTGTTCTGCGCCTTCAAATTCGTAGGATTTGCCCACGCATTTCAACGCCTTTTGGTACTTTGCCTTGGCATGTCTTATTTTGTTAATTTTGAATAACTTGTTACCTTGCTCTTTGTTTAATGTTGCCCTGGATAGCTTCTCATCTGGCTGCAAAGAGTCTAGATGCTTGATAGGGGCAAATTCGACTAATTCTAGTTCAATTTCAATGTTCTCATTGCATTCAAAGTGGACATCTTTTGCGAGATATTCCACCAGATCACCTTCAAACGTAGTCTGAAGGATTGAAACTTCTCCTGGGAGCATCACATGTACGGCAGCTTCGACTCTCTCAGGAAGTTCTGCCATCCCTAATTCAAACGGAGAAGATTTTTCTGGATCAGAACCGACAAGAAAAGGGAACCACTCCTTTTGTGATGTGCTGCATATCCTACTTCGTATTAAAACCACTGTATCTTCTAGTGGGCAATCAATTGGAAATTCCCCTTTTCCTTTTCTAACTATCCTTTTAAATGTTTTTCCATCTCCCATGAGATCCCTTACCTGGAAAAAGTCTTCCAACTTGACGAAGAATTCAAGGAATTCGGAGTCAACAGCTGTGGCAAGCAACTTGTCGGATAAGAGCGAGCACTGGCAGCAACTGGTGGGGCATATAATCAAGCATTCCTCTTCCTTGCGCATAGACGAGATGGCAGATTCTAATATATTGGGAAGTAAACCTTCTCCAAGGCCGCAGTTGACGGTTATCTCATCGCCCAATCGCGGATAAACCAGATCCCCCTTCATCGCAACACCATCACTATCCAAAAGTCTAACTTCCAAATTCAATCTCACATCGAAAGGTACTCGAGGATTTTCCCATCCATTTCCTGATTTTAAAATCATTTTTATTGCTTCACCCTTGTCATTATAATTGTGAGATGTGACAGCAGTTGACCATCCTAAGAGTTCCAGATCAATTTTCAGTTCTTCGGTTTTTGGAACTTCCAAGTCAGACAGCAATTGCCCCATTGTCGACAAACCGATATCCTTGTTCATCAATCCCATTCCTGGCTTTAAAAGAATTAGACATCTTTCTTTTTTTTTCATACCTAATAATGCGAGCTCAACTCCCCGCAAGGGCCTGGAATTTCCAGAGCCAAGAAGGTAAACATGTGGCTCGCCACTACCTCCATGCTCTTTCCTCGAGGATAAAATCAACGTCTCTTCATCTTTACCTTGCACAACTATATGTACGTAAACCTGCATACCATTAGATGTCAATATTGTACCTAGAATATGTGAAGCACAAATCAGATGGCGATACATTGACTCAGTCACATCGACCTGGGTTGCTTACCATAGAACCCTCTGTAGGCGACTCTACTCCTTCACCTGGATGAATTTCTGCCTTCATTAATTCTCCATTATCTAAATCATCCTCCTCCCTACGGAAATATACATCCATGAACTCTGCTTTCAAAATTACATGAGCAGTTGACTGTTAACTCTGAACAACACATGAACTTACCGAATGGAAGACCCATCGTCAATTCCAAGCTCCTTGTAGTCTACATCTGCGCTTATATCCTTTAATTTTAGAATATCTTGTTGCAATTGCAAAACGGTATCTCTTAATTGCCACAGTTTCAAAGGCTTGGGCATCTTAGTGTGCGTTCAATTCAAGTTTTGATTGGTTGGTAGGTGTTTAGGTCAATAATCCCGATGATCATATACAAAACTCTCAATATACTTTAAAAAATAAAAATGTAACAATTCAGATGTGTTATTACTATTTTGGGATCTGCAGAAGAGTCAAGAAGTATCCGCATCTTGGCAAGTCAAAAAATTGACCAGTGCAATTGGACAGATCTGAACTGCAGGACACCTGGTCTAAACGCAATACACTGTGACATAGCGTGGAATACATCATAGTTTAAACCTATTAATGACCCTTTCGAATATTTAATAGCTTCACATCGAAAAGTAGCGTTCTGTTGAAGTCTTGTAGAGTGTTATTGTCCAACACAAAGTCAAGCGCTCTCTGACCTCCCAAATCAAAGGGCTGAGGCCCCTTGGCATAGCGGAAGAATCCTGAATCCCTCGAATCGTCGCTTGAAAATCTTTTTGATCGATCTCTCGCATAGCTGAGCTCTGGATGATTCCCTGGAATTTGTATTCTGCGAATACCCCCAACTGCCATACCAAGGCAGGCCTCTTCAAACGCTGGGATCGCTTGGTTTTTACCGAGGACAAATTCAAATGGTTCATCTCGTATGCTGCTATTTCCTATCCTCTTTCCCTGGTACCCTTCTGTGTATCCAACCCAATGCACGACACAAGTATCTCCAACAGTTGGGCTTTCTCCAAGGCCCTGCTTAATATCAAAGTATCGCAAACCAGACTTTGACTCGACAAAATCGTCCGCATGGGAGACTTTTGGAGATGAGAAAAGTATAAGGGACGAAATCATAACACTTCGCCTGCCAATGTGCACGGCATTGCTATTTTCAATGCAAGAGCTGCCTAGAGCACCTTGTCGATTGTAAGCTTGAGGAGGCGTTGCTATTCTCTTAAAGGGGAAATCGTATTTTAATGGAAAATTAAATTGAAAATGAGTCATCATCGCCGTCTTGAAATAGCGTGCCGCCTTTGTTTTAATTTACGTTTTGAACGCAAAAAGTTTCAAGTCTTAAGTTTGTTGCGAACTTTGAGTTCTGGGCTAGATTTACCAACACAGAACTAGGTATTTAATCTCAATATGTTATGAATTGGTTCTCTTACAGCTTGCTAATTCATTTTTGATGCATGAATGCAGGTCTACATGCCCATCTCACGAAAGAAATCGATGCTGTCTCTTAATGCAGAAATGAATTTGTCAATATCTTCCCTAGTGTTGTAAATGTATGGACTTGCTCTGATGGAAGCAGAAACTCCGAGAACTTGATGCAGTGGTTGGGTACATAGGTGACCTGAGCGAACAGCTATCCCGCTCTGATCCAGGATGGTGGACAGATCCGTGGGATGAATACCAGCCACGTTGAATGTGGCTAGGGCCCCCCTTCCCAAGAGAGCATCAGGTGTTGGGCCATACACAGAAACTCCTTCTATTTCCCTCAACTGCGATCAGATCAAATGAAATTGTTAAATTCATGTTGTTTTACACTTTAAATATCTTTCCAAGATTGGCACCTACCTGGGAATGTAAATGCCTCCCGAGATCCTGTTCATATGCCTCGACATTCTGCATTCCGATAGCTTGTAAATATTCACATGCTGCCCCAAATCCTATAGCTTCAGCAATGGCTGGTGTCCCAGCCTCAAACCTGGAAGGAGGCGCAGCAAATGTTGTCTTTTCTAGCGTTACAACATCAATCATTTCTCCTCCACCCATCCAAGGCGGCATTGCTTCCAAAGCTTCGGAGGTGCCCCAGAGGAATCCAATCCCTGTTGGCCCACACATCTTGTGAGCCGAACCGACTATCCAGTCTGCTCCTAACATCTGGACGTCCATAGGTATATTCGCCACAGACTGACAAGCATCTAACAAGACTCTTGCCCCAACATTTCTTGCAGCTTTCACCACCTCCTCCACATCCAAAGTACAACCAAGTGCATTACTAACATGTACCAGAGATATTAAACGTGTCTTAGATCCAATAAGAGACCTTAGATGCTCAATATCCAGCTCCTGTGTGTCTTTCATTAAATTTACAAACCTAAGATTGGCTCCAGTCCGTTGTGCCAGCAACTGCCAAGGCACTATATTGCTGTGGTGCTCTGCCACTGAAAGGACAATTTCATCGCCTTCCTTGATATTAGACGATCCCCATGTATTTGCAACCAAATTTATCGCCTCGGTTGCATTTCTGGTAAACACTATGTTCTCTGGTGTCTCTGCATTGACGAAAGAAGCTACTTTTGCTCGAGCCTCTTCATATTCTGTTGTCGCCCTAGCGCTTAGACTGTGCACTCCACGGTGCACATTGCTATTATATTCTCGATAATACTCATCCATAATATCGATAACACTACTGGGCTTCTGTGATGTTGCAGCATTATCCAGATAAACCAAAGGTCTTCCGTGAACCTCCTGGTGCAACACCGGGAAGTCCTCTCGAATCTTCTCTCCGAGCCTATCAATGCTCACTAAATCAATGTTTTGTAAGGCATACTGCATTGCAAAAAGATACAAAGTAAGATGAAGCGCATGGCTGAGACAAAACACGGGATACGGTCAAACATACTATATAAGGCATATATCGATGCAACATATGGCATATAGCACTCACATTTTTGCATTTATCGCCTCTCAATTTATTATGAAATCTAATTGTGCGAATTCCAAACTGGAAAAGTCCAGGAGTCGTCAATGTTGGTGACCTTTGCATTTCGATTCTGTTTGGTACTTTGTTACGTATAGTTGATCAATATAAGCATTTCCGCATTCAAATTGATATATTAATGGGTTAATAAAACCAAATGTTAATATGTGAAGATATAGAGGAACATTCGTATGGATTAAATGCTGTTCAGGCACGGTAAGTGACAAAGCATGTTCATGCAGATGCAAATATATAATATTATATTAAAATCACGTGATAACGTGATAATCATCATCTCACGATATTTGACTATGGATAGAGCGTAGTGCAAAGAAGAAAGTTGGTGGAGGTTTATTTATTGCATGGCAGAAATTTTTTTGAATAAATTGATCAAATAACTCAGTATACTGAAGAGTTCAGGCAGAAGGAAGAATCAAATAATAATGCAAAAGATGATGCAAAACAAATGGACAGCATATATATACACTGCGAATGTATGAAATTACCCACTGCTGCTAGTATTTTAGGGCTAATGAAAACCATTATTTTTATTAGTAAAAGTAGAAGAGACACCTACATATTAATGTTGATTTCCTTCACACAAAGACTAGTCGACCTCTCACCAGTATTTTCCCAATGAAGTCTATTCAGCACGTCTGCCGTGAAGTTTTTATCAGGGCAGATGAACATGCTTGTGTCAAATAAGAATTTTTTCCAGCCATTCTCTTCGACTCCGCTATCACCATCCATCATTTTCATTTTAGGCCAGCACCCTCCAGTGAACAAATTATTAGCCATGAAGGTTATATCTGCGAGGTCGTCTGAGGACTTTGCCCAGAATTCAATCGACTTGCTTTTAGCAATTGTGTCAATTTGTAGCTTTTGGCTATGGAAGTCAAATCCACCATAACGTTCAATTTCAGTACATAAAGCTTCAGAGCCATCCGCAGTCCTCTTGACACTTGGATTATATGTGTACATACTTCTTAATTTATCACCGTAAACAGTCTTTTCCCATCCTACATGAATTTTTCCATTCGTGAAAACTTTCGGTGAAGCTCCAAGTTTAATCTCTTCTGCCAGTTCCTGCCAATCACTATCTTCAAGGGCTCTAAATTTCTTGGCACATGGTACAGGTCTCAAGTGAAGTCCGATGATGCCCTTCCCAGGCGGTGCCAGGCGTCCAAAGGCATCCTTGCTCAAATCAAGGTGATCCACAATATCCTTCACTTCAGGATCTCCCCCACAGCACCACTGTTCGTTTCCAACACACGGACATGTATCCACAATTTTGATGACTATAGTCTCATTTGTACTGTAACAGGCATCGTAACGATCTAGATTCACGCTTCCATCAGCTGCCACGGCTTGAATGCCTCGGCACTTGATTTCGAAACAGAGGCCACAGCTGTGACTGTACATGGGGTGCACATCAGGTAAAGCTGCAACAGCATCTACAGAAAAGTACTCGTCCTCCATCCAAAAATTCTTATCCAAATGACCATATCCACAGCTACCTGCACCGTTATGCGATTTAAATTCTATCTATGCTTCTAACGGGGTACTGCCCACGAGTCTAAAATGTCCTGGACGACACGTGTGGTCGTCTAGCTATGGGATAGGCTGCAGGCAGTCTCAGTTGAGCCAGCCTCCAAAATAATTCAATATCGACATACCTGTGTGTGGATGCTCAAACCATGTAGCTCGCCCTTCTTTCCAATTCCGAGATAGACTAGAAGCGCATGTTGACTGAAGCAATTGCGTCACTATTACACACAATGCAAGTGTTTTGACTGGCAACGACATTCCTGTGTCTGTCCACGCCTACAGCAGAATAGTTCAAATCACGGCAAGCTTCAAGGGCTGTGGAAAATCTCAATCAAATTCATAAACAAAGGAAATTGTACATCCGTATGACTGACATCATAAGTATACCTGTCTGACATTTGTCTGTGGCGTGTTTCTGTCGCGTCTGACTGGTTGTACACTACAGGAAGAATGTACAGGAAATGTACAGATATGGTACACTGGCGGCATATGGGTATGGCACGAGAGAACAAGCCTCAAGAGCATCCGATTCATACATTAAAAAGATATTAGAAATTTTGAATACATTTCATGAGCAATGCATCTTGTTTGGCAAACTCATAGTGCTGAAATGGCTGTCCATCGATTAATCCCAGAATATATGCCTACTCTGAAGCTTTCGATTTGACCAAGTGTTGACTGCATGACTCCCAGTCATGGAAACATGGTACTCCCCAGGTACATGGGTTCTCTCTTTTTTTTTATTAAAAGCTTAAGTTAAGCTTCATTCATTTTTTTTTGCTTTCGGCTACTTACAAATTACGTCTATCGGATTCTATCTTTTGATTATCAGATCTTACGTTAGGGTTGCACGGAGGTCCTCGGCAACTGCAGCCAATTCTTCGCTCACATTTTTGTCAAACATTGTCCGTGACGATGTAAAATTCCCAAGCATGTCGTAAAACTCTTGCGACCTCTCTTTTCTCCACCACTGCAACTCAGAATTATTTCTCTTTTTGATTTCATTATACTCGGATTCAGCAGCTTGCAATGCCTGCTCCAATGATGCTATTTCATTTCGCAAGTTATCCCTTTTCTTTGTCTTTTCTATATCTGCTGGTACAAGTTCGTCACATTCTACTTTTGATAAAGATGATTTTATGCGAAGTAAATCATCTGAAAGTAGATTGGATGTTAAATATGCAGCTTCGCGCTCCTTCAGAGCACCAATAACAGCAGGGCTCAAGGCAAGTTGAGTATGTATTGCATCAAGGGATACAACAGATTGCTCAGTAGCGTTGCGCTCTAGTCTGCTCAGTCGAACTGAAGCCATACCCGTTCTTCGAGAGTCAGAAGCCATTTTTTGCGTCGTTGAGGTAAAGGCAGTATACTGTCCTGTTGGACCTCCAAATTCATCTTCATATTTAGCAAGTCGGATTAGAGAAAGCCCAACATCCCCAGTTATGCTTCCTAGTCTTTCTAATTCCCTAATGACCTTTTCTGCTTTTCTTGATGTCTCTACGAGAGAATCTGAATAACTCTCTACGGCAGCACATGTTTCCTGCATGGATAATTGCATTGTCATCAGACAACAGATAGTAACAGAAAGGCACGCAAAATCTGAATCTATGGAAATTGCCAGTGAACACAATAGTCTTTATACATATCATACTATTACTTCATAAGCAAAGGAGATCGTACCCTCAAGTGTGCTTCTTCTTCAGGAAGCGGGGGTGTGGAATCGATTTCTTGCCGCATCTTTGTTGTCAGTTCCCTGAGTTGCCGCAAAACGTCATTTGTATTCCTTGCATTTTTTACAACCTCATTGACCGAAGGAACTGAGCCATTTGATCCAAAAAGTTGCCCTGGAAGACGTGCAAATCCCTCTAATATGCTGCCACGAAGGGGCTGCAGTTGTTGCCACTCAAAAGACGTTGATAGTTTTCCCTCAGCTGTTAAAAAGGTTTTGAGTTCCTACAGCAATACAATAGAATGCTTTGAACATAGTATGATTTAATCTCATATGTACATCTAAACATGTGATTGTGTGTGGATTCGCACCTCCCCCTGACACACAGCAGGATGCTCACAAAGCTTTCTTAGGTATCTTTCCAAGTCTGATCTCCTGTATTCGAGGAACTCTGCCTCAGATCTTCCCGTAGTTGCTGCCTCCAAGGTGCCTTTGTCTGGTCTTGGAAATATGAAATATCCCCTTTTCGTCTCCGATAGCAGGTCAGCCAGCGCCTGGATGCAAAAAATCAGGGATTAGACGAAACCTAATAAGACAGTGACAAGAAAATGCATTCAGTTTTACAAACAGCAGATTTGTCAATAGAAGCAATCCACAATCACCTACCACAAAGTCGTTAAATCTTCGTCTGACTTCATGATGTTTACCAGAGGTGGACAGATTGTCAAAAAACATGGAGGTCACTAAATACTCGTAATGAGATGTTGTGACACCCGGAAGAAAAGAATGATCGGCAACTTGCTTCACTGGGTCAGAAACCGAGACCTGAATCGTAAATGAAGCACCCTCGCTGGAATCCAAATTCGGATCTCGTATTAAGGAAGATCGAGGCTCTTCTTCAAACTCTTGGGCACGTATTCTAGCAAGACGACCATCTTGCGAACTTTCAGAACCAGAGGTGGCTACTTGGCCCCCTCCGTCGCTAAGACCGTTACGTTCTGCCTCATACATGTTTATATTATTGTCAAGTTTTACATCTCGATCAACTGAAGTACGCTCGCGTGCCCCTCCTGAACTATCTCCAAGTTCGTTGTTCTTACGCTTCTGCTCCAACTGCTCCTCGCCAAGCATGTCATCCTGTCGAAAGATGACGAACAGTAACATCTACATCTAAGATTTTTAAGTGGAGGAGAAGACAACAAGGCAAATACGATGGAAATCTTACCTCCTTCACCTCAAGACTGGAGCGAAGAGGATCACTAACTTCAGTCATTCCTTTTAGTGAGGCTCGACCAATACTGCCATTCATCACATGCCATGCAAATGATATAAACTTGATCCTGTAATTATGTTCCATTCATTTCACTAAGAGATTGCCTCAAATATAGTGACAGTTTTGAGTAGATCTCCAGCTGATGAGATACTCCTGACGGTCAGGTCGACCACCGGTGGTCATATCATGAGACTTGCGATCATCCTTCAAGGTAAGGCTTACCATCAAATTTGCATTTTTATTCCAGTGCAACGCCATCATATCGACCATTGACAAAGATAGTAGGCTTTGTGGGTACAAGGGATATATCTAGACTCGGATAAGGGTACCCTATCAACATGCTCGTTTGCAAGCCGCAGCGAGTACTTGGAGTACCACCAACTAGTATTAGGTGGTCTAGGATGAATAATAGCATTTCCCCTTCCATAGGTACTCTTAAAAGAGGATTTTTATGTAGGGCCGAAGATAATGTGGCTTCAGGTCAAGAGACAGGTTTGTAGAATTGAAAAGTTGTTCTTGTTTTCGACGTTCTATCGTCTCTGAGCTCCGTCCGTGTATATGCAGCGGTGGAACAAAATGAATCCGATATTAATATCGACAAAGAAGTGAGTAAATTTGCAAGAAATGCAGCGACGACGTTCGCTCCCAGAGCCTCGACAGCCACAAAGAACCCAGCTTACAAAGGTAAGGTGGTCACACGTTTGAAACCTGGTTTTCCCTCGCTGCTGTTCATGGTACTTTTGGGCTGTGTGATTAAGGTTAATATGATTATCAGGATTCATCTTGGCTTTTTTTGAGACCTTCGTTGTTTATTTGATCGCAGGTAGTCTGCTTTACACGGTGTTTGATGTGCAAGCTTGGTTGGCACTAGCCGTTGGAGGTCTGCTTTCTTTCAATATCATCTTTCCATCTGACAAGCCAGATATTGCACGATTACTAGGAATGTGGTCTATTTGGATGTTCACCGTTCCATCTCTCAGAGCTAGAGAATGTACATCAACTGAGAAGGATGCTCTCAACCTGCTCTTCTTGGCAATTCCTCTTGCAAATGTGATACTCCCATTTGCTTGGAAAAACTTTGGATTTATCTTCACCGCAGATTGTCTTCTTCTCTTTGGAGTATTTGCTTGGAAAGGGCTGTTGCCGTTTGGTAATGCTGAGGAGGAATGAAAGTAAATTGGAATATACATATGAAATCTGAAATGTCTGAGGTAGAATTTGGAAATTCAAATTCAAAACATTTTCAGTTAGTTTATAGCGTGTAATGTGATTTATCTGTTCCTCTCTTAACTGTTATGGTTTCCTTTCATCTAAAATCAATCCATTCTTCGGTGAAGCTGCATGCACTTTAGCAAGCAGTGCTGTCGGCAGCGAGTGTCTGCTGACGTGTCGAAGATAACGGTTGCCCGAAAAGGCAAACTGTTGGCGCATTCTCGAGTATTTCCATTCTTCATTGCATTTTCAAGAAATCCAAGAGAAAAAAAAAAGAAACGAGATTTGATGACATCATTTTCTTCACTTGAAATAGTGCGTTCCAGTGAAGCACGAACTGACTCAATTCAGTGAACTATTAGAATGCTACGCTTTTTGGGAAATTGCCAACAGCCTCTCCTGGGCCTAGTTGAGAGCTGGAATATTTTGGAAAAGCCTTCCTTCAAATCTTCAAAATATGGGAAGAAGCATGAGCCTTTCAAACCGGCCACGCCTGAAGAGTTGGAACATATTTTGAAAAAATTAGACGAACGAGCAGTAGAGTGGAGAGAGAAACCACGCAAAGAAAAGAGCATATTGCTTCGGCAATGCATAGATACAACAATTGATATAGCTGACGAAATAGCAAGGACTTCCACCGAATACAAGGGCTCTTATGGCCAAGGCTGTGGGGAGGAATTGTTGTGTATGGTACCCCTCGTTTCAGCCCTAAGAGAATTTGCCGAATCGCTGGAAAGCCCATCATTCCCTAAACCATACAACATCAAGCGTTCTGTGAATCCATCCCAATGGATTGTAGATGTTTTTCCTATGGGATATGATGCCGTCATGTTTGGAGGCTTTAGCGGCGAACTCTGGATAAAGCCACATTACGGGGTTTCTCAAGGGAAGCAACTGACTCAAAACGAGAACGAAACGGAGCCTGGAGTCGGCCTTGTCCTGGGTGCGGGAAATCAATACTTGTTGTCGATTTTGGACATTTTGCATGTACTCCTGATGCAAAGCAGAGTGGTCATATGCAAGTTGAATCCTGTTAACGAGTATATGGGTCCATTCCTTCGACAGGCACTCAATCCGCTGGTAGACTCTGGTTATGTGGAGTTTGTATACGGGGGTGAAAGAGAGGGAACATACCTTGTTGAAAACAAGTTAGTGAAGTCCGTCCATCTTACAGGGTCCAACAGGACGTTTGATAGTATTGTATGGCAAGGCCATCCAAAGACTGGAAAACCTCCACTTGAGAAGCTGGTCACTGCTGAGTTAGGATGCGTCACGCCCTACATTATTCTGCCTGATATCTGGACACCAGAAGAAATTGAATATCATGCAACGACAGTAGTTTCTGCATTGGTCAACAATGCTGGACATAACTGCTTGGCAGCAGAGATCTTGGTGACTGACTCTGCATGGCCACAAAGAGAGGAGTTCTTGGACGCTATTAGACGAATTTTAAATTCCACTCCGCGCAGAACAGCCTATTACCCGGGTAGCGAAACACAATTTGAAAGATTTCGCTCAACATTTCCTGATTGTGAGCAACTAGGGTTGGATGATGTGGAAGAAACTGAACAAAATGGACTCCCTCATCCTCCATGGCATTTTCAAACAAATCTGAGTCCAGAAGAGGCCTCAACCGACCATGAATACTGGTGTGGCGTCTTGCAAGAAGTTTGTATAAAGACTCAATCAGGAAATATGAAGGAATACTTGCAGGAGGCGGCGGCTTTTGTGAACAACAAATGCTGGGGAACTTTGTCTTGTGCAGTCATTGCCAAGCCAGCCACGCAAGAATTCCATCAATCTGATTTTGAAGTTTTTATTTCAGATCTTAAATACGGTTCAGTCTGTATCAATGTCCCCGGCGTTGTCGGTTTTGGTCTTACACGGCTTAGTTGGGGTGCATTTGGTGAGAGGGAATTTGATGATGCTGCCTTAGACATCGGGAGTGGGAATTGCAAGGTTCATAACACATTTTTCTTTGATCACATCGAGAAGAGTGTCGTTCGTGGCCCATGGATATTCCATCCACATCCCTATTGGGTAGTCTCACACAGAAATTTGGAAAATGTTGCCAAACTTTCTCTTCGGTATATGAAGTCCAAGGGATTTGTTAGCATATCAAAACTTTTACCAGAGGCATTCAAAGGCTAGATATCTTGAAAATTTAGTCAGATAATATAGAAAGAAATAATTATGTCATGGGAATGCTTCATTTTCCCATGACTAATGTTAGTTCTGCATCACAGACAAGATCTTCTCCAACATATGCCTTGGCATTCATCTTGCAAATACCGAATCTTTTGTTGAATTTAGTGACATCGACCCTCATCATCAACACATCGCCAGGAACAACGGGTTTTCTCCAGCGAAGATTGTCGACTCCTCCAAAGAAGAAGTTATTTTGCTGGGCGGCGTCTTCTGGATCAATCATGACAATGCCACCAAGCTGTGCCATTGCCTCAACTTGAAGAACGCCGGGCATGATGGCTCTTTGCGGAAAATGTCCCGGAAAGAAGTTGTCATTAATCGTAACGCACTTATATCCAACGGCGTATTTCCCATATTCCCATTCTAACACTCGATCAACTAACAGGAAGGGGTAACGATGGGGCAAGATATCCATAATCTCTTGAATCTCTTTCATGGCCTTCATATTGGGCCCAGTAGTCTCGATTCCACTGCTCCCTTCTGATGCATCGACTCTCAATCGATAAAATCTTTGAGTCTTTGGAATACTGTATCGTTGAGCCTTGAAGGGGCAAAGCTTCATAGGCGTGCAGCCGCACGATAGTGATTTCGGAGCAGTCGCGATCATTGGAAAATGTATCAGAGTATATATCGAATTTCGGATTTAAAATAGAAATACATGACATATCCAGCCCCGACGACATTAAAGAAGGCAATCGCATTTGCTATCGGACGTTTGCATAATGTCACACTGTGTGTACACGTGTTGATGTACGTGTACATGCAAGTCGATGTTGATGTACGTGTACATGCAAGTCGAGCAGCTTCGAAGTCGGTAGCTTGAGCTTGGTATCGGCAATGGCTCGACGAATGCCTCAAGAGCAGCCAGAAGGCTCTCTGGAAGTCCAGCCGTTAGTAGATAGCAAGCTGTACGACATGGGTTGAGTTTCTTGCTTGGACTAATCCATGGATTGGCCATGGCCATGGCGCCAAATGGCCATTTTCAAGGTATTACCCTAAAATTTTTAGGCTATAAGGCCAGCGTGCGCGCACGCGCCTTATAAGGCAGGCTAATTAGGTCCTTAAAGCCAGTCTTAAGAATCAGGGTATCACACATTCCGCTTATCCGGCTGGTAGGATATAAGTTTTAACTTGTACAAGACGACCATGTTGGTTAAGGAAATGGCCTCCAATCGTTGACAAAGTTAAGTGCATGCGCCCGTCATCATAATCTCGGGCTTTGTAAATTTACAAATTTGGCCTTTGATTAAAGGCCTTAATCGTTTAGGTTGTTTACCTCTTCGGTTTGCGCCCCCGGATCCCGTAATCCGTCCGAATTATGAACCCAACACCACAATTTCCAAATTGTTATCAAATTATTAAAAAAGAATTAAAAGATTTTTAGTGATCGTTATTCATTTGAAGGACATCTCTCTCTCCTTCCCTTACATCTACGCCTAATCTAGACGATGGGCTGTGGTCCGAGCAAAGCGGCCAATATGGAGACATCTAAAAAAGTAGGTATAAATAGTATTCATATATTACTATTGATCACGGTTTTCGTATCTACATGCTTGTCGATTTCTAGTTTCTGACTTCAGTGACTGGCAAATAGCACGCCAAGTTGGAACCAAACCAGAGTTTTATTTACTGATTTGACGACTATGTACCTCATATATCGTCAGAATCACGAGAATAAAATAGCATATTCCTCTGATTTAGCATTTCTTTCCATGTTTGTGTCGCAGGCAGGCAAAAAGAAAGAAGACAACTCAGTCTTGGGTCAGGGCCTCAAGGTATGATTCCATGTGTGAGGACGGCTGAAGCCCATATGCATATGTAGCTAGATGCAATTCTTATTAATATCTCTAAAATTATTGTAGGATATCAATCAAGATTACAGTCTTGGAAAAGTTCTTGGTCGGGGACAGTTTGGGACCACAAGGATTGCTGAAGAGAAGAAAGTGCGAGACAAATATGCTTGTAAATCCATTGCAAAAAGAAAACTTTCTTGTAAAGAGGACATCGAAGACATTCAGCGAGAGGTTCAGATCATGCATCACTTGAAGGGCCATCCAAATGTGACATATCTCAGGGGAACATACGAGGACCCACAAAATGTTCATTTGGTTATGGATTTATGCGGTGGTGGAGAGTTGTTCGATGCAATTATCAAGGCTGGAACATACTCTGAAAAGGATGCAGCAACTTTAATCAGGACGATTGTATCGGTTGTTGCTCATTGCCACAGTATGGGAGTGATGCACAGGGACTTGAAGCCAGAAAATTTCTTGCTTGAGTCTCTTGAACCAGGTTCCAGGGTTCTATGTACCGATTTTGGCCTCTCAGTTTTTTTCAAGCCAAATGACAGATTTAAAGATATTGTTGGCTCTGCCTATTATGTGGCTCCTGAAGTGCTGAGGAGGGACTATGGGCCTGAAGCTGATATCTGGTCTTGTGGGGTGATCTTGTACATTCTGTTATCTGGCATGCCACCATTTTGGGGGGACACAGAGAATGAAATTTTCAAAAGCATATTGAAAGGGGAGGTAGATTTCAAAACAGATCCTTGGCCCAAGATCTCAGATCAGGCAAAAGACTGTGTTGCAAGAATGCTTCAGCTTAATCCAAAGAAGAGAGCTACTGCAGAGGAAATTCTAAAGCACCCTTGGATGAAAGAAAATGGTGTCGCCTCAGAAAAGCCTCTTGACAATGCTATTCTGACTCGCCTGAACAACTTTGCATCAATGAACAAGTTCAAGAAGGAGGCAATGAAAATTATTGCTGGCAACATGCCAGAGGAGGAAATTATTGGACTTAAGCATATGTTTGAAGCCATTGATGCAGATAAAAGTGGCACCATCACCGCTGCAGAGCTCAGGGCAGCTCTAATGGACAAGGGCACAGCCTTGAAAGAGCAAGATGTGCAGGCATTGCTCAAGATGGTTGATGTTGATGAGAATGGAACGATCGAGTACCATGAATTCCTTGCCGCTACTATGAGTCAACATCAAATGGAGAAAGAAGAAAATTTAAGGGCTGCTTTCAAGCACTTTGACAAGAATGGAGATGGAATCATTTCTCAGAGTGAGTTGAGACTTGCTCTCCAGAATGGATCCATTGGATTATCAGAAGATGAATTGACTCAGGTATTATCTGAAGTGGATAAGGATGGTAATGGGGAAATAGACTATAACGAATTCGTCGAAATGCTGACTAAAGTCGCTCAACCAACTGGCCACATTACCTCCACCACCAGGGGAGAACTCAATGCCTACAAGGCTGCTCACAGCCTGATGGGGCCAGGAGCAGTCTAATGCGTGTTTTCTTTTTTCTTGAGCCAAGGCGCCAGCATCTGTGATGGTTATACTTCATTCCTCTTTCTATGATGTAAATAATCTTTTGACAATTCTTTTATCTAGAATAAATCGATGACGGGCTATCAAAAGAACTGAAAGTCATGGTGACCCACCTTTCACTGACAGCTGAAGCATGTCAGCAAAGAACGGTCCGATTCTCATCATATAAATCAAGGTCTAGAAGAATTATTTTAGGCAGTATCCCCTTTTCGGTACTACCAATTGCACAAATTGCAAGAGCCAATAATGATCCAGCATTGGCATACGACACATATGCCGGTAAGTCTTCCCCAGCGATTGGTCGGTAACGTCTGACTTTAATCTAATAAGGCTAAACACATACCTGGATTTCTTCCTGAAATAAATTTATTGCAGAAAATTATGATGACCTCGACGATGGATCAATTGCGGATGCCTTGGGCATCAACAAGCTGAGACAGGAACTCATAGCACAGGCACAAGGAGCTGTGCTAGAGGTCGGTGCTGGAACCGGAATCAATTTACGATATTATAGTGAAGCAGTAACTCAGCTGGTAGCATTAGACTACTCAGAAAAAATGCTTCAGCAGGCGAAACAAAAGGCCCAGCGAAACCCTTCTCTTATAGAAAAAACATCCTTTCTGCAGGGCAGTGTGGATAGTCTGACATTTCCAGATTCGTTTTTCGACACAGTGATTGACACCTTTAGCATGTGCGTCTTCTCAGACCCTCTAAAAGCAGTTTCAGAAATGAAGAGGGTGCTTAAGAGTGATGGGAAATTGTTACTGTTAGAGCACACAAAAAGTCAAATCCCAGGGTTGGGCACGTATCAGGACATGGTAGCCAAGCCAGTCAAGGCTTTGGGGAAGGGCTGCGCTTGGAATCAAAATGTTGATCAGATTATTTCTGATAATGGCTTGAATGTGGTGACTAGAGAGTCAAGGCTCGCAGGCTTAGTAACGTTGTACGTATGTCAAAAACGATAAAACGATATCGTTTTTGAGGCATATCGAAATGCCTTGCAAGGCTGATCATGGCATGATGGTAGTACTTCCCTATGGACAACATTGTTCAAGATAGCAATCATATATATTTTCATATTTTAAATTATAAGGTACATGAGTAAGGTGATATGATAGGTGGGTATACTCCACGCAGAAGTTTGGTAGAAGCGCACCACTTGCAATTCTCTAGAGCCACAACCAAAGTCTTGAGACTGAGAAGGCGCTCACTGCATAGAGAAAGATCTGTAATCAGCAATAGTGAGATAAAAAATGAATCAGCATGGTTGGTTGACGAATACGAATGGAAAGGCTGCAAAGTCCGATATTCAACTAGTGGTGATCAAAATGTTGAACCGATCCTGCTTATCCATGGTTTTGGTGCCTCCTTTCGACATTATCGAAAGCTTATTCCAGAATTATCTAGGCACTATAAAGTATATGCTATAGATCTTCTCGGCTTCGGGAGTTCTGATAAACCTCTTTTGGATTACAAAATGGAGATCTGGGAAGAACAAATAGTGCATTTTCTGGAACAGGTCTTGTGTCCAGGCCAGCAAGTCCATCTCGTTGGAAATTCTATTGGTAGTCTTGCCAGTTTGATGGTTTCCTCATCATCTCCTAACAAGGTCAAATCTGTCACGCTCCTGAATTGTGCTGGTGGTCTGAATAACAAGGCTGTGGCTGATGATTGGAGAATCAGAATTGCTATGCCATTGTTCTGGCTCATTGATTTCTTATTGAAGCAGCCAAGCATTGCCAGGTATATATTTGATTCAGTTAGAAAAAAAGAGAATTTGAAAAGTATCTTGCTACCAATTTATCCATCCAATCCTGCCGCCGTTGACGACGAGCTTATTGAGATACTGTACAGACCATCAGATGATCACCATGCAATTGATGTTTTTGTCTCCACAATCACGGGACCCCCGGGTCCGAAACCAATGGATTTAATCGATAAGGTAAAATGTCCAATTCTTGTAGTATGGGGTGATAAGGACTCTTTAACTCCGATAGACGGCCCAGTTGCAAGATATTTCAAAGCACTCCCAAGCATCAGAAAGGGCTCCATATCCAGATTTGTGACTTTGCCCAGAGTTGGACATTGCCCAATGGATGAGGCACCAGAGCAAGTCATGGAAGCTCTTGTTCCATTTCTTGAAGAGGTGGCTTCAAACGAGGAGAACAATGTAGAATAATTCTAGAATTTGTCAGCTTTAACCAACAATACAAGGTGTACTATAAGTGCAAATGCAAACAAATCGATTAATTCATTAATTAAAGGGGAAAACCTTTTATTTATTCATCTAACAGAGCCAGTTCAATTGCAAAGTCGTCGCGTTCTATGCTATCACCATTGGGATCTGTGGCGTGTGCTTCAAAGAACTGGCCAAATTGCATGTCATATACAAGATCATCTTCTACTGTTTCCAGCACTAGATCAGACTCTGGAAAACCGACGCACATCAAAGCGTATCCTTTCGCCTTTAGCTCTGCACTAACACCTAGCGACTGTGGCTGATACATCTTGCCTTCTTTCACTCGGACTGCACATGCTGTACAGCAACCCATCCTGCAAGCATATGGAAGTATCAGTCCCTGGTCTTCAGCTTCCCATAGTATATATCTATCCTCAGGCACTTCGACTTCAATCTCCTGACCAGCATTTTTGTTGAATATCTTCACCTTATGTCGCGGAGCATTGCTCTCTGTCGGCCCTTCTCCAGAGTTCTGCCCAGCTACCCCACCAAAGTGCACAACACGACCACCAACAAGACGGGAAGCAGCGTTGAATTCTTCCTTCACCCAAAGATCGACTGTCCCATCAGGCTCATACTTCTCTCTCCACTCGGTAGTTGATATTGTTGAAATACTCTTCATTTCAACCGCGTCGATATCTTCATCATCCGAAGAGGCCTTCAGGTCGCTGCCAATTGTCAGTCCGATAGGCCCCAGGCTCACTCCCGCCGCATCCGCGGCATTCTGCAGTATCTGAGCACCACCATCTTTCTTTGGTTTCTTGGTTCCATTGTTTCCAGTTGCCTGGCAGCGAATTCCACCACTCGTCGCTGTTCGATGCCAAGCACGTTCCCTGGCATTGGAATGCAACAGTGTAGCACGTCCTCGGGTCTGGCAGCCCTGAACATTTTGAAAAGAAACAACCATAGCGCTACTATATCTGAAAATTTATAGTAAAAATCTACAATGCCCCCTACTTGTTCCAGTCACCTCCATATCTTGCACAATCCGGATACGTGCACGCGTGGAAATCCCATGTGCACATCGATATATATCGATGTATACATCCGGATGTAAATCCACATGTACATGTGCACGTGTACACGTGGAGATTTGACTGATCGATCACTGATCAGTGACTCATGAGCCAAATCCCATGATCACTTGATCTCTTGATCAAGACTGTCCAAGCTTGGCCAAGTCCATGGACTTCAGTTCTGTGCTCTGGACCAAATCTAGATCTGGTGTAATGTAGGCAAGTGCAAGTATTCCTCACTTAAACAGCAAGTGATCTTCACCATTCTCTGCCCGGGTAAAGTTGACCACCAGATTACCGACATTATTTACAGAAATCCATTTCTTCTGATGTCTGGCCCAGCTGGGCAGTGGGGTCACAAGTCACATGCATGTTACTACTTCCACACTACTGAAGTAGATACATGTTGGTGTGTCGATCAAAATTTGCCAACTGCAATATCATATTTTTAATGACTATAAGGCAGGCTTTTCCTTTAAATAGAGTAAAGAGAAAAGAAGACTTGCCACTCCAAACTCCTTTCATGGGGGACACAGGGCGTCTTGCTATTGAAACTATGTCCTGATTTGATTTCCTTTTTCTTTGCGCTTCTGTTATTGGAATTATCTAGATAATTCTGAATGTGGATCGGTTAGTTGCTGCTACGAACAAGAGCTCACAACCTGTGCATCGTGGTTGTTACGTTGAGACAGCTGGTTATCGCTTTGCTGTTCGTGAGATGGTATGCATCGTCGGTAGCATGGCTAGTGGATATATTGGAATTTTATCCGTAGGAACTTGTGAGATCCGTCATTTTGGTGGAGGTGAGGTGATAGCTTGGTTGTGCTTTCTCCGACAGAATGTGGTTTGGTTGGGATACTCGACTGATCTCTATTTTTTGCATTTCAGGATGCCTGTATCTGAAGAGCGGAAAAGTGAAGAGGACTGCTTTATCTAAAAGTAGAAGAGGCGGGGTCTTGAAGGTCTGGGCTCAGCATGGGCTGGGAGGCTCCCCAAGGGATGGGCAGTCCAACTTGCTGTCCATATTGAAAGAGATGAAGCCTCGAGTGCACACTTTTGCGCTATCTGTGATTCAATTTTGGAAGAACAATTTTCTCATGTGGCACAAAAAGCTGCTATTGCGAGTTTTGGCTACGTTTGGTGGTGTCTTATTGCTGCATTTCACTGTGAATATTTGGAGCCTGCCTCGAATTAATAAAAAGCTGCCAAGCATCTCAAAATCTCTGGGTAAGGCTGCAAAACGCGAAATTATAATTGAACGAGTGAATTGGATGGCTCCTTCTGGGCTTCTAGGCATACATCCCATCGCCAATGTTGGCCCCATTCGGATTGGCCCAGGCCCTGTTGAACAGAGTCATGGGAGCATCGAGTCCCTGGATATTCGATTCAGTCCATTGCGCTCAATATTAAGTGGAAGGTTTTACTTTTCAGTGAAAAGTCAAGGAGCGTCGCTGCATCTCAAGCAGGCGGATAATTTCAGTTGGTTTGGTTTTCCTGATGATACGTATCCTTCTTCACGGTTTGTGCCCCCCTCAGGCGGTGCAGGCCCAGGCAAGAAGGCTATCGAGAAACGACGGAGGCAATATGAAAAAGGAATTCATGCAAGGCAACAAGATCAGATCTTTAAGCAGCTGTGGAATTGGCACATCAAAAAATCGAAGCGATTCGAAGATTCGTTGATGTCTTTGAACTCTGGTAGAAAGAGGAGTATCGTCTTGTGCACGTCTGATAATAAACGTTCTAAAGTTTCACAAGAAGTAAAGAGGTACAAATCTAGCTCCATAGTCACCAAAAAGTCTTCCTCCAAGTCTATGGTGGCAAGAGGAGTAACTGAAATGGAAACAAGACTGAATCAAAACCTTGTTCCTTTGGAAGTTGATTTGAGAAAGCTCTATGCTGTAGATGGCATAAGAGTTGGAAAGGATAGTGGCAAAGACTCGTCAGAGAGATGTCCAGGTGATGAGAAAGATAGCATGCAGAAAAACTGCGACAAAACAATCGAGGTTGCAAAAGAGGATTTGGACACGTCAAAATTTACAATGAGCCCACAGATTATGGAGAAAATCGAAGCAATTAACAGATTGCCGGCTGAACACAACAAAGAGCAATCCATAAACGTTAAATCTGATCATTCCTTTGATTTTTACAATCGTTTCGTCAATGACCCAGGGACAGAAAGAAAGAAAACTCTGGGATCGAAGGCGTTGCAAGAGGCAAGGAACTGGAAGCCTGCCACTGCAAGAGCACTGGCCAGCCACACCGAATTGCAACAGAAAACAGATGATACAAAACAGGCCACAACTGCAATCAGCAAAAAGCAAGAAATTATGTCGGACGCAAAAATGCAAAAGAAGGCGGAAAAGACTTTTCACATAAGTGAGAAATCTAAAAGGTCAATGACAGGTATTAGTGAGCCAACTTACACACCAGCTCCAGCGGAGGCTTTTTCTGACAGGCGTAAGTCTGCCACGTCGATGCATGTTTTGAATATGGTCATCTCTTCATACTGTCTATTTATGACGCAGGATTTAAGAGTTCCTTTGCGAAGTTAGTGGGAGAAAATATGATGAGCTTTCTGATGAACAGAGTGGCATTAAGTTCATTCGAAAACCAGGGTGGCACTTTGCATGGTTATGTTTATGGGGACAAGGATCCACGAATTTTTAGAAATCTACGGGTGGTACGCAAGTCTACGTATAATAATCACTTTAATGGAACTCGTATTTATTTTTAGATTGTATTTTGTAGAAAACAAAGTTTGGAAATGGTTACAATAATCTAGCCATCGAAGTCGAAGCCAAGGTGGAGAAACGGCCCAAGGAATCATTCAGAAATACTATGGGCCCTAACGCCCACCGTCATTTAAGGGACTTCATTGGATCTTCAATATATAGTAAATTGGGAGAGCAGGAAACAGATTTTAATTCTTCAGGGGGTAATATATGTGTGAGTGTTACAGCAGAAAATATCATGGAGGCAGATTTCGAGAACAAAATTCCTTCAATGCGAATTTCTATTAACGCCCGCGACTTGCACGCTCCTGTCATTGAAAGACTCGTTGAGCTCCCCATGGATATTAATCAGGGAAGACTTAATGGGAATCTGGTGATAGTGGCAGAAGATGCACTCTCTTGGAGTTTCCCTAAGTTTTATGGGAGGGTGGCTGTAAGAGACTCCAAATTTCACTTTTGGGATGCCCCTGATGACATTATTGATGCAAATATGGATCTTATCTTTGAAGGAGATAGAGTGTACCTCCATAAGGCTAAGGGATATTTTGGTGCTGTCCCAATGAAAGTGACAGGGGATTTGGATTTGAATCCATTACATGGAGAATATAGGGTATCAGCATCAGTTCCTGGTGTCGAAGTCAACGCGCTTCGTGCATCTCTTGGAATAAGACCAACTCCTTTCGCTGTTTCTGGTGCCGTTGCAGGGACGATGCATGTAAGTGGTCCTCTTGAAAAGCCGATATTCTCAGGTCATGCACATGTACAGAGACCAACTCAACAGATGTTGGACAGCGCCGAAAGTTCACCTTCTCTGGCTATATTAAAGAAAACTGAAAATGCAGTAGGTTCATATGATCGAATTCCTTTTAGAGAGGCAGGTGTCGTATTTTCACTCAATACTGCCACTGATACAATGACTCTTCATGCAATCCATGGTCTATTGATTGATGGGGGCCAGCTACAGGGTGCGGGTCTTATGAATGTTGCTCCTGCGGCTGAAATGGACCCCGATGCTCTTCAAATTGTCATTAGAGGAAGTGATATTCATCAAGATAGCTTGTTGAAGCGAATTGTCCCAGATATCACCTTGCCATCAGAATTAGATCACGGAATTTCCTCAGGCACCGTTGTCATGAAGGGTGCTCATCTATCGCCTGTCATTGATGTGAACTTTTTATCATCAAGTAAAGCGTGCGGACATGTGAAATTCGAGCGCGACTCGACTAGTGTGGATTTATCCTCTCCTCACTTTGATATCTCAGGCACAGCTTTCTTAAATCCCCCATCGTTTGAAGTTGCAAAGGGTGCATTAACTCAGGCAAAAGCGTCTGCATTAGCGAAACCTAATTTTACAGGATGCAATTTAAAACTAAAACTAAATGGATTAGATGTTGTTCCTTTCCTATCCGATGACGACTCTGTACGGAGCTTATCAAAGAACGCAGGAGAGCCTGTTAAATTAAGGTTGAATGGACATGTCAAAATTGAAGGCGACGTCAATCAGTTGAAATATTCTGATATAGACAAAAGCCGTGACAATCCTTGGAGATTCAGAGGTCTTATTGATTTGGAAAACATTAGACTGAACCAATTGATGCTTTATAGGGATTTACGAGGAGTGATTGAGGCATCAGACCAAAGAATTTCAGCACATGGGAAAGGCATGAGGCCTGATGAGGTCATTGATCTCGAAATTGACATGCCTCATCTTATGAGTCAAATTAATCGAAAAGAAAATGTTAGCTCTTCTGCCTCTGTCTATTTGGATGTTGGAGACAGGGATAGCTACATGAATGCTCGCTGTGGCAGACTGCAAGCATCTGGTTCTATTTCTAAGGACGGAAGCGCTATGGACTTTCGGCTTGCAAATGTAAAACTCGATGATTTGGAATTTGCTTCCCTGAGAGGAGAACTACAGGAAGTTTCTTGTGCAATTAATTTTAAGACCCAGACGGGGAGAGGTAGGGCTAGTATAATTGGACCGAAATACAGTGGCATCCTAGGTGATAGCCTTAGTGGAGGTTTTCGATGGGAGAAAGACGTCCTCAGGCTAGAAAAAATAGTGCTGCAACAGCAACAAAGTAGATATGAAGTCCAGGGAGAATATGTCCTGCCACCTTCATTCAATATACCAGCCTCAACTGCAGATTTGTTTGATAAGAATGCAATTGAATCCTTGAAAAGTAGCAGCACTGGGCGCTGGAGATTGAGACTTGATGCTCCTCATGCCCAAATACAAGACATAACTCCACTTGCAAGAGTACTACAAACTGTTAACGATCAGTTTCCTGAAGATTACGAGAGAGCCAAAGGTGCATTCATGAATGCACTCTCGTCAGCTTCAATCAGGCTTAGCGATTTAAACGAGAATCTGAACATTCTCATGGATCACATGAGTAGCTTGAAAAGCTCATCGTCCATGATGGTACCCGAATCCAGCTCAAAACACACAGAATCGAGCCTCTATTTTCCAGCTCTTCAAACTTGTCAGGGCTTCTGGAATGGCAGTTTGCAAGCATTTGGCGGTGGAGGAGGAGCTACTAGTATGGACTTTGACATCAGAGGCCAAAATTGGTTATGGGGAGATGCGCATCTGGATTCGTTTATTGCAAAAGGAAGCGGACACTCTGAAGAGGGGCTTCAACTTCAGGAGGTACGTTTTGCTGATAACCATGCCCTTTGGATAGCCTTTATGTGGAACATAACTTTAGTTTTGTGATTCATTTTCAGTTTGTATTGAACTCTGGTGATGCAAAACTTCTGATTAGAGGCTCCCTATTGAACGAAAATCAGGATGCTTCTCTTTTACTAACTGACTTTCCAGTCTCCACTCTGCAACCAATTTTCCAAGCAATACCAGCTTTACGAAATGCATCTCCTGCTGTGCCTGCTCGAGACCCAGAGCCCCTAGCTTCTCCTTTACCCTTAGGAGTGATTGCCAGTGCAATCAATCGAATTTCGCATTCTGGTCAAGGTGAATTAGATGGGACATCTCCTATTAATGGACTGCTCTTCATGTCGGGAACTCTCACTGGAAGCAAGAACTCGCCCTCTGGTGATGTAATGATGCGAATTTACGATGCTGCTGTTGGTCCCACGAGGCTAGCAAAAGCACAAGCCTCAGCAAAATTGAGCTCAGGAACCGAACTGGGGTTTGACATTGATGTGATTCCTTTGGATGGTCAACGAAGCTCTGGGTGTATAACTGCCTCAGGGAGTTTACCACTTTCAACTGTATTGGATAAAGAAAGAGACTTACAGGAAAACTTTGACGAAGTAGACATCAGAATAAGTGTAAAAGACGGTGGTATGGCTGTGCTGACTTCTCTCACCCCAAACTTAAGGTGGAAACAAGGTAGTGCTGATCTGTCTGCGCATATTCATGGCAAATTGAAGAAACCAGAATTTGATGGAGCTTTCGTGGTTTCAAAAGCTATATTTGATTGTCCGATATTGAAATATCCTTTGAACCTTGTGTCTGCGGATGTACGATGCGAGAGGAGTGTCATGACAGTTAAGGGAGTAGATGCACGAGTTGGAAGAAAAGGTCGTATCCGGGTGCGAGGCGCCTTGCCATTGCATCATACTCCTTCTGACGAGCTGCTCAAGAAGTCAAGGATAACACTTGATTTGCAAGGACTGGAACTTAAAAGTAGGAATACATACACTGGTCAATTGGATGCACTTCTAACCGCAAGAGATAGTACAGAGAGTCCTGTCATTGGGGGATCGGTCCGATTTAGTAGAGGATCCTTGTATTTAAATCCCCAAGGCCAAGATGCATCCTCTCAAGCTCCAGACACGGATCAGATAGCGGACACAGTAAGCAATGCCTTCTCTTCTGGTAGCCAATCTGTGGGAAAGGTATTTAAGCTTCTTACTGAAGGAGACTCTGATTTGGCAACGCAATTAGAGGATGCAGTGAGACAAGAGATGGAAGCTATGGAAACAATTGTAGAGGATACAGGAGGTTCAAATGCGGTACTTGACGGGCTTGCTATCCAATTTGGTCCGGATTTGAGAGCCGTCTATCCACCTGTGATGAATTTTGGAATCAGCGGTGAGCTGGTTGCATCTGGTCCAGCTCATCCAGACACAGTATCTGTCTCGGGGTGCTTAAAGCTACCAAGTGGAGATATTAATCTGCTGGCAGCCCAATTTGAGCTAGACAGAGAACATGAAAATACCGTTCTCTTTGGAGGTAATTCATCCCCATCAGGCCCTAAAACAAGAGAGAGGATTTATGACGTCCCTGTTGGGATTGATCCCCTCGTAGACATTGTTTTGAACAGTGGTGATTTAAAGGTGACGGTCACAGGTAAGGCCAGTGAATGGGCTGATCACCTCGTGATGCAAAGTATCAGTAGAGGAAATAGTGGGATGGAAGCAGGCGAGCAACTGGATGCTTTAGAAGCTGCCAGAGTGCTGGAGGCAAAATTAAAGTCGGCGCTTTTGGCAGATAACGGTCAAATTGCTCTTAACAAACTTGCTGGCAGTACTATGGCAACATTCATGCCCAAGATTGAGACTCAAGGGAGTGTTGGAGGAACACGATGGCGTCTAGTGAGTGCACCATCAGTTCCTGGATTACTAGATCCCAGAGATGCAACTGCAGCCAATATGCTCGATTTTCTCACGCTTGGAGCTGAAGTAGAAGTGAGTTTCGGAGAGAAGCTTCAGGCTGCGATGATTCGAAAGCTTAGGGAGTCTGATGTTATGACAAAGTGGACACTCAATTACAATCTGAGTTCCAAGCTGCGAATGCAGTTCAATATCTCATCTGTTCCACCCTATGCTAAAACTTTGACATTTCAATATTCATCAGAAGGAGATTAAAATCCTTAGCAAATGTAAATCTACTCAATCTACGGAGTTGTGTTCTTTGCCTCCACATCATGCAACTACTGTTTTTTTTTCCAAGCTTCAATCCACGCTCTAGCTTCGGCTGCTCGGCTCTCAGGTGTCCCTTCAGCACTTGTGGAGGTCACTGTAGATGACTCTTGGGTTGTTGGGGAGGCACCAACTGCAGCTGCCACCACCAAGGCCACGATGCTTCCACCCACGAGCACTACAGGGCTGTTTCCCGTTGTTGGAGGAAGTTTGCTCTTACTGACACCGGAATCGCTAGATTGCGCCTTGCTCGAAACATCTGGAGGCTGTTGGGACTTTGAGGCTGTCACCTCATTCATCTCATTTTGCACAGGTGCAGGCTCCATCTTTGGAGTCTCCACGACTGTACTCGTCGTTTGGGAAATTTCTTCCTTTGGAGTCTCATTCTTCTCTTGTCTGGGGGCGGTATTGGGGAAAGCAAGCAAGTAGGCCGCAAAAATGCTGACCAGCCCTAGCCCAAATGCTGCTGGTCCCAAGACTGATTGCTTCTCAGACCTTTCCACGTCGCCTCCTCTTTGAGTAGGAGATCCCTTCTTTACCGGTTTTACCATAGTACCTGTCGATTTTGGTGCCAATCTTACTGTGCCAGAGCTCGCTGGCTTAAAGGCTGGCTTCTTCATTGTCCCTTGAGGTTTAGCAACTGGTCTTGGCTTCCTAACTTGTGATGGCTGGTTCACTGGCTTTTTCACTGCAGTTCTGGGTCGACTAGAGAGTTTTGTTGATTCCTTCTTCCTTGAAGCCGACTGACCGAGCACTGCAGCACCTGCGACACCGAGGCCACCAACAACAAAGCCAGTGGCTCCAAAACCATTACTACTTGCGTTTCCTTGCTTAATGGTGGGCAATCGCTTTAGAGTTTCCTTGTTATTGACAGATTTGAACTTTTTAGTCTTTAATTTTGGTTCTGATTTCTTTGTCTTCTCGTAAGCTTTCAAAAGCTGAGTGGTATCAGGTTTCTTGCTCGCTTCTAGCAAGTCGGAATAGTACGATGCTTCTGCCGCTCCTTGTACTGCTAGACCAGCGCCCACAGCTCCGATAAGTCCCGATAGAAAATTTCTTCGTGATTCCTGTGTCGCATGTCCATCGGTTTGAAGTGCAGTGACAATGCTTCTCCTTTCTTGCTTTCTGGGTACACGATCACTTGTCAACGACGAAAGCCTTACGCCATTTCCGATTACCGATGCTTTAAATGAAATGCTCATTTTGATCGAAAAATATACTGGATGAATTTAGTCCAAATGATATCAATTCACAGAGAGACAAACTTCGGGTTTTGGGGACCAAATCTGAACGTTATCTTGATGTCCCCATATGGGGACTGACCAGTTGCTTATCAATAGACATTGCAATCACTGCTTATCTTATTACTAATAGTCTAGCGATGCACCATTCGTGGCAAAGTTGCTAGCATTGGCTATCTGGTTCTACTTGCTTGACTTCAGAATCAGTTGATGACATTAAGATGCACTTTGTAGTAACCTCATTCTTCCATGCCTCGTTCTGTTCTCTGTTCCACTGAACACTTTGAGGCAGTGCCTGGGATCTCGCCGACCAAATTTCCACCAGCATCAACAACGCCGAACAATACCATTCCTTGAAATGACGGAGATGACCGGAGTTCCGTGCTCAAGCTTGATTATCCGCGCTCCCCTACTCGGAAATGTCTGGATAAATTTTGAATGTAGCAATTGTGATGTCTCTCTATTGGCTTCGTATTCAAGACGCGTAACAAGAGACAGAGATTGATTATTGATAATATATGTACACAGATAAAAGCTGATGAATATGTCGATTTGCGCAGCAAAACATGCATCCTGCGCTCAACTACTTGGTTACAGGCCATGCAACTGTTTTCTGGATCCAAGACTACCCATGGTAATGGCGGCAATCCGAATTCTTGAAATATAAATACTGTCGTTAATTCCTTTATTTATTTCATTTCAGGCGTATTTGCCGAGACTTGTCCCTTTTCATGTCGGCCGTGAGGAGTTCGCACTGAAGTCAGCCACATGTACCAGGAGGCGAAAAGCCTGTTTGGCGCAGTCTACGTCTTCTGAACCGGTGAATACCTCTTTCGCGGAACTCAGTCAAGGTACAGATAGGAAATATGTGATGGTCAGTGGAAAAGGAGGTGTCGGGAAAACGAGCTTGTCTGCTTCTCTTGCAATTGAGTTTGCTATGGCTGGTCATACTACGTTATTGGTGTCGACAGACCCAGCGCATTCTCTAAGCGATTCTTTAGATCAAGATGTGAGTGGAGGATCTCCGGTGCAAGTCGAAGGGGTTGATTATCCTCTGTGGGCCTTAGAGATAGATCCTGAGGTTGAGAAGGAGAACTTTAAAGCATATACCGCTGGAGATGGTAGAAAAGCAGTTGATGATGTGGCAGGGGGTTTTGGTATTTCTGGTATTATTGAGCAGCTTGCTGATGTCAAACTTGGTGAACTATTAGATACGCCTCCCCCAGGATTCGACGAGGCTGTCGCTATTGCAAAAGTGCAGCAGTTTGTCTCTAAAGCTGAGTTTGCCAGATTTTCCAGGATAGTTTTTGATACTGCCCCAACAGGTCATACTCTTCGTTTATTAACGGTTCCAGACTTTGTAGATGCATCTTTGACGAAAATTATAGCACTTAGAAAATCGTTATCGACCGCAAGCAATGCTATTAAAGCCTTGTTCAACTCATCTGGAGAAGCAAAGACTGACCGTTTGGAAGAGCTTCAAACCAGGATAAGAGAAGTCAAACAGTTGTTTCGTGATAAAAAATCCACTGAATTTGTTATTGCAACTATCCCAACAGTTCTAGCTGTCAAGGAAAGCTCCAGGTTGATCAAAGCCTTAAGGAAGGAAGATATACCATGCAAAAGGATTGTAGTGAATCAAATCATAGGGGAGCATACCACGGATAGATATTTGGATATGAAATTGAAGGATCAAGAACGGGCAATGGATTATATTAAACATGATGCTCAACTGTCAAGTCTCAAGTTTATAATGTCTCCCTATTTAGATTTAGAGGTTCGAGGGGTTCCAGCACTAAAATATTTGGCTACTCGCATCTGGAAGAATACGATCGACGAATTCTCAGGTGGAGTGGATCGGAAATACTTCTTGCTTGGCGGTAAGGGAGGAGTTGGAAAGACGAGCTGCTCTGCAAGCCTGAGTGTTGCACTGGGAGAGAATGGCCACAAATCATTAGTGGTTTCAACAGACCCTGCACATTCACTCAGCGACTCGTTTGATCAAGATTTAAGTGGTGGAGTACCAGTAATGATTGATGGAACTGATGGAAATGTCTGGGGCTTAGAAATAGATATTGAAGCAGCTAAAAGGGATCTCAAGAATCTTGGAGGAAAGGATGATGGTCGTCAGCTGGATGACATCCTAGACAGCATAGGACTAGGGGGAATCACTGAACAGCTAAAATCGCTGAAATTAGGAGAAATTTTGGATACTCCGCCACCAGGAATTGACGAGGCGGCAGCTATTGCAAAGGTAGTGCAATTTCTAAAAGAAGAGAAGTATTCATCATTTGACAGGATCGTATTTGATACTGCTCCTACTGGACACACAATACGTCTACTGACCTTGCCAGAATTTGTGAATACGAGTGTTGGGAAGATTCTGCAAATTAGGCAAAGGATTGCATCGTTCGCTGATTCAGTGAAAGGAGTCTTCACAGGAGGGAGCAAGAAAGATGACACATCAGTGAAATTTGAAAATTTTCAGCGAGCAATGACGGAAGCCAGAGAGATATTCAGAGATAAGAATATGTCCCAATTTATTGTAGTTAGTATTCCTACGCTGATGTCAGTTTCGGAAAGCTCGAGGCTGGTATCGACTCTGAGAAAAGAGCAGGTCCCAGTCAAGTACATCCTAATTAATCAGCTATTGGACGACTCGATGACAGAAACTTTCTTCCACAACCAATATAAGGATCAACAGAGAGCCCTTGAAATACTCCGCCACGATCCAGAGTTACAAAACTTAGAAATTATCGAGGCCCCTGTCCTGGATTTGGAGGTTCGTGGGGTTGCAGCCTTGCAATATTTTGCGAATGTCGTCTGGGGCTCTGGCAAGATGTAATCACAGCAGTAGACCACAGGGTGAAGCCATCTTGATGGTATAGACGATCAAGTATTCCAAAATTTTAAGAATAAATTATTCATTCAATTTTTTTATCGTTTTCCTTAAGGTCAATATGGAAAACATTTTTTGGAGGCCTCCATGCCAATGCAAAAGTCACTACCAAGTATAGCATCATTAACCCAATTGCTGGCCACTGAAATGCTCCTAAAATTGCAGAAAAACAGTAGATTTTACTCAAAACCTTCCACGACAAGTAGAGCAAAAAAGTTATCTCGAGTGGCGAAATGATGAGCATTTTTATTAAATACACTGGTGGCAAGTAACCGAAGGGTTTTGGATCTGGAAGCTCTGGAAGTCCTGGAGTCAAAAGCTTACAATGTGACGAAATTTAAAAGCATCGGGTTATACTTATTTTTTTGAATACCACGAGATTATATCTCTTACCTTCCCAGGAGGTGCTGAAGATCTCCTTCCATTCATTGTCCCAGGTTGCTTGGACAGTTGTCATGAATTGTTCAAAGTCTTCGAATTTTTCCGGATAGAGCACGTCTACATCCAAAACAAAAGCGGAACATGTTGCAGTATATCATAAATCATAAAAAGTTGAAATAGCTACAGATAAGTCGAACCTGAATAACCAACTGTAACAGTCTGACCAAATCCCACATTTAATTTCTTCTCAGACAAAATTGCTTCCTTGTTCCCTCCAATCACAATCTGAACCGGAATTTGTCGATCAAAGGCGTAATGTAACATCCCTCTCTTTAAGGGTAGAGATTTGCCATCTGTACTGCGATGACCTTCGGGATAAACTCCCAATGCTGTCTGTGTACTCTTCTCCCATTGTTCATCAATCCATTTGTTGAATTTCTGTAGCGACATTACTACGACCATCAATCACCAAAAGAACAGAAAACATACAGACACGCACTCAAAAACATACCACTTTATTAGCAACGGCTCCCCTTTTAAAAATAAGGACTGCCCGTACAATCCACATGGGTATCATGAAGAGCGGAAAGACGTATGCTACTGCCCATCTACTCATGAACAAAGTCCTCCCCTCAGTTACATATTGATCTACCATGAAGTCCGCCCAACTCCGATGATTACACTGCATCGATAGTATGCTAAAAATTTAGAAGAGAACAAAAGGACTGCATTATCCCAGGCTTGGTTGAATACTTACCAGATATATTGCTTTGCCTCTGTACAAGTCTCTGTCCCCGACTTTCAAAACTCTGAATCGATAAATCGCCTTCATCCCTTTAGCCCTACAAGATATATAATTCTTCAATTCACTCACGTGGATATATTTCCCACTACGACCATCGAGCGTGTGGATCAATAATTAAGCCAAAACCCAAGCCGACTGCAACTCGCAGTCGTTAAACTACAGATACACATATTGTCTCACCATCCGAGCACATCATTCCGCTTCCCAAACAAATTTACCCACTGAATCTTATGATTCAATGAAAATATTCCTAATGACCATGTAAAGCAGAACAACGTGAAAATAAATGGAGGCAGTCTTAAAATAATGTCCCCTGGTGTATTCATGACGTTCGATCCCTGCTATGTATCTATAGCTATGCTGTAAAATACTTATTTATACTTTTTACTAAATCTCAGGCTCATCGGTTGACCTTGAATATTCCTGACTTTTGATTGATTTCTACATTGACCTGCAGATCTGCAGGGCAGGGAATGCTACGTACATGGGCGCATATATACCATCCATCATGGATGGCGGGCTCTTGACTCGTTATATATTCACTATATTCACAAATATTTTTCAATCTTTCAAAATGTCACAGGTAGATGCACAGAATGCGGTCCAAATGGCTCAGCAAGAAATGGAATACAGAGTGGACTTGTTTAACAGGTGCTTTCCATCTCATTCTCTTGCATTCATGTGTACTTTATGTTATCGACATTTGCGTAGAATATGAACATATTTAATGCTTTGTTGTTGCTGTCTAGGATGGTTTCTTCTTGCTACGACAAGTGCATCGATAAGAGGTGAGCGAACTTGCTTGAAAGACTGTTCTCTGTCGATCGCTACATTATTGAAACAATTATGAAGATTATGCAAATTATCTATATGAGGATTGGCCATCGTTTGCCTGTTCCTTGTCAAACTCCTCTCATGTTGACGTGTGAGCCAGTCACTTTGGTGTCTTGTAGATATAAGGACGGAGATTTGAGCGTGGGGGAGAATACATGTATCGATCGCTGCTCGTCCAAATACTGGCAGGTAAGAGAATCATTGGATGTTATGTGTTTGTCTTGCAGTTGCCTAGCTGCCCAAGCGATTATTTGAATGACGCTTGCTTCTTTCAGGTTACAGGAATAGTTGGACAGCTATTGGGAGCCCAGCAGCAGTAATAGTGCGATTAATGCATCGTTCGCTAACTGCAAGACTAGCAATAAAAAATTGGAATTAGCTGCTGATGATCATCATGCTCACTGAGTCAGAATATTGGCCTCATATTAATATGAGGCTCTCGTAAGCTTGCTCTGAATTCAGCTCTTCGAAGAGCTCCAATTACCTGGCACTTGATAAGATTGTAGGTGTCTCGACGGAAAATAGAAATGCTAGGTCATATGTGCCTTGTAATGATATAGATTCTGTAAATTAATTCATGTAATTGATTTGAGATCAAAGGAATAGAATGTTTTGCTATCGATATGTTTCGGAACTAGACCTGCTTTGAAAAGGTCCCGTCGGCATGTTCAACACTTGTAGGGTCCGAGGATTTGGGTCCTCATGTAGCAAGAATCCTGCATACAATTGTCGTTTTTCCTTGAAGATTCCGATAATTAATGGAATCCTGGAAAAGGATCATTTGAGGGGTTCCAAGAAGAAGAGGTCGACCTCTCTGAGAACTCGAGTTTGTGCCCTTCTGCCAGAAGAGGACCTGGCTGTCGCAGATGGGGTGACTGAACCTGTGAACCTCGTCGATGAGAAATATGTATATCAAAATGATAAAGATAAAATGATCAAAACAGTTGCCAATATCTTGGGCCTGAGTGCCGTCGTTGGCACCGCGGCTATTGCGTTATCCAGTACTGGTTCAAACCCTTGGGAAGCTTATCAGACTGCAGTGAAAATGAATCCTATTGAAACAAAGGCATGTATATCTGGTGTTGTATATAGTCTAGGAGATTTAATTGCACAGAGCTATGAAGGAAGAGATGCGTCAGAATGGGATAAAGGAAGAATCATTCGTAGTGGTCTGTGTGGACTTATTGCGCACGGCCCGTTGAGCCATTTGTACTACGTTGGATTAGATACTGCATTCGCTCAACAAGATTGGATCGATGTTAACAGCTGGGTAACTCCTCTTGTAAAAGTGGGTATCGATCAAACGGCATGGAGTCTGTTTTGGAATAGTACGTACTATGTTCTTTTAGGACTCATGAAGGCCGAGAGACCAGATGTAATTTTGTCATCCGTCCAGCAAAGCTGGTGGGACCTCCTGAAGGCCGGTTGGCGACTGTGGCCAATGGTACATTTGTGCACGTATGGAATAATACCTGTACAACATCGACTGTTGTTTGTCGATGCTGTTGAGTTAGTCTGGGTTTGTATACTAAGCACATATGGACAGCAGCAAAGAGTGCTACGCGAATCAAGTTCATCGGGTATGAGGCAGGTGTCATGCGCTCTACCAAGCCAAGCTGGAGAAGGTGGCGATTTTGCGGAAGAAATCATCAGAGGAATAGAAACAGAAAATATGATTGTGATTGAGGAGCCAGGTGGCCGCAAGGTTACCATGTCTCCTGAGGAGGTGTTCGATTGATCTTCAGATGTTGTCCAGCATTTGGGTATAAATTATATATTTTGTAGATTTGAACGATATAGTTTAAACGTAGGCAAGAAATAGTCGATACTTGATTCTTAAATTGCGACAGCAATCCTCGATCACGATTCTCATGGCCGTCAAACGCACGGTTCTTGCTTTGGCCATCTGGGCAGTTGTTCGTAAGTTGATCTGAGGAATAAATTTTTATATCCATATCGTTACGTCACTAATTGGTGTTTATTCCCGCACTATGACTGTCGCAGTTGGTAGTGTCTCTGCCGATGTAGAACTGAAGACTTGGTTCCCTGAGCATCCTGCTCTTGAATTTCATCCTGGAAAAGTAGCGCCTGTCGTTATAGGAGCAAGAAATACAGGGGAGGACAAGATCGCTTTGAAAGCTGCCGTTGGAAACTTGGCTCTTGTGTCTGATCCAGCAGGAAACGTCTTCAACTTCACAGGAACGGTTCGTTTTTGTTCCAGTGAAAATCGTCTCTTTGATCGTCAAGTTCTTTCTGATTTTCTAGGTTCGTTCATTTTGGTATCACTTTGATCGCAGGGATATGAGTTGCCAGACCTGGAAAGTGGCGAGGAGAGAGTAATCGAGTATCTCCTCCCTCTACCCGTGAACCTCCCTCCACGGGAATTCTTCCTCCATCTTCGAGTTATAGTGTTGCAAGGAGATGAGATGATCCCGATTCTGGCGTTCAACGAGGTACGTTCATCTCGAGGATCCAAGTGTTTAGGAATTGGATATGAGGTCATACTCTCGGAGTTTCTTTGTATTGCAGACCATTAATGTGATCGAGGAGGCCAAATTGATAGATATCGAGCTTCTGGGGTTGTACATCATTTTTATTGGATTCCTTGCAGCAATTGGTAAGGTCTTGATGACGATGCTCTGTGATTTTTGTCTAACACCGCCATTAACAAGGAAGTATTTCATGCAGGTTATGCGGCCTATAGCTTTGCCATTGGCCAAGGATGGATCAAGAAATCAAAGCCAGTGAAAAAAACTCGTAAGTGCATGTATTCCATTTGCATTGATGATTTTTCTCTGACCTGTTAAGTCTATTTCCCAAACTTTTTTCCTGCAGAAACAGGTGCTTCTGACAAGGCAGAATGGTTGAAGGGAACTGTCGCAGATGAACGACGAAAATCTGCAAAGCAAAATTAATATGCCAACCTTGTAATCTAATTTGAACTAACTCTACATGGATATCCCCCCTCGTGAAAATCCTGTCTGATTAATTAATCAGCCAATATAATATTCAATATTGAATGATGGATATTAATATATCCAACTGTTGGCATGCATGTAAATCATCCGAACTCGAGATTCGACTGTTCAGTATACGATTGCTATCTGACTATCATAATAATAATTTTATGAAATTACCATTGTTATTATTTTTTTTCTCAGATTGATAAAAAGGACGTTGATTTGCATATCATGATTGAGTAGTCTATGCATGGCTAAGAAAAGTAGGTTTGATTTGGCTGCCTCGCAAGTCATTCGCCTATGAGCGTTATTGACCCTTAATCTATTTTGCAGAGAAAGGAAGACAAGTGGAGGGTTCATCCCAACGCAGCACTGAGTGTACGGAGCTTGACTCTGCTTCTGGGTTGGGAATGCAAAATAGCGACTCCGAAGATGAGGGCATCATGGAAGACATCTTCAGTCTACTCACCGATAAAGGCAAGAAATCACGTATTTCTGGTCTCAACCGATTGCGTTCGATCTTACTGGTGGAATGGATTGGATCTGAAGAGCTTCAGAGTCACATGGATTCTTTGTCTGGGCCAGTACTCAACTGCTTAAAACGGGGAAAGCCCGAGGAAAGAAATTTATCTGCTGCAGTCTTAGGTGAGTTGGAAGATACCTGTAATGTCGGATCGCCGAAATAACTGACATATATGGCTACTTGCAGGTGCATTTTTCTTTTCACTTGGTTATTTTGATTCTAGTGACCCTACTTTTCAACGGATGAAGCTCATATCTCTAAGAATTTTATCCGAAAATACGAGAGATGATTATTCGCTTATGATACAATCTCTTGGAGTTGTTTTTTCAATCGTCGGAGATGCTGGTGAAATATCCGACCTTTTGTCCTTATTGCTGGAGCTTGCTGAACAAGGTATGAATCCTTGCTAGAGATCTGCATGAGCATCTCTATCTTGCCTTGGTTATCATGGGGATATGCCTTACATATATAGCGTAAATAACTACAGGATCGAATTCCGATGTTCAGTGTTGCTTACTAAGGACCTGGAGTTTTCTCTTCAGTTTTTTACCAGCCACAGAACTTGTCGACTGCGAGCTCATTGAGCATTCACTACTTAGGTTGTCTGAGTTTCTAGATAATAGCGACATCAACGTGCGTTCACCTGCTGGACAAGCAATTGCACTCGTTTATGATACTTACAATCTGACAAGTTCTTCAAAGATCCACGAAGAAAGTTTTGAGGATGGCTTTCAGAGCATGAGTAATTTGATGGGTGCAAGACCAGAAGAAATAATTTCGAGGATGAAAAAAATTCAGAGAAACTGGGATGATCCTTTGAGAAAAAGTAAACAGGATAGGAGCCAGCAAAGGGGCGATTTTAGGGAATATCTTAAAGTTATCGAGGTGAGTGGATCGATGAACTAATGCTATGCTGATTACTATGCTAGATTTCATCAAAATGCATCGATGAATAAGAATTCCTTTGGCTCGTTCTCTTTTTCTACAGGGTGGTTCAATCAAAGAGCAAAAGATCTCTCTTACTTGCGGTACTAAATTTACTATAGATACCTTCCGTGGCATTATCATGGTCAACTATTTAAGGGACTTTCTTGGTGAAGGTTTCCAGACACACATTCAGCATAATACTGTTATGCATCAACTGTTTCACTTTGAGCCCGCTCAATTTCAATTGAAAAAAGATGATCTTACAGACAAGGCAGAAAGATCTAGGCTGAGAAAAGAAGAAAGAAAGCTTTCTTTAGCATACAAAAATAGCATGCTGTTGTAACGAAGTCAACATAGTTTGTCTGCAAAGACTGTGATCATGCCTCCCCTTTATTCAGGGAATGAACCCCTGTTACCAAATTATTTCGGATGCTCGTATCAGTAATTTAGGAATACAAGCCCAAGTTGCTACCTATATCACAAATAAAAGTATCATGATTGATTGGAATAGAGCATTGCTACAGGGAAAATCTGGATCACTAAGAGAACGCAATGACCATTTCATGTGTACGAAATATTACATGTATTGTACATACAGTATGACATATACGAAGTGCATTATATTTTACTCAAATTATATATATATATATATATATATACTATATAGAATACAATTTATTAAATACTAACTCCATGGTTATCGGAGAAAATAGCCAACCGTCCTGAGGGACTGACTATGAAGTTGTCGGTTCGGTGTCCGGCATCAAATACCTCGCCAGCGAAAGCAAACATCTCAAAGCGACATGCTCGAGATTGCTGTCATCAAGGTTCCAATTTGCGCGCTCCTTTATCTGTCGCATCGCCCTATACCCAGGTAAATCCAAAAGGAACCTATTCAGTTGGACCTTCGTAATATCATTCAGCCAAATTGAGACTAACATTCTACCTGCAATGCAAAATACCTTAAACCTTGATATAATCTATCATGTGCGTAATAAAAGCATAGTGGCAAGTTGGGCCATTTCACGAAATCACACCTCCTGCTTGTAACTCGATAGCATCCACCAAGTTTGCCTCACACAACCATAACTCAGCTTGCATTTTTGGTACCAAACGAAATAGGTCTTCAGCGCTTTTGCTCCTAATCGATGATAGTTTGACGGTCGAAGGCACATAACTAAAAGAGCAAGCTGCACCACAAAACCGGAGATCGAAAGAGAGTTCCGATTCCTCCCCGATATCTTCCCAATCCCCAATGGATAATCTTTTGCAAGTTTCACTTAACCACTGGACAAAGGAGTAACGAATACATAACCGAAAGCCAGATGCCTTAATACTTAATGTTATCTTTCCTGTAAAAAATCTAAGAATCAGGCAATTCCTCACAACGGCAAAATATTTTTGAAAAACGCGTACTCGTCAGTACCTTGATGTTCCTGGAAATCGACAATAAACGCATCTTCTGATCGAAGTGATGACTTACGAGGCATCTCTAAAACAAGATCCTCGTGGACATTATCGCTTGACGACTGATACGAAAAGTAAGCTGAAACAGACCCCACAGAAATTCTAAAGGTCTCAAAATTACATCGGCTTTTCTGGTACTGGAGAGTAGTACAGTTGAAACGGAGGCTCCCGTGACTTTCGCCCGCAGGATCCACCAGATCATTTTCATACAAAAGTTCGAACCGATCAACTAAGAAGTCGAGCGATCTTTTTCGCATGGGGAATTTCTTAATCCTGCGAGAGAAAGCCAATCTAAAATAAAGACTTGAACATCAATATTCTCGCAACATTCAAATAAAACTTACTCTGTGCCAACATAGTCCGACCGATAGAATCTCTTCACTTCCACAGAATCTGAAGCACTGCTCAAAAGAAAACCCGACGATTGCACTAGATGAATTAAGAAGTGGAGAGCTGATCATGAGAAACGTACCTTTCCGAATATTCATTGGTTATGACCTTGTCGTACCATATTCCCTCATGCGCGAGACCACACATTTCGGAGTTTAGAACATCGCAGTCATACAGCAAAGGATCCAATTCGGCCGAGGTTGACGCTGAGCTAAGCTTCTCAAAAGAAGAATAATGTCTCTGCCGCTCAATTTCCCTAGGGACGAACATATTTCGTATGCATTCCAGAGCTCGTTGAAAGCAATTTACTTTAAGATCATTGAGCAGCAGGTACGCGTTCGCAACATTTACCTTTAGATATTCGTCATGGATAGCTCGTAAGCCACTCAACATCGCGACAATACCAGCATTAGGGCGTAGATGCTCCAACGAAATTGTAGATATACTGACGAGCTCCTTTTGATGTCCAATGCAAATGCTTTTCCCATTCATTTGAAAGACAGCATCTGCTGACTGATCAGCACTATGAAGCAACAAAACCAAGGATTTTATTTCACAAAAGCACATATTGCTTGGCTCCATCGGTATGGACCCTTCAGAGTCGTTTCCCCAAATTGCGGCGTCAAGAATATCCAGATTAACTTCTGAAATTATCAAAATGAAAGTCAAATCGCGAAGCCAAATTTTGAAATCTTGATGTTCTACGAATGAAAACTCGACAATTGACGTACCTTCGCATGACATCGTAGGGTCAGCAGACCTGCGTAAGAATCAGTTAAATTAATTTCGAATTTCGGGATTTTCATTTCGGGATTATCACAGAGTACCTGAAAGTGAGATCTACAAGATGAACACTTCCCTTCACGTATCCGAAGTCTGCATGAACCTCGCATCGGATTGTTGCTGCATCTAATGTGAGTGAATAGGGCGTATTCACTTGGGACTTGGAATTTGTACCAGAGAAACCAAGATTTTGCTGCATATGCTTGATCATGGTTTCAATCCTGTCGAAGTTCGTAGCGTAGATTTGGCCCCTTAGATCGTCGTTTTTCGATTTAATGGCGATTGTTGTTTCATCTGACTTTAGATATTGGAACTTCATACCTGCAACAAAACGAAAGATAAACAGGTCAAAGTTTGATCCAAACAGTTTAACAGCTGAGTATATATGTATACCTTCTAATTGTAGGAAGTCACTATCGGTTTTGTCGGTGCCTATTGAAAGGTGCGTTAGCTCAACCTGTGCAGCAATGGATACCGAATCCGGCGTAGTAAGTGCATGTAACCCTTCAGAGGCGATATGGTTACTCGTCCCTTCATGCTCAGTCTGCAGCATCAGCACGCATCGTAATCGTTGATCAGCATTTTGGCAGGATGCTCCAAGAAGAATTTTATGAAAGTTGAGCGACAGTTCGAAATCCTGTTTCTGTTCTTGGTGATCTTTTCCGATTTCTTCGCGTTCGGAAAGAGAAAGCACTCTTAGTGCCTTTAGGTTATCCAGCCAAATGATCACCAAATCCGAATTCATCGTAATACGCACGGAATCAGAGAAAGTTGCCGATATACGTTGTCTGTAACCTTGCTGTCGACAGCAAAAAATGGGGACGATTGAGCTTTTCTTGGTTTGCTCTTCGCCAGAAGGCCTGCCTGCCTGTTCATTTTCTAAATTCTCCAGCTTCTTTAAAGTTTCCGACATTGTTGATTCATTTTCTGAAAGAAAATTGAAGAGAGGATTTGAGGATTCCATGGGGAGATTGTTGTCACGGCAGTATACATATAAATGCAAGTAACTCGCAATAGTACTTACTCCCACTTGAAAATACTATCGAGTCCTCAGGCATTAACCAATCGTCGAAAATCGAAGCCTGATCTTCCCCACCTTGCACCACTATATCTGACTGATTGCAAATTTGAAAAGATGCAAAAGAGACATCGCATTCATAAGGTCCCTGGATTTAGAAACGACAGCGTCAGCAACCCATCCATTGAATTGACTCATTTCACGAAATGCAAACTTATTTTTCTACCCGAAAGTATCCCAAAGTTACCTTGAAAGTACAAAGAAGATCAATGTCCTCCAGTGAAAAGTACAAGCTGCCACACGATAAGTGTTCTGTAGAGTTACATAATTTCAAATTGCACCCTGGGATCTGTCCTTTGACGCAATAAACCTGAGAGTTCGCCAGTGTACAAGGTCAAATCTTGTCAAGAGAGGCTTCTTCGGAGAAAAGTTAAGCAGGAGCAGAAGAGGGAAAGATATGCGTACCGGATGCTGTCCATCTTCTTGGTTTCCTTGCAGTATGCTCTCCGTTGAAAAGAAAATAGCTGACATTAAGTTATCCAACGCACTCATCGCACTTTCATCCTCCTGAATAATACGGGACAAGAGAAGATTTAATTTGAAAGTAGAATGGTTGATTACCTTAGGTAATTCAGTCCAACACAATGCATCACCTGGGAATCGTCCAAATTTCCCGCCTCAGCCCTGTCTTCTAGCGTCTGCCAAATATTTACCCCTTCACTGTCTATACTTTCAGGAAGGCCTAGCACCTTTTGCAGAGATCGGCTGAAGTCCACAGGTATCTCACCTCCAAGATGAAAAACACTCTTCCACTTTTCAAGAACAAAAATAAGATGCTGCAGGAGTGATATTGCTACCTCTGTCGCATATAGTGTAATTTTTTGAAGAATGGTAAAAGACAAGACAGTTTTAGGCTCTGACTCCTTGTGAGAGTATGACTCCTGTGACAAGAGGACAGTCGCTTTGATGGGATTTGTTCTAAAATGCTCTACTCCTTCGTTGCCTACAACCTTGAAGCTCAGGCCATCCAAGTCAATCCTTCTTCCATGCTCCTTTGCATCCGAGACAAGAGAAATTTGCTTCGTTACCAGGCAGAGTTCATGGCCTGTTAGAAGTGTGGCACTGATTAGGATATCCTTGCCTGTTATAGACAATTTGCTGAACAATCCTTGCATCATATCTTCCACCAAACCCAATCCATCCTCTAAAACACTCTTGGAATTTTTATCAACCTTTTCTTCAGAGATATCGTTGCCTGGTTCCCTTTCTCTATTATCCAATGCTTGCTCGAACAGGACAACAGCCACTCCATGGCACTCGATGGTCAACGGGAATAAAGAGACCGTTATTCTTTCTACAAGAGCTGACTGTACAGACACCGGATATTCAGTCTATACGAGAACAAAAATCCATGTTAGAGGATCAACTGGAATGAAAAGAACAACAGACCGCATTCTATGCACTACTGTACTTAGTTTCTCAGACCTACCAGCTTAGAGTTCAAATACTCTGAATCCAAGAGGCAGTCCTTGATCTCAAAACAGCCATTCTCCAATTGAATTTCAAGCTGCTGCACGTCCACTTCAGTTGCAAGCAAATGAGATAAATGGCGCTTTAGAAACACTTTGGTGAGCCTCTTCACAACCCAGCTTGCTCCAAGAGAGGCCATTTTCTCAAAGTAAAGGCAAAGACTGCACTATTTTAGTAAATTCCCGATCACTTTCATATTAAAATCTAAATTTACAATCGAAACTGAAGTATACGACACAAGTATAGACAACGAAGAAAAACTCTCTCAAAGACTTTTCTCCAATTTTTCCGAAAGTGGCTTTGCGTTGTTCTACATCCTTCGAACCAGCTAATTATAGCTGACTAAAACATGCTTCGTGTTAGTCACTTTCATCTTGCTTGATGAAAATATTGGGCTTAATATGGTTTCGGCTTCTGGGGCTGGGTCTCCTAACAAATAAGGATTAGTAGGCCCAGCAATATTGCTGACAGTTGGTGACAATTGCTCAGTGACCAATTCATTGATTGTCATCTAGACATGTCTGATACTGTGCAACATTGCATAGCCATCTGGGGAGTTATTGCACTTCCATTTTATTATTAGGATCTATTGACAAACCAGCACCGGTTCTAGTGGACACTACAGAAGATAAACAAGAGACTTGGAGGACAAAAGCTCTTCCTGAACGTGTTAGAGGCTGAAGTAAGCAATTGATTTTTTATTTTAAAGAGCGATAAACTTATCTCTCTAATGATTTATTGTCGAAAAGGAGCGATTTGGTTGGTGAGAGCTTTGCCGACTTCTTGTTCTGCCATCGGCTCCTCTCAATTGAACACTTTTCCAAGGTATCAGCGCCAATTGATGCTCCGTGTGGTCAGCTGTCGGAGTAATGAAGAAGAGAAACAGTCATTTTTGGAAGAGAGATCCAGTAGCGAAGGCGAAGATAGCAGTGATTTTTGGGAGGTATGAATGTGATAGATAAGATATATCTTGCAAAGTTGTTGAAGAGTGAATGGCCAAATTTGCACGTCGAAGCTAATTGAGAATGTAAACTTTACAGGGAGAACAATGGGAAAGGCTCGGACAACTTTCTAGCGTGACCATTCCTATTTTGGTTGTTCTGGGTGCACTGGTTGGGCTGTTTGCTGCACAGACTTACAATCAAGATGCTTCAGTGTTCCTTGATAGCCCTAAGTCCACAGAAGGTAGTGCGCGTCTGTATACTTTTGAGTGATGCTATATAATATTTTTTAATCTATTTCATTGTCAGATAGAGTTAGTCCCAGTTGCCACCTTTGTAATCCTCTTCAGTCATGAGCGTTGCCTCTACAGGTCGACCTCCAAATTTCCTTCCATGTAATTTATTTCTTGCCACCAGGGCTTCATTTGGCTCAGAAAATTCGACAATAATCTTGCCTAACCCTGCAGGAGGCGTCGAGCTGTCTTTAGGAGGGCGGGGAATATGCAAAGCAACCAATGTTCCAAATTTACCAAGCTCTTCTTTCATGTCCTCCAGAATATCCTCATATTCTTCATCATCTTTTAGTTCATCGATAGTAATCGCATCTTTCAGCTTGACAACTTTAGGTACAGAAGCAGTGAACATAGCAGCCTGGTACCCTCCTTCTGCTTTTGCCATGGGAGGCTGTACAGGCTGAATATTCTTGGGACCATCTGCTCGTCTCACTGTCAAGGTTCTATCTCCCAGCCTCATGCCATGAAGGCCTGTAATAGCGGCATCAATTACGGCAGGATCCTCGTAAATAACAAATCCATACCCTTTCGAGTCACCAGTATTCCTGTCCCTAATCAAATCGAAGTTTCTTATGGAACCAAAGGTCCCTAATAACTCTCTACACTCAGCATCTGAAAGATAATAGGGCAAGCCTCCAACAAAGACTCTGTCAGGGTCATGGTCATGGGTTCCAGCGACCTGTGGTACGTTTCCAGCTATTTGATTTTGGTCATGTGATCTATCCATTCCAATTGCAGCCAAATTTAAGTTTGGATTAGGCTCGGATGGACCCAAGGGTGCAGCTGCTGCAGGATTATAGTCTGCTGGTCTCCTAATTCTTACTGTAACTCCTTCAAACATAATACCATCCAAAGCCATTGCATTAGAGGCTTCTTCTACAGTTCTCAATTCAACAAATGCAAACTTTTTTTCCTGGTTGATGTAAACATTCATTACGCAGGCTCCTGGGCCTGCAGTTGTACCACCTACAGCTGCCAGAGCATTGCTGCAAACAAAGGTTGAAACTTCTTTCAAGATGGGACACTAGCAGCTACAAATCACTAGAACAAAATAATGACACAATGCCAGACATACCTGAAGAAACTTGCGATATTATCTTCTCCAGCCGAAGGAGGCAGGCCCCCTACGTAGATTCTCCGGGCATGCCTAGTAGCCTGTTGATTCGCACCTCCAGCGTGTGCTGTCACTGCAACTGATGAAGAAGCATTATCGGGAATGACATGCACTGCTCCAGGTAACTGTGACATTGGCGGTGGGGCCCCTCCCACAGGGGGAATGTCAAACCAGGTTGGCCTCCTTCTTTCTTTGCTCGGGTCAAATCCTTCCGGCGACTTAGATCGAGATTTACTTCTTGGTCGACTTTTTCTCTCTCTTGATCTGCTACGGTGACGCTCTCTCGACCTCGAACGCCGACGTTCCCTTCCAGTGTTGCCATCCATGGTCATGCAAAAATACTATCCCAATAATTACGATTGTTACAAGCTATTTAATACTAACATGTCTATTTGATAATATTAAATCTATCAGGGCTACCAGGTAGCAGGTCATCTCTTATGTCTGACCGACTACTTTTCATCTTTCTCATGTACAGCCGGATGGCTGCAAGCAGCGAGAGCACGACATGGGGATAAAGGAACCATTGCAAGCAGGAATATGTTAAATAATGTATAAATATACATACTAGATTCGGATCATCTTCGAACATTGCTTCCATATCCCCATCCTCCGGAGAGGGAATGGCTATGAAACAACTTTTTGCCATGCACGAGAGACAAGCTTTCAACGTTAATAACTCAGCCTCTGGGCGGATTTGAAAGGCTCTTGGGTGAAATAAAGCGCATTAAAAATGTCAGTTCTCCGAGATTTCAATGTATATTGCAAAAGGTTTCATAGTACCCAGGAGTTCGTCAGAGCAGCCCTGGTTGGTGCTCCAAATGCTGGAAAGTCAACCTTGCTCAATGCTTTGGTCGGCAAGAAGGTTCGTGGATACCATGAAAGCGATGGCTGACTTTTGTCAAAGAGATATTGATTTTTCATGTATTATCCCTGATATTGTAGGTGTCTGCTGTTTCGAACAAGACAAACACAACTCAGCAAACAAGGGAAGGACAAGTCATGTATGAATCAGCAAATATTATTATTCACGACACCCCTGGAATTGTTAAACCAACGTAGGTAGATAAACTTTATGCATGCGTTTATAATCACAAACAAAACATCTTAGTACTATCCCTGTGCAGTGACTATCTGAATCAAAAGCATGGAGATAGAGTAGAATCAGCTTGGAGCATTGCATCTGATGCTGATGCTGCTTTGCTCGTTGTGGATGCTTACCGGCAATTTCACAAACCTGACTGCAGAATAGTTGAGCTTATCCAAGACTTTAAGGAAAATCTAGTAAAGCTGCAGCAGAGAGATAGGAGAATTGCCTTAGTAATGACAAAGATGGATCAAATTGCCAAGGATTCAGCAAGGAATGTGACAGAAATGATTGAGAACCTGTCATACCTGGCAGGAGTAGACTCAACTTTTGCAGTCAGCGCTCTAAGAGGTATTGTAAATCTATTGTAAACATGGCAAATCTGTATTTGATCAGCCTTGACGGAGTCTCTTGTTGCAGGGAAAGGATTGAAAGAAGTGGCTGATTTTCTTGCAAGAAGTCCACGGAATTCATACATGGGGACCACAACCGTTAAAAAGGAGGAAGGAATAAATTCAATAGTGTCTGAAATTGTTCGTGAGAAAGTTTTTCGAGCGTATTACAAGGAAGTCCCCTATGCAGTGGGCATGCAAGTCAAGAGTATAAAAGAAGAGCAAAATCTCATTTCAGTAAGAGTTAATTTGTATGTTCCAACCGACAGGATGAAAATGATCGTAATTGGTAAGAAAGGCTCCGCTATCTCATCTGTGGAACTTGCCTCAAAGGTAGAGCTTTCAAAACTACTAGGGAAAGAGATTCGGATGGTCATAGGAGTGTGCTTGGACGAGAGATAGTAGATGGAGAGAATCAAATCATTCTTAGAAGTGAATTCCAACTAGGAGAAACTTATAGTAAAACCATTTTAGTCCAAAATGAAGTGTATCAGAGTGCAATTAATGAATGTTTTCGAATCGGGTAAAAAATGAACAATTGAACTGCAGTAGGCAACAAAGTCACTGTATCTTGACTACATCATGGATGCACGCTATGTTAGAAATATGGGTCCAGGTTGTATTTTCTCCACATCTATCTGAAACAGTCACCTGTATCCCTTGGGCATCACCCTGTACCACTCCCCATGCTCCCATGTTGCTCTTTGATGTAATACGGAATTCCTTTTGATCACTGCTGGCATGAAGCCCTCCTTGCCATAACGGGGCAGAATCCAAAAGGGACGTTCCAAAAGACCTTGAATGATGACTAGACGCGCTTACCTTCTCCCTCGGCGAGCACTTAATCCTATTGTCCGAACTTCTAAAACAATATCGTGACCCTGGTACGTGGCATAAATTTTTCCTTTTGATTTCCATCTGCGAGAGGAATGAATTCACGACGTCAAGAAGTGACCTGAAATTGTCTTCTAATTTGTACTGTGTTTCATCTTCCAGCTTGGGGGATAAGGCCGCAATCAAAACCAAATCGTTGCATTTCACCAACTTCACAGTGCTCAGCTGACCATCCATTACTAGCTGTACCTTGGGCGTTGATTGGTCAGCTGGTCTTTCGAACTTTTCAGTTGTTATAAATTCATGTAAAATTTCTTCGTATCTATTGCTGATCGCTCGATTACCTTTGTAACCAAAAAACTGTTCTAATTTCTGCAACTTGGACGTAGTAAACGAAGTCCAAAGAAAATACTCATGGAAAGTAATTGCAATACCATGGATATAAGATCCTATTCCTGGATCTTCTAGGAGACAATTGACACTTTCATTCAAGTGGAGTGATAGTCTAACTGGAAGTGACGGAAAGTTGGCTCCAAATGTGGCTCCAAATGGATTTCTCAATTGCTTTCTCAACCACGTGGATGGATCATTCAGTTCATCCAAAAACAATTTCGCTAGGCCCTCAAAAGCTCCTCGCAGACTCTACATATCACCGATATCACCGATTTACGTATACGTATACATATACAGTTGCATTAATTCCACATAAACGATAGTGAATGATTCAAGAACCAAGCAACGTCACACCTTCCCTTCACTTGAACCGTCAAGAAGCAATTCGGATGCCTCCGAGAACCTTGAGAGTAAACCCATAAGATTACTAGCACAAACATGTCTTCCTAGTTTAGACTTCTCCAAGACAATTGCAACATGTATGGATTTGAATGCAAGCTTTCGAACCAACAGAAGATTATCTTCCGTTTCTATTGATTCCGTCTCTGAGCTTGCCTGCGTCAATTGATGACACAAGAGTAAAGGAAGGTACTAAAAGGACTAAATCAACATTTTAAAAAGTACCTGCTCCTGGAAAACATCGACAAACTGCAGTAGGCCTTGCAAAAGACCAACAACCCGAATTTTCAAGTCTTCCGCAATGCAAGCTGGTTCGAAAGCCAATATTTTTTCTTGCTCACAGCCCTCTTCATTTCCTTTATCAACATCGAACACAAGTAAATTATTCATGTTAAAAACAATTGATCAATTCGTTGTACATTTGTAATTTGAACAAATGAGCTCGAGCTCATCCATCATGATGACATTGCAATGTACTGCGTATGGGATCTGAATTCGAACTTTGGGAAACTCATCGGTTGCAGCGACAGATTTGACATACTTTTTCTATGTTAATAGGTATATTACAGATGTGATATTTGTGACTTTGTTTGTAATCTTTTAATCATCACTGAGGATGGAAGGGCTCACAGCCGAGGAAAAAGCAGTCTATGATAGGCAGTTGCGTGTTTGGGGCTTGGAAGCACAACAGCGGTACGCAGATGGAGATTTACGTACAGATTTTGGTTATTACCAACAGAAATACTGTTAAATGTGCAGTTTGAGAAGGTCTAGAGTATTGATCCTTGGTTGTTCAGGTGCAGCATTTGAGGTATGAGTTCGAACGTATCATTCCTCCAGTACAAGGCTTCAAAGCCGTCTGTGCAGATATTTGACGTTTATGCGTACCATGCAGGTGGCAAAGAACTTAGTTTTGGCAGGAATAGGAGAGATCATGCTCATTGACGACTTGCGGGTGTCAGAGTCACAGTTTCAAGCTAACTTTTTGTTAGATGAAGCAATCGGGCCTGATGAGTTCGTGGCACAAGCTTGTATTAGAACTTTGAAGGAGATGAACCCAATGGTTCTGGTCCAAGCTAATAATGAATCTCCTGGTGTATTTCTCGCGAGAGGAGGGGACCTTTGTGGCTATGGAATTGCTTTGTGTTTCAATTTAGATGCAGGCACGATAGGAAAGGCTGATGAGATATGTTCAGGCTCTAATCTTCCAATTATGACCTCGAATTGCCGTGGTGTATCAGGCTGGATCTTTAGTAACCCTCAAATTCATAGTTACGTGGTGGAGGTGAGGTAGTCACTCAGATGCAACGATGTCTGGAAAATGTGTTACAAACAATGGCTCGTGGTTTCTGTAGGAATTCACTGAAAATGATAAAGGGGAGACAGAAAATAAAATAAAAAGATGTGTGATGAAGGGAACCCCATTTTTTGAATTCACAAAGAAACTTTCTTCCGCAAATCCTCGCCGAAGAAGCCCATTACTAGATGTTATTAAAGGTGTGTCTCTTGTGCCTGACCTGAATCATGTACATCACTTTATGCTGGCTTTCTAACTGGTTATACATTGGGCATTACTTTAAATGATGTGCATGCAGTTTGTCTTCGATTTGAAATGGAAAACGGAGTTCCGGTTAATGAAAATTGTTTAGATAAATTGCGAAATTCAATTGAAATCCAAGGGCTAAGGAATACTACTGAAACTCTTACAGTTCTAAACTCATATGTCTTGGAATCTGAAGGGATTGCTCCTGTGCTTGCGATAGTGGGAGGAGTTCTTGCAAATGATGTCATCAAAATTCTTTCGAAAAAAGGCGAGCCCGGCATTCAGGATGCTTTCTTTTACAGCACAATTGATGATGGAGGTTGGGTAGGGCTTGGATAATAATATTGCAATATCTCAACTGCTTTAGAACTATGGAGCTTTTATCTCTCGTTTTGATACAAACACGTAACAGTGCCGCTTTGTGTAATCCTGACGAAGATCGATGTCTCTAATGTCTAGTGCTATGCAATAAAAAAGCTTTTCAAAGCAAATTTGCTCTTTAAAGAGATCTCTTCCTGGCCCAGTACGTACTGGGCCACTAGCTAGTGGAAATCATGATTTCGCGCAGAATAACTTCAGATCAAAACGCCCGCCGGGTCAGTTTCCTTTCTGCATACTTTTACATTAGGGACGGCTAAAACTTATTTTCTTCTCCTCTGAATAAAAGTAAAAGGTATTTGCCCCACGTTTCCGACCTTTGGCTTGATATGCGTGAACTTTGTTCGTTCTTTTGCCACAATCACTTCATGGGATGGATACATTCATCACTCGAAATTTGTTGATGAAGTAATAGATATCTATTTATCAGTCCCCTTGTATCAATTTACCGTTTACTCGATGCTCCGCAGGCTGCAGAAGAGGAGTAGCTAGGCACGATGGGGAAGGTTCCAGTTCGATTGAAGGAAGTTGTCTACACTTTATCGCCCTTTGAACAGAGTGTCATGTCTGGTTTATGGAAAGACATGCCCCATAAGACTGCGCATTACATGGCAAAGGTACGTGCAACCCGTGACTTGAGCACTAGAATACCTGTTACCAAGAAATGTCCCTGGCGATACTTTAATGGTTTGGGTTTTCTGATCGATTGTTTTTAGAATTTATGAGAAAATTATGAGTGACGTGTGTTTTGCATTTCCTCCGATGGAGGTCATGCGGTAGTGTCAGGCCCAAAGCAGGGCGTGACAAGGTGGCTTGACTTGTCAACCCGAAAAAAGAACTCACGATTGTCCGCGTTTGCTTTTCAGGCAAGAGAAATTGGCACTTGGTTTATACTGCCCCTTTCAGGAGTAATGTGGTACTGTAGTGATTATAAGGAGAAGGAGAAACAGGAGCACAGATTCTAAGCTGTCACTGTCTGGGAGTTAAAATCAAAAGTGTGTAAGAAATCAATGCTACAAATAATATAGTCAAAATATTAAGTACCCAATGTCCACTGTAGACATTGAAAGGTGCCAGAAAAGAGTTCCAAACCTCTGAGCCAAATTTTTTTATCTGTATGCACAAAATGAGTATTTATACCGCATTAATTTTGCTGGGGAGATCACCGAATACGGCAAGAAAGAAGTCACAACATAATATCTTACATATTCACTATAAAAGCTTAAATCTGACGCATTCAGATCCCGGAAACTTTGGCTCGATGAGTTTAAATGCAGAAATGCCTCCTGGGCACTTTCCTTCAACTCTAGAAAAAAGGGACCTTTGCTTGTCAGGACAGCGGCTTTGACACAATTAGATCGCTGCAATGTATTCATCAAAATATTTTGGAGACAATATCAAAGCACAGTTGTCTGCAGAATGATAGAAAACGTACTCGACCAAGAAAGCGTGAACTGCTGGCAAACAAATCACCTGCCAAAGGCTTGTTCCACTGTCCAGGGCAATTGCTTGATTTTGGTGGCCTAATCATTCTATCTCTTTATTAGACTCAAATATTTAATTGTTTATTCATTTGGCACTGAATAGCGAGTGCCGCACCTCTGTATCTGTCAATCACCATAAATGACCATCATATGGATGCACACAAGTGTAGCTTGCACAATTCTCAAGTGTGTTGGGTTCGCGACTCGAGATGCTTAATTAATGACACCAAGAAAAAATCTTCGCTAGAATCGTGGCAGTAAGGAAGTCGGATGATGTCTTCGCTGATGGAAAGCCACCTGATCGCAAGTATTAACGAGCATCTTAGCCTTCATCTGACCCAGAACAGTATTTTTCTGGCGGAGAGGCTTGTTGCTCAATTTCCAAGCGAAGAAAATTTATTACTACTAGCAACTTGTTATCATCGATCAGGAGAAACTTTCAGGGCATATCACCTCCTGAAAGGTGCGTTAGTTACAGTGTTTTCTTTACTTCATCGTTGCAAAATTGCAGCGAGTCTTATTTTTTGATCGAACACTTTATCATGATACGCTGATGTACTATTTTGAGTGCGTATTCAGGTTTAGGGAGTGACTCTTGCCGATATCTGTTCGCCGTTTGTTGCGTTGAATTGGGAAAGTACACAGAGGCAGAAGCAGCACTGCTTCCAAATAACGATGCAGAGAAGGTCCCTAATGGTGCTGCTGGGATGTATTTACTAGGAAAAGTATATCAACTGTCCAATAGGCACACGGCTGCCATCACCAACTTCAGAAATGCCTTGCATATGGACCCTATGATGTGGTGTGCATTTGAAGAGCTGTGCTTGTTGGGGGCTGAACAAGAGACTAAGTCTTTCCTCCAATTGAGATTCCCTGATGGTGACACAAATACTACGAGCCCCGGGGTGTTTTTTACTCCTGCAGCTCCACAGCAGCTGACATCGTCAAGGGAGACTGGCAGTGGCAAGATTTCAGGAAAACTGACGGGGACTCCTCTTGATATTGTACCCATCCCTCCTAAGATAGGGAGTTTCGAGACTCCAGAGGTAGCTCCACAAGCAATACACCCTCCCCCCGTGAAGAGGTTCGGTAAAAGCGAGGCTACAGAAATGTCAGGGTCTCCAATATTGCTGTCTAGCCAGGAAATGCAGGTTGAAAGAAAGTTCCTGGATGAGGGAACAATGAGAAAGGTAGGCCATATCACAAGAAAGTGTATAATGGTACTTGCAATACTATCGGAAACTATAGAGTCAAATGGATTTCAAGTGATTGCAGATCTCAAGCAAACTTTTTGCAGAACCTGCAACAGCTCTGAAACTAATGCAGGCATCAATGGATGACAATTCTTCATCTGATCAGATTCAAAATCTTCGACAGTGTCCTGCATCCACGTCTGGATCTCATAAATCTCTTGAAGGTCAGGCAGCATGCTTATCTCTTCTTCAAGCTCTAGGTGAAGGCTATAGACTATTGTGCTTCTACCAATGTGAGGAAGCTCTAAAGGCCTTTTCAAAAATTCCATTGCCTCATTATTCAACAGGCTGGGTTTTACAAGCCATTGGTCAGACATATTATGAGATGGTCGATTATAAATCTGCAGAGAGGATATTCCAGCAACTTCGTCAAATTGACCCTTGCAGACTGGAAGGTTTAGAAGTCTACAGCACTGTCCTGTGGCACATGAAGAAAGAGGTGGAACTCAGTAATCTTGCACAAGAGGCTGTATCTCTTGATAGACATTCGCCAATAGCATGGTGCATCATGGGAAATTGCTTTTCTTTGCAAAAAGAGCACGAGAATGCTCTTAGATTTTTCCAAAGATCTTTGCAACTGGATCCCACATTTCCATATGCTTACACTCTTTGCGGGCACGAGTACTTTGCAAATGAAGATTTTGAAAAGGGCTTGACTTGTTATCGGAACGCTATCAGGTTGAATCCTCGACACTATAATGCCTGGTTTGGGTCAGGTCACATTTACTATAGACAAGAGAAATATGGCATGGCAGAATATCATTTCCGCAGGGCACATCACATAAACAAGCGATCTTCGGTACTTAAATGCTATCTTGGAATGGCTCTAAACAAGGTTAAGCGCACAAATGAGGCTTTAGTGGCGCTGAAGCAAGCAGTTGAATCTGATCCTAGGAACCCCTTGGCCAGATTTGAACTTGCATCAGTTCTTGTCTCGATTGGGAGCCTGGAAGAAGCAACCAACGAGCTCACAGCGTTGCATGATGTGGCGCCCAAGGAGGCTAGTGTTTTATTCCAGAAAGGAAAAATTCTCAAGAAAATGGGACAATTAGATAAGGCTCTTGTTTGTTTCTCAGATGCATTAGATTTACAGCCACCTTCTGTTGATACAAACTTAATAAAAGCAGCAATTGATAGAATTTCTGTCGAAGATATTGATGAAGATGAAGAACTCTGATAATATTTTCGAATTTGGATGAAAATTTAATATCTGTTCTTCATTTCAGTCAAGGCTTTGCTGCTTTTCACTTTGCTTGAAAGCTACAAACTCATCTATTAAGTATGGCCATGCACCATTGGGATCAAACTGACTGAATTCTTCATCGATAATATTTATGAAATCAAGAAGCTGCATCCAGGTATCTTTTGAAACCGCTCTCTTATGATGAGTTCTCAGGAAGTCACACCAACACTCAATGTGCTTCCACTTGTCTGTTGTGATCAGCAACGGCCATATGGATAGTGCTACATCTAATTGGACACATTTTTGCCCATTTTCCCTGCTAAAAAGAAATGAATACTCATATATTTGTCTAAATTTTAACTTATCGTTTAATTCATCCCTCAGGAAAGGCAATGTTGCTTTCAAAGCCTCTGGCGAATCGACTCCAATCTCTTGCATGCCCTCTTCAAACTCCTCATGACTAAATTCGCCCATCGTCACCGCCTGCATGTGCCAGCAAATGACCAGCATAACAACATCCTGAGGATCCACGCCTATATCATCGCACAAGGCTATGATGCCTTCCGCCATTATCTTTTTCCTTGCCTTGTCTTCATACTTCAGGTAAAAGTTCCTAAGGGACTTCACGTCCACTTTCGGTCCAGCAGTGTGAGCACTGCTGAAGAAATGATTAACAGCACGCTCTAAATTCCACGAACTAGAAGATAAACATGCCTTGGCTGTCTTGGCGTTGCTCTTTGTTACCCGCACAAAGGAGTCTACGAGACTCTTCTGACTTGGAGAAAGCTTAGACATTGCGCTCAATCAATCTACGAATCCAAAACATTCCGAGCCTTCATTAAATGATATCATAATAGAAGATCAAGATCCTGCTGCATGAAAAGAGCGCACCTGAAACCCTTCAGACCTTAAGCACTCCTTGTGGGCCTCGATGAGTTGCTTGCACTCCTGTGAGTCAGGACCGTGTAATGCAATACACTCGTCTCTTGTTTTCTACAACCATAATAATATTAAATCACCATGGCGATCTCTAGCAGAACACACACCGATGAAAAACACTACCTTGGTTTCTGGGCAGGCGCAACAGATTTTCTTTGAAGGCTTCTTCTGCGTAGCAACACCTGTCCCGGGCTTATCTGCCATTATCAGACTGATACAATAAATTAAAATCCTAAAATTTGGGCATTAAAAGTTAAACATTCTTCGCCTGCTCAGAATGTTTAAGTATCCAGGAAATGCAGATTGATCAACGAGCCAATTCGCATTCCTCGCCAGGACTCCTTCCGGGAAAAATACGCAAAGGAACATCCTTAATTCGTCGATTCAACTGTAAATAAAAATTCCAAAGACTGAATGGAGGTGAAATGGAGTTGATTGAAGATGGGTGAGTGGTACAGGAACTGAAACATGGTCAACTCTTGAGGAAACCCACAGTATGTCGTTCAAATTTCAAGTCAGGGCGAAGAAGACGCCTCACCAGGTGAGCATTTCTACCATACAATATTTGAGTCTATATTTTCCAAATATTGGTCGCTTACAAACTACTCATCTCGCAGAAACAAAAGGAGCTCGAGGAGAAACGTCGAAAGGTATGTCCACAGTGGATTTATTCAAGAAGGAATTCGTTCGTTGGACAAAGGATTAATGGCTTGTCGCAATCATGGACGTAAGTTTTTGTTTTTCTATGTCCAGAGGGACGAAGTAGAGACGGAAAAGGTGTATGAGGATTTTGTCAAGGAATTTGGCTGTGAGGAGCCAAGGGAAACTGTTCAGACTGGAACGATCGATCCCAGCAGACTCAAAAATATTAAACGTCAGAATGTATTTGGTTTCGACCAGGACGAATCTGACGAAGAGGAATCCAGTGAAAAGGCTAGAGAGGGCCAAGGCCTGAAAGGGGTAAGCGGATAGAAGTGCCTGTGTTACAAGCTATAAGTACAGCCAAGATCCCATTGCCTCACATGTTTTGGATTTTTACTTGTAGAAATTGAATGATTCAAGTGATATCGATGTCCCTGGCAGGCCAGGGAAAGTGAGGAGGATGGATATTTTGCTGGAAAACTTGAAAAGGTAAGATTTTTTTAATCCACATTAATGCTGGGAATAGTAGCGCGGTACCTGAGCATCGACTGATTCTATATACATCTATTGAAATGTAGGGATCAGGCTGAGAGAGAACAACAAATGAAAGAAGAGGCCAATGATCCAAAAGAAAGAGATCCCCTGGACCATGCCGATCAAGGTTCTACTAATTTGTTCGTGGGGAATGTTGCTCCAGATATTGATGAAAGTATGCTACTACGTGAATTTGGAAGATTTGGTCCAATCGGTAGCGTAAAAATAATGTGGCCGAGGGATGAAGAGCAAAGGCTGAGAGGGCGAAACACTGGATTTGTGGCATTCATGCATAGGAAGGATGCTGAAAAAGCCAAGTCAGTTCTTGATGGCGCTCTGCTGCATGAGATGGAGCTAGCAGTTGGATGGGGCAAATCTGTTCCATTGCCGTCTGTACCTATCTGGCCTCCAGCAACAGGATTGGGCCAAGCGATGGCCACTGAGATAGCCCCTGAATCGACAAGGGAGAGAATCCACGATGGCCCTCCACCAAAGGAAGAAATCACCGGTATTGGGCCCGATGTGGTAGTTGTGACACCAGACGACGAAAGGATGCGTTTTATTATCGATGCGCTTGCTTATTATGTGGTCCAAGATGGATTTGCTTTTGAACAGCTGGTGATGGAAAATGAGCATGACAATCCTGAATTCAAGTTCTTGTATGATAATTCAAGCCCAGATCATATTTATTATCGATGGAAAATCTTTAGTTTGGCAAATGGAGATACTTTGAGAAGCTGGCGAGTCGATCCCTTTTTGATGTTCAGTCAAAGTGCCCGTTGGTTCCCACCTCCAATGACTGGAATTGTAGCTGCAAAAGCAACTGAAGCTAAACAAGTCAAATGCGCAAAAGGGAATGTGCCCTTGTCAGAAGCAGCAAGGGAAAGATTTGAAAATATTCTTGAGACTTTAAATTCCGAAAGAAGAACAATTGCAGATGCTATGATGTTCACTATAGATCATTCTGAAAGCTGCCAAGAAGTGTCCAGCATTCTGGTGCAACCTCTCCTCTCAGGACAGATTCCGATTCATACTATGGTCTCTCGCCTCTATCTTCTCTCAGATATTCTCCATAATACCTCAGCTCCAGTCAGAAATGCTTCACAGTTTAGATCCACGTTACAGGATGCAATGCCTGATATATTTGAAGTTCTTAACACATGTTATAGGAGTGCTCCTAGTAGAATTAGCCAGGAATCTTTGCGGAGAAATATTCTCAGAGTCTTGAGAGTCTGGAGGGATTGGTACATATTCAGTGACGATTTCCTGAATGGATTGCAAGCTGCATTTCTGAGAGGGGGAGGCATCAATCCCTCAGGATCGCTGGATACAAAGGATGACTTAATTGCCAGGATTGATCCAGAGTACAAGAAAAAACTGGAAAAAATGAAGCCTGAAGAACTGGACAATTATTGCAGGCAACAAGGAGTCAGTCGAAATGGGGGGACTCAAAAGAAAATCCTTCGCTTACTCGAAGTTTATGATTATCTGAAAGGTATATAGAGACTGTGCTCCCTCAAATACCTGTAGCCCATCCCGATTGGAGTTACTCGTTCTCTTTATAGTACGTTCTCTTTTGCACAAAAGCGATCTGTTTGTTATCAAACAAATTTGTTTTTGCATTTAAATGCACCTTTAAAGGTCACAATTTTTTTGTCTGTAAAAGACCACAATCCAAGCATATTACTTGCTCTTGAGATATTCGATTTTCTATTTTGAGATATTTTTCAAGGAGAGATATTAGAATTGAAGTTCTTTTATCACATCTGAAGCCTAAATTTGGGACGAAACAATATCTGTAGAAGAGAATTGGCACTAGGCTCCCGCTACCATACGTTTTGGATGAGGACTGCTGCGGTAACACCTTTGAACATTGGGGGGACAGTGCAGAGGTCAGTTTGTCAGAAAATTAGAAGAACATCGAATATACAATGCGAGCGCATGGCCTCCTCCTCAAACAGTTGCAGTTCCAAGGCGAACGAGTCGGTCTCTTCGAGTATTCGGAGCCACCAGTACCGTACGCAACCAGGACGAGGGCACATAGTTCCCCATATTGTTTTGATCTCGGATACAGATGCGATGAGCGATACCAGATTAGGGAGAGCAGCAGCGATACATCACAGCCTGAAGGCCACAGAGACCACGAAGAGCCCTGAGTTTCCCTCATTGAATAAGTACCAGCCAACTGAAGAGTCAAAAAAAGACGACTACTACGCCAATATGGGTGATGCTATCAGGACATTGCGGGAAGATATCCCTCAAATGTTCAGAAAAGACCTCAACTGTAGGTATTAGTCTCCAATATCAACATGTGAATCCAGTCTCAGTGAATTTGGACTGACGAATCTCATTCATTTGCCTTGCAGATAGCATATACAGGGAGGACATTGTATTTAAGGATTCAAAATTAGAGTTTCGTGGGAAGAAGAATTACAAGATAATTTTCTGGTCACTTCGTTTCCATGGTCAGTTGTTTTTCAAGCATATGCATGTGGATATATTGAGAATTTGGCAGCCAGATGACTACATCATTAAAATGAGATGGCAGGTCATTGGTTCCCCTCGAGTTTGGTGGGAGGCAGAAGGCCACATCGATGGCATTTCGACGTACAAGATCGACAAGGAAGGGAAAATCTACGAGCATTCAGTAGATAATGTGCAACTTAGGGATCCTCCAATAACTAATCCACTGCTTTATGGGCTCAACTACGTCCTGTCGCCAAGTAATCAGCCTCAATCTCTGCCAATGCCAGGATCTTGAATCTTGCATCACTCATCAGTGCAAGGCAAGAAGGAAAGAGGAAGGAACTTCATTTTGTGACATAGTTGTTGGCCGGTAACAATATGCCCCAGTCAAACGTATTGCTCCCGGATAATTGATTTATATAATTTATAGTTCGAGGCCACAGGTAACTGATGACAGCTTCAAATGTAGATACCAAAATTGGATTTGATCTAATTCAACTTTTGAAGATAGATGAAATATGGATGCATTACAAACGTTCTTTAGGATCAATCAAATTATTATCTGCTTTTCTGAACAAACTAATTAAACAGTATATATCATAAAATACGAATGTCTAGTATTCATTCTTTTGTTCCGCTCTAATATACACCTTTGCCTCGATTGGTACACGAGTTCCTCCCCCTCGACAGCTATTGCAAATTGTCTTTAAAGTCCCATGGCATGCACTACATCCTGTTCGATCACCATCACTCCATCTAGTGCAAAAACAATCAACTACGCCAGTACCCCCACAAGTTTCGCATTCAGTTCCTTGACTGGGGCGCTCATCCTGAAAGGCAACCTTGTAACCGAGATATGCTACAGCAGCCCAAGCAAGGGCGGACGCGAGCTGTGTCAAAAGCACGCCTGCCGTTGACACGGGCTCCGAAATTTCTGAAAATCCATAATTCATTACAACGAGGGAGGTTTGGTTTCTCCTTCCCCTTGATACATGTTTTACGGGCACGAAATTCACGGCAGTGGTTCGTGGAAGTCTACCGACAGAAACACTTCGTTTTCCATACCTAAAGTGAATAGGACTATATAGCAAATTTAAACTACTTCTAACACATACTTTACTTTTCTGAAGTTCCATTACTAACAAAGAGTCAGCGCAACGGCAGAAAAAAGCCGAGCCTAACAGACCTAACCCGACCTTCGTCAATCAGTGGGGTTCCACCTCAAAGTAATAGTGCTCGCTTGACAGGAATCACAGACAAAAGTAGTGACAGATTCAAAACTTTTAAATATGACGATTTCAGACGGATGATGCCGCTTTCATTGAAATCGAATGTGTGGCTCTAAAATGGATATCATAGCCATGCCTACGGTGCATATCGGACCATTTGGCGCCCCGGATCTGATTCGAATTCGGATGGCGAGCCAACTTTTTGCTTGGCTTTTGCATCTGGGTCTTCAGGTGTGTCACGTGGTAGCGTGATCAATCGATCATAGTTACAAAAAGTACTGGACAAGGACAGCATTCCTTATAGAGTACCACAGTTTTCTATGAGCACAGGTTTGATTGGTCTGTTGCCTCTTGGAAGTACTGGAATATTTTCTAATCGCTGCACAAGGTCAAAGCCTTCTTCAACTTTGCCGAACACAACGTGCTTTCCATTCAGCCAAGGCGTTTCTGCTGTGGTGATGAAGAATTGTGACCCATTGGTATTTGGACCTGCATTGGCCATCGATAAGCATCCAACGAAATGTGGGATCTGAAATGACTCATCTGGAAAACTACGCCCATAAATGGATTTGCCTCCAGTTCCATTATTATTCGTGAAGTCCCCACCTGTACACAAAGAAAAAACAAAGCAAGACTTAAAAGCTACTGAATCAAACATAGGATAGCGCAATTGGAAGCGCATTACGATGAAAAATGGCTACCTTGAAGTACAAAACCTTTAATCACTCTATGGAAACTACATCCTTTATCTGCAGCAAATAATTCATAAGCAACTGAGTCTGGAGAAGGTAGGCAGATATCACTTTTCTAACAATGACAGAAATGTCTGCAGAAACTAATACGTGGCTGTTGCGGATCAAGCTCAGTTGGACGTACAGCCAAAACCTCTGTCACCTGTCGAGAGTACGACAAAATTTTCGACTGTCTTGGGCACCACTTTGCCAAATAAGCCAAAAACAATTCGACCAACCGAGGACCCCTCCACACTTATGTCAAAGAATACCCTATCTGTGATGGTGAGGTCTGGATCTGGATCTGCTTTCGCAGTTGGGCAACAAGCCATGGAAGTACCCAAAACGGCAGCGAGCACGTTTCTCCTTGTTGTTTCGTCGACTTGGGACTCGGGGTTTCGAATTAAATTAATATCGTCACAAATATGGAAATCTTCATGTTTCGATCGAATAGCACGGCATCGCACATGTCTCTGAACGAGTGGTGGGCTCTTCTCGGAGAAGCACGCTCTTCTGCAACCCTGCTTTGACAGAACTATGGATTTACTCATTGTCGATGAGTGACTTTCTACACCAGTAGTCTCGACTTCTCCCTATGAGTAACAAGATCAGATAAATTTAGTTTACATTGATCGGTCCGGGTAGATCAACTGATGAAGAAGATCACGTGATGGCACTGTGCAGTGACATGTCATGAGAAGTCTCTCTTGAAAGAGCCAGAAGCCCTGCGGGACAAATTTGCTTTGATTAAGAAATTAAAAAAAAAAACAATCGAAATTTAGTGGGAAAAAAATGTCGAAACTTGTTTTGGGCATTGATGGTGGGACAGAGAGTCTCAGAGCTTCGCTGTTCGATTTGGAGGGACACCAGATTGCTGTAGCTTCTGCCCCATATGAGACACAGTATCCGCATCCATCTTGGGCTGAGCAGAATCCAGAAGATTGGATTAAGGTACGATATGAAGAGAATACTTGAGGTTGCTGATTTGTCACTCTTTAAACATCTTGCAATGAGGTATCCTCACTTGCAGTGTCTCAAGGCGGCAGTTCGGGATGTCTTGCGAGAAGCAAACGTCGATAAATCACAAATTGCATGCATGAGTGTCGATACCACTTGCTGTACCGTCGTTGCTTTGGATGAGAATGGAAATGCTCTGCGCCCTGCAATCTTATGGATGGACATGAGGAGTGCTGCCCAAGCAGAGAAAGTTTCAAAAACCAAGGATGTGGCCCTAAGGGTAAACAATGGGGGTAAAGGTGCTGTATCTGCTGAATGGATGGTGCCAAAGGCTCTTTGGATAAAGGAAAACGAGCCAGAAGTTTTGAAACAAGCCAAGTATATTTGTGAATATCAAGATTTTATCAACTTTTACCTGACTGGGCGCATGGTTGCGTCCATCACAAATATCTCCATCAGGTGGCATTATGACAGCAGCAGAGGTTGGCCTGTGTCACTCTTAGAATCTTTGGGTTTGGAGGAGTTGTTAAATAAGTGGCCAAAAGACATTTTGAAACTGGGAGATATTGTCGGAACCTTAAGCAGCCAAGTGGCCGAGGATCTAGGCCTTACATGCGGCCTTCCTGTCGCACAAGGAGGAGCTGATGCCTTTGTTGGGATGATTGGTCTCGGTGTGACTGAACCTGGACAGATGGCTCTGCTGACTGGATCCAGTCACCTTCATCTTGGCTGCACCGATAAAATGTTTGAATCTCCAGGAATATGGGGCACATATAGAGATGCAGTCTTAGATGGGCTGAATGTTGTCGAAGGAGGGCAAACTTCTACGGGCAGTATTTTAGCATGGTACAAAAAAATAGCTGGATTCGAGAATTATGCTGAGCTTGATGCTGAAGCCTATATGATTCCTCCTGGGTGTGAAGGCATTGCAAGTTTGGATCATTTTCAAGGCAACCGCACGCCTTTTACCGATCCATTTTCACGGGGAGCAATTACTGGTCTCAGTCTTAAACATTCCAGGGCTCATTTGTATAGGTCCTTAATTGAGTCTGTCTGTTATGGGACTGATTGTGTTCTTGAGGCAATGAGAAATGCTTCCTTTGCTCCCAATTCAATAGTGGTAGCAGGAGGTCCAGCTAAATCAAAACTGTGGCTTCAGTGTCATGCCGACATATCTGGTATACCTTTTATATTGACAAGGGTTTCGGATGCTCCGTGTCTGGGCAGTGCCATTCTTGCTGCAGTAGGAGCTAAATTGTTCGCAAGCATTCCAGATGCTGTGAAGTCTATGGTTCACGTGAGCTTGAGAATAGAACCAGAAGAATCAATGAAACCACTCTATATGGATGGATTGGCGAAGTACAAATGGCTTTATCATCAGTTGAAAGAGCAACACCAAGTTTCTGCAAAACAAAAGAAACGTACCTTTGGTACTTTTGCAAAGAATTTACCATGTATCCTTTCTCCCTCGATTCTTTCTGCTGATTTTGCGAATCTAGCTCAAGAAGTGGCGAATGTCCACGACGCAGGATCAGAATGGATACATGTTGATGTGTTTGATGGAAACTTTGTTCCAAACTTGACAATCGGGCCACCTGTAGTCAAATCTCTACGAAAGCACACGGATGCGTTTTTGGACTGTCATCTGTGCGTCCTAAATCCAGAAAATTATGTCGAAGGTACGCTGCGAGTGTCATGAAAATTTAGCAGTGGGTACAATATTCATTGAGTTACTTCATTTGCAGACATGTACAAGGCAGGGGCAAGCCAGTTCACGTTCCATTTCGAGGCAGCTGGAATTGATATGGACATCGAGAAGGCAAAGCAATTAATTACATTGATCAAGAGCAAAGGAATGAAATGTGGAATTGCTCTTGCACCAGAAACACCTGCAGATTCTATTTTTGAGCTTGTGGACAGTGCAGATCTTGACACCGTACTTCTTTTGAGTGTTCGCCCTGGATTTGGGGGTCAAAAATTCATGCCCTCTGTCATTCCTAAAGTTGAAGCATTGCGAAGTCGAAACAAATCTATTAATATCGAAGTAGACGGAGGCATTAATCTGGAAAATGCTGAATTAGTGGCTCAGGCAGGTGCCAATGTCTTAGTTGCAGGAACAACTGTATTTGCTGGTCCAAAGCCTGTAGAAGCCATCGTCCCAGATCTTGTGGGGCTAATTGCAAACGGACTGGTAAAATCTAAAATTATATAGATAAAGAAGCCTCGTCACAGCCGGAGAAGAAATTCTTTGGACATGGTTTGCATAAAGAATGGTTTGCATGGTGTAAATTTGATTTCAATTACAGCTGTAATGCAGGCAACTCCATGGAGTATGGCCATGCATGGAGCACATATGTGGACCCTAGGCGCCTGGACTCCTAGGAGTCCGCGGATTTCTCGGCCGAGAAGAAAAAGAAAGGACAAAACCTTCATAAAATTAATATTATTTGATACTTATACTGGGTATACTTGCCTTCATGTAAAGGTGTAGCGATTTTGTTCTTCGATTAGTCGTTGCCCAACGATTTCCAAAGTAACTTGCTACGTTGTTGGAAAATGGCCAGCGGGAAAAAAAGGGGCGCAAATGAAGAAAATATAGTACAGGAGGAAAATAATAGAAGAAATATGGATTTCATAGTGGCTTCTTTTGAGCTGGAGAAGAGGAGTTTAGAGAAGAAAATCACACAACTTGAGAGTCAAGTAGCGGATTATCGTCGCGAAAACGACCTGCTGCGGTCTAAGTGTGGGGATATATCACAATGGATGAAATATTTGACTGAATATGATATTTCTTCGTCGGACGAAGCTGAAATGGAACTCTACACCCGAATTCCGTTCAAATCTTGTTTACGTCCCTGGCAAGCTATGCTATCCGAGGTATCGAATAATAAATGCCTTCCTCTTATTATCAAATTGCTTACATTATCCTTTCATATGTCACTGGATGATAACCATTACCCCTGCATAGCCCTAAAAAGCCCTGCGCAGACTTTGGATCGAGTGTTTCGGCAACCGCACTTGTTTGACAAGAGCCAACCAAACCAAAACCTGCTTTCAGCCTTAGCTACACTGGTTTCTCTTGCATTCTTGTCAAGCCAAAAAGAAAAGTCACTCAGTGATATTGATTGTTTCAATCTCCTCTTGGAAAATATAGCCATGAAGGCTGTGGATAACATTGCCTTGGAGGAGCATGCAGTTGAAAAGAGTCTAGTGGGTGCTTTGATCGAGCACCAAGCAACTGGCTTTGCTATACTGCGTCATCTATCCCACTTATGTGCCAGAATCTCGACTGATATCGCAAACTACGTTACTAAAAATCGCGAATGCTTGGAAACGCCGTGTCCAAACAGTCAGATGCAAGAGGAGCCGCAAAGTCCAAGTCTTGCCTGCATATGTGGCTCATTCTCGTGTGCTGTGCAGATTATTCAGGAATGTGTGGGCAAGCTTCCATCTTGGATTCCTAATCTCCTGCTGGAAGAGCAAGAGTTACAGGATATTGTGGCTAAAATTCTAGAGATAACTAGAAACAGTGATGTTTTTGAACCATTATTCATCAATGAAGCAATGGAGGCCAAGCGTACAATGGCTATTATGGTAGCTAGCTTGCAGAGAATCAAATATTCTTCTTTACATTAGCATTATGTTTTCTGCTTCCATTAGTAGAAATGGCATAGAAAATCCCAAAAATGTACCCTATAAGTCAAGAACAACCCCTTTCTGAATCTGGCCCCATCCAATAAGCCTCCAGTGCTTCTCTACTCGCCTGCTCAAGGCAATCTTTTCACCCTCTTTGGTGCACACAGGGGAAGTGAGTTGTAATTTCGCCAAGTCGTGCTTGACGGCGAGCACTCGGGCTCCAGTGCACATGGATCCAATGTTTAACATAAGAACTTCATTTTTACTTAGCTTGCTTACCTTTCCTTGCTTTTGCTCGCCCTGGGTTCTGACGCCAAGAAGACGTCGGAGCAAAAAGAAATTAATCTCTAGCTCTGTAAATACTTGTGGCAAGGCACCGACTTCTCCTAAAACTTGGCCAACTAGACGGTCAGCGCGGGTAAGTGTAGGATCTACAGCAGTTCCTACTCCTATAAGACCTCCTGGGACTGCGAATTGCAATGGATTCTGCTCAGCAAACAAAGAAACTATTCTTGAATAGATGGGGATGCATTTAATGGCACCAGTTGCGTCCTTGGTCACAATTCCTGGTCGAATCTCGATTTCTTGTCCCATTCTCAAAACACCCTACAATTTACATGCAAGAGTTTTAATGCATCAAAAAATCTAAATTAGAAATTTGGCAGTGTGGATTGAGCTGCAAATTCAGAGGGAAATCCTTCCGCTCACCAAAAGGCACTGCGATCAATTTGCCTAAGCATGACGAGAGGCTACCTCAGACCATTATCAGAAGCCTCTGCTTTTTGCTAGGGATAAGATACGAACACATTTACTGTATAGAGACTCACCTGCAAGATGCTACCCCCTGCAACACCTCCTTTTAGGTCATCAACCTCCGACCCAGGTTTGTTCACATCAAAAGATCGAATCACGATCATCTGTGGTGGCGATATGAAGTCTCTGATGGGAACAGGAATTTTTTTGACTATATATTCGCAAACAGCATCGATATTGTATTTAAGCTGGGCTGAAATTGGCACTACTGGAGCTGCTTCTGCAATTGTCCCCTGAATAAATCGTGAGATAGACTCATGCTGATTCAATGCTGCTGCTTCTGTGACCAAGTCTACTTTATTTTGAAGGATGATAATATGTTGCAATCTCATGATCTCCACTGCTGCCAAGTGTTCAGATGTCTGTGGCTGAGGACAAGGTTCATTGGCAGCAATAAGCAGCAATGCACCATCCATTACTGCTGCCCCATTAAGCATCGTAGCCATAAGAATATCGTGTCCAGGACAGTCAACAAAAGATACATGTCTTAACAACTCCATTTCAGAATCCTCAAAACCAGGAACTTCACAATTCGGAGAGTCCTCTTTTGAGCTGCCATAGGCTCTGTATTTTGCTGGCCTTGGGCACTTAGGATCCTTGCAGCCATAGATTTTGGCATTGGCGTAACCAAGCTTGATGGTAATATTACGTTCCAATTCATTCTTGAATCTGACTGTCTGCACACCTGAGATCGCTTTAACGACAGTCGATTTTCCGTGTGCCACGTGACCAATTGTACCTGCAAGAGTAAGATGCGATAAATGGATTGCAAACTACACGCTATTGAACAAGAGTATAAAGTAATATGAAGATAGCATTCTTACCTATATTTATCGTCGCTTGGCGCGATATGACTTCTGGTGAAAGAGGAGTGAGCTTGGTGACATCAAGTGTGAGCAAATCCTGCAGCATCCCCAAAGGAAAATTGATTTCTTAGCCTTGTGCAATCTCATCGTCATCAACTATTATCAAGCCTCGAGGTTTCGATTCAGAGACTTAAAGCTACACAAGCGTACCTGCTCCATCAAGCCTTTGCTGGCCGCCATGGTCGTTTTTTTCGCTTTAATAAAGTTCTGAAGAGGACGATACTCTTTAGTTATTATTATATTATATTGTTAAAATAATGCGCACCTTGACACGACAAGGGCAACAAAAAAGGGGAAATTCATAGCGACAATTCTGAAGTTCAAAGATTAGCTCCTCAGGCCACCGAAAACTGCATCAGGGACAGTTGTCTCCAGTTCCATAGACTCCTCCTCGTCCTGGTCGATATCTATATCCTCTGGATTTTGTTGCTTATCTGCTCCATCTTCAGCTGCTGAGCCTTTTTGAATCACCCCAGCACTCACAAAACCTGGCACCCGGGTACCTGCTGTTAGCTGCTCCTCAAGTGATGAGATATCACCCACTCTCCTTTTCACTCCAATCTCAGTTCCAGGCTTGTGGTCCGCAGCCACTGAAGCTGCATCAATAACAGTAGTATTGAAATGCTGTTGACTGAAAGCTGCTGCCACTGATCTCTTGATTCTTAACATTTCTCTGAATGTTTCCTCGTTGCCATGTTTCACCTCGAATTCATTCCACTCTTTCCAGAAGGATTGGTACTTTGTTGGATCAGCTAGTGACGAGCCATGTATAAGAATAGCTCTAGCCCTATCGATTTCACCCAGTCTACGCTCTAAAGCAGAGTATTGGATGCAGAGAGCCAAGGTATCCTTATCATTGAGAGCATTGTCAGCATCTGCTTCGATCGCAACTTCATAAATTTCCCTAACTTTGGCAATACCATAGAACTCAGATGCTCTCGCAATATAAAGCTCGTACAATTGTAACTTATCAGATCTCTGGACCATTCTGACAGCCTTTTCATATACACCCATGGCATTTCCAGCCAAGCCAAACTTCTCTTCAAAGGCTGCCAACTGGACGTAAAACGATTTTGCAGCCTTTTTGGGAGCACTTTCACACGCTTCTTGGAATAATTCCCTTGCTCTCTCTACCTTGGTACCGCCATACCTTGCTATGAAATCGTTCAGGTAAGCAGTCCAGATATCTTTCACATGTGGATACTTGAATAAAGCAATGCCTCGTTCGTAGACCTTGAAAGAATCCTCGAAATATCCTTCATCTTTCAAATAAGATGCATAATTAAGTATCATTTGGACAGTAGCTACCTTTAAGTCCATCACTGCCGCATAGGCATCCCTTACATCATCTGGTGAGCTCAAACTCTCCTCAAGGTCCAATCGCAAAGCCCATAATTTTGATGAGCGATACACTCGCTCCTGAACTTTCATACCAGACTCCTCTTCTCTATTTCGACGCTTAGAAGGTGGCTTTGTCACCTCTCTTGCAAGTTCGAGTGCTGTTTTGAAATTATTATGACGCAACTCCATTTCAATCCTTTCTGACCAGATGGATGCCAAATTATCAACATAAAGAAACGGATACTCCGATGCACGATTAAAAACAAATCGCGCATTTTCCAAATCTTTATGTCTCTCGTATATTTTTGCAAATGCCAGCCACAACGAGTGGGGGTTTCCTACAGCAAGTTTTGGGTCAATAGTCTTGAGCGCTTCAGTATATGCCAGGATCTGTTTAGATGCATCTTTTGCAAATAACTTAGCTCTCTTGTGCCATTCATTCACATTATGAGGATTCTGTCTTAGAACAACACTATTTAAAAGTTCGGGTCTTCTCTCAATCATATTTTCAAGCCGAGCAAGCCTGAGATCGAGGTCGTTGCCTTTGTCATGAAGCAAAAAGCCCTCTCCGTCACCTTCTGACTGCTCCTCATCCTCCTCATTCATGCCTTCCATTTTCGCAGAAATCATGGCCTCTTCAAACTGAGTCAGAGCATCGTATATAAGGGAAAAATCTCTCACAGTCACAACAGAATTCATTCCTTCCTCATAGATATCCCTTGCCTTTTCAAAAATACCTTTCCGAATATAATAATCAGCCAAGGCAGTCCATAATTTTCCAACTTCATCTTTGTATCGGCGGATACCTCCACGAACTATATCTTCAACTTTGATCGATTTCATTTCGTCAGGATACGAGGTGATTATCTCACAGAGTTCCATCCACAAATCGTGTTTTGTTTTTCCTTCCAAGCTTCGAAAGCCCTCATCATTTACTATCTCAATCAGTCTCTTTGCAGCTTCACCCCACCGTGATTTGCTCTTCAGATAAGCGACATATTCTTCTGCATGGGACGGTTCTAATTTTAGATACCTTCGATATATTCTCACAGCAGTTTCCACCGGAATTTCAGGCTGCGAGATAAACTTCAAATACAGTAACCAGATTCGATCATGCTGTGTGATTGGCAGAGACATGAGCGCCTTATCAAATGCTCTCCTTGTCCTTGTCACTAACTTTTGTTCCGTCAAGAATTCAAGATATTCCATCCATATTCTTGGCATTTTGTACATCGAAATGAGAGCCCTTTCATATGTATTATTCAGAGCAGTCACCAGAGGTGAATCCACTGAAGCCATTTTCACACGCATACGCCGCTCCCTCAAATATGAATACCACAACTGCATCAATTGATTATCGGGAAAGAAATCAGCCAGTTCACACGATGTTAACAGGGGTCATCGCAAAAAGAACTGCCCAGACTAGAGTGGAAGCCGAAACTGCTCCACCAAACATAGCAAGTCTGCTGAATCTATAAAAAAATAATTATAAAAGCTCAATATAGCATATCTATCTTTCCACATACCTTGTAAGACCCTGGAAGAGCCTGCAAAGCACGTTCATACAGAACGTATCGTTTCTTCATCGGCGCACCCTTGCGAGCTTCAATATAACGAAGCCACATTTTAAGATTATATGGATTACGCAGGAGTTCTTCTTCGTAGGCAAGATCATCCTCATCAGGAAGAAATTCCCGAAACTTGTCCTCACTGTCCATCCCGTTACTGACTCTTAGCACTTAATCTTACACCATTTATAAAACTTTCTCTCAGTCTAGAGTTGAGAATAAAATATACATTATTAATAATATGCCAGGTCTACGTTACGTACCCCGCCTTACATACACGGACAAGCAGATTTGTACCATTTCCATGTGAAGCCTTGAAGCAGCCATCAGCTGATGTACATGTTGCCAACGCAGTAGTCTAAGGTCCTTGTGCTGCGAGCAAGTCATGTAGTTCTTCATTATATATTTATTTTAGTGGCAGGTGAAAATGGATTCATGCACACGGCTCTACCGTGTGCGCAAAACATGTCTAGAGATGCTGCAAGACAGAGGATATGTCGTGACATCGGTAGGTGTATTAGAAGATTACTATTTGCAATTGGTTGAAATAAATATAATGAAATACTGTATGCCTTGGTTAGATCGATAATGACGTGAAATACAACAAGCAAGTTGATGTCACGAAGAGTTGTTGCGCTCTGTTTATTGTCTCATTGTGGAGGTATATGCTACAATCATGCGTCACGTGCATTGAAATAAACGCAGGAAGAGAATGCTACTGCGGATAATAAGGACGCTTTCATTGAAAAATATGGAGAAGATCCCAGGCGAGATGACCTGACGGTTTTTGTATCGAAGAGGGACGATCCAACGGATCATATCTTTGTATTTTTTGTCGAGGAGCCGAAAGTTGGTGTTAAATCGATAAAAACGGTCGCAGAAAGAATGAGGAGTGATGGGGTCTCAAGGGCAATCATTATTATTCAAGAAAAGATAACACCATTTGCAAAGCAAAGTCTCACTGAAATGCAACCCAAGTATATGATAGAAATGGTGAGTTTGCATGCTTTATCTATGCTGTAAGAACCAAGGATAAAGATAATTAAAGATCACGTGTGTGTGCTCTGCAGTTTAAAGAATCAGAGCTTTTGGTAAATATAACGAAGCACATTTTAGTTCCAGAGCATAGAGTTCTGACTGTGGAGGAGAAGAAAACATTACTTGAGAGGTATAAAGTGAAGGAGACGCAGTTGCCTCGCATTCAATTCAGTGATCCTGTGGCAAGATACTATGGTATGAGCAGGGGACAGGTTGTTCGCATAGTTAGACCTAGTGAGACTGCAGGAAGATATGTGACGTATAGATTGTGTGTCTGACCGTGTAACTTGTTGACAACTGCCCAAGCTTTGGTTTGAACCAAAGTAAAATCCCAAACATTGCTTCGTTAGCTGGCCAATTGCTTTATCCCGAGTAGTCTTCCTGGTAAAGCCTAGGCTTAAAGGCTGTGGTAATACCAATATCTACCAGACCCGGCCTTTAAAGGCAAATTTGAAGCCCAGGACAGCGGTCGACCGCCATGCATGGCGATGTCAGCATCTGCATTACTAGTGTTTCTCGCATGACAATCCAAAGCCGCGATGTTTCGTCTGATGAATAGCATACCTTTTATTAATTAATTATAGATCGGACTTTTCGTTCAGTTTCTAGTGCTGCCAGTAGCAGTCCTTCGGTCCTTTGAATAAATGGATAGGATACCGAGTTTCAGTCTCAAGTCCTATGGCATAATCGGCTCATAACGCACACAAATTATCACGTCAGTAAATAACATTCCAAGTATATTACAGAATTTTGAGATTCCATTTGATCATCGGTTCCCTGAGAAGCCCCCACTATGGACGATAGCAGGACTCCAAGCCTCGAGTCGATAGACTGCGGCAGCTCTCATTCTCTTGCCCTTATCGAGACCTCGGAGGGAAGCATTGTCGTTTCTTGGGGTCGCGGAGAGGATGGACAATTGGGTCACGGAGATGCCGAAGAAAGGCTTACACCACACGCAATTTTCCACCTTATAAACAAGCGGGTTTCTAGCATACATTGTGGGGCAGAATATTCAGTTGCCGTATCGAAAGAAGACCAGGCGGTTTACAGCTGGGGATGGGGAGATTTCGGTCGTTTGGGACATGCAGATTGCAAGGACGTCTTTCTCCCAACCCCAATTCAAGCTCTTTCTGGAGTGGCAGTCAGATCAGTATCTTGTGGGGACACACACACTCTTGTAACGACTCAACAAGGCAGGTTGTATGCGTTTGGGCGTAATCAAAATGGACAATTGGGGGATGGAACAACAAATGACTGCCTGGAACCAAAGCAAATTTCAGCTCTTGAAGATTTAGATGTTTGCTTAATTGCATGTGGTGCTGAGCACTCCATGTGCTGTACCACAGATGGACAGGTATTTTCCTGGGGCTGGGGTCGTTATGGAAATATTGGTGATGGTGGAAAGGTTGATAGACACAAGCCTGCAAAGGTTCTTGGCCTAGATGGAGTGAAAGTTAGTCAAATTGCATGTGGGTGGAGGCATTCACTTGCAGTAGATGACAAAGGATCCCTTTTTAGTTGGGGATGGTCAAAGTATGGGCAACTGGGACATGGAGACACAAAGTACGTTGACACTCAATTTCCATCTTGATTATTCTTCCACCTGTACTTTTGAGTTTGTAAACTATGACCTGGACTTTGATTTTGCAGCGATCGACTTATTCCTGAAAAGGTGGAAAGTTTACAGGACAGAGAGATTCGTATGGTTGCTGGTGGTTGGAGGCACTCGCTTGCTGCTGACAACCATGGCAATCTATTTTCTTGGGGTTGGAACAAATTTGGACAGCTTGGTTTGGGCCATAATGATGATACATGCTCACCTTGTGAAATAAAGTTACCTAACAATGGGAAAGTATGCAAACTGGCCAGTGGTTGGAGGCATACCATGGTGGTTACTGAAAATGGAGAGTTATATTCCTGGGGCCGTGGAGTCAACGGTCAGTTGGGCTTGAATTCTACAGAAGATGCAAATACACCAAGAGAGGTCCCAACACTCAGTGGTGATACAATGTCTGTAGAAAATCTCATTGAGCAATCGCATCCCGTGGTCATGCACTCCATACCTCCAAGTGACCGTTATGCATTGGTTCCAGAAGCTGAAGTGGAAGGTATTGGCCAAGCAGTCCACGCAGTTCCAGATTCAAACGACCAAGAGCGTTCAAGCAAGAAGACGAGGGTATAAAGATTCATCTTGCAGAAGGTTGTGTGACTATTTCTACCACTTTCATGCAAATAGACAATCAATGCTTTACAGGGCTGGTGCCATGATGCATCCTGCCATTTGGCCATCGAGTACCAAAATGAAATAATATTTCACCAATGTGCTCATTTTTACATTGTAATTGCGTTTTGAAAATATCGAATTAAATGAAAAATAAACTCGATTGCAATTTCTAGCATATCAACAATTGAAAGCATGTTATTCCCATCTGAAATGAAGTCCGGGGTTCAACATGTGTCGTTGATTCGCCAAACACGAATGCCGAAGCTTTCTGTGCACCCTGGCGCTAGTTTGAGAATCAAAATGTCGAAAAGAGTATTGTATAGTCAGAGAGAGTATATCTGTGCGGAATCAAGAGACAATCAAATGATGAACTTGGAAAAGGATGTTCTTGAATTGGAGTCTCCAGTAGAAGTGCTAGAGTTACTCGAGAGCGTTTCGCTTCGTGATCTGATGTCTATCAGCAGAGAGATTCGAGATAGGAGGCATCAAAATTTCATCACATTTTCGCCGAAGGTATTCATTCCTGTAACGAGGTAAGCATAAGTAGCATCAAAGCATTGTACAAGCAGTGGTGCTCTTTTTGTGACCCTTGCACGGACAGGTGGACAATGCTTCGCGTCTAGAATAGTAATAATTCTCTGCAGCTACCTCTCCAAAATTAAAACGATTCTGATTGACTAACATGCTTTGTACACAGGCTGTGTAGAGATACATGCAAATATTGTACATTTGTTGTCGAACCTCAGCATAATAGACGAGCCTATATGACATTGGACGAAGTTCTTGAGGTTGCCAGTCTAGGTGAAAGACAGGGCTGTCTTGAGGCCTTATTGACACTCGGGGATAAGCCAGAAATGAAATACGAGCAGGCACGGCATGAACTAAAGGACATGGGGTATGAAACTACAGTTGAATACGTCAAAGACTGTGCCAAGCTCATTTTAGAACAAACTAGCCTTCTGCCCCATATCAATGCGGGAGTTGTATCAGAGGACGAACTAAGGGAGCTGAAGCAGGTTAGTGTGAGTCAAGGTTTGATGCTAGAGTCTATTTCAGATAAACTGATGCAACCAAGTATGCCTCATCATCTGTGCCCAGATAAAGTTCCATCTCAGAGATTAATGGTCTTGGAGCATGCTGGTAAACAAAGTGTTCCTTTTACCACTGGCTTATTGATCGGGATTGGAGATACCAGAGAGGATAGAATCGCTGGTCTAATAGAAATACGAAGAGTGCATCGCCTATTCGGACATGTACAAGAAATTATCATCCAGAGCTTTATACCCAAAAAGAATACCAAGATGAAAGGAGTCGCAGAACCTTCTTTAGAGGAGCTCTTGTTCACAATAGCATCAGCTAGAATTCTCTTTGGGCCTGACATGAATATTCAAGCTCCTCCAAATTTGCAGTATCAATGGTCAGATCTGATAGAAGCTGGTATTAATGATTGGGGTGGTATTTCCCCAGGTTTATCTCCTGATTATGTCAATCCTGAGAAACCATGGCCTGAACTCTCCGAATTGTCACGGGTTACAGCCCGAAGTGGCAAGCTGCTGCTTCCAAGGATGCCAATATATCCTGAATATGTGAAAAAGTATGAAGAACTGCCGAAGTGGCTAGCGCAAGACACGTGGCCGGTTTCACCGTTCAAAGCAGTTTTAGCTCATGCAGATGGTGATGGATATCCAAGATGCAGCAACTGGTTTGCAGGTAGCAGTCAAGAAGAGGAAGGTTTCCCCAAAAATTATAATAGAAAAATTCACGATAAGGAAGTAATTGCAGCTGTACCCAAGCTTAGGATACGAAAGCATGGGTATAGTGTCAAGGTGGTAACAAATGGTCAACTTGAAGGCTGTGCTGTACCATGTGCTCATGTGGATGTTGAAGATTTGATTGAAAAGTCGATGGGAGGACATTTCGAGATAGCAGAGATAGTCAATTTATTTAGCTCTAGGGGTGAGGATTTCAAAGCCGTTATTCAGGCTGCAGATACAGTTCGGCAAAAAGTGAATGGGAATGCTGTATCATTTGTCGTCAATAGGAACATCAATTACACAAATATGTGCACGTTTGGATGCAAATTTTGTGCATTTAGTAAAGGACCACAGTCCGATGAGCTTCGAGGAAAGCCTTACTTACTTTCTTTTGAAGAAATATCCAAGAGGACCCGTGAAGCATGGATTTCAGGAGCCACAGAGGTGTGCATGCAGGGAGGGATTCATCCTGAATTTACTGGTTCAACCTATATTAAAATTTTAGAGGCGGCCAAGGCTGGGGTACCAGACATCCATATACATGCATTCAGTCCATTGGAAATACAACACGGTGCCATGACGTCGGGTTTGAATTTGGAAGACTATTTACTGCAGCTCAAGAGTGCTGGCTTAGGTTCGTTGCCAGGGACTGCTGCTGAAATTTTGGTAGACGAGGTTCGAAACAACCTTTGTCCTGATAAGTTGCTATCACAAGAATGGGAGAATATAATCAGAACAGCTCATAATGTTGGGCTGAAGACAACGTCGACAATCATGTTTGGCCATATAGAAACATATTCAGATTGGGCAGAGCATCTGCTACGACTGAAAAGACTGCAAAGTGATACAGGTGGTATCACTGAATTCGTTCCTCTTCCTTTCGTTCATATGGAAGCCCCTATTTCTAGGAGGGGAAAATCTAGAAAAGGTCCAACCCTAAGAGAGGCGATTTTGATGCATGCTATCTCTAGACTAGTTTTGAATCCAGAAATCACGAATGTACAAGCATCTTGGGTCAAGCTAGGGCCACACATGGCAGCACAGCTCCTGAAATCTGGCTGTAACGACATGGGAGGTACATTAATGAATGAATCTATCACTAGAGCTGCAGGGGGTGGATTTGGTCAGCAAGTTGGCCCTGAGGAAATGAGAACTCGGATCAGGTCTGCTGGGAGAGATCCGTTTCAACGGAATACATTGTACACCAGATTAAACTAGAGGGGATTTCAGATGTCTGACAAAAAACTATTTCCCCATGATGATGGCATATGATCTTTGTGCACATATTAAATATTTCGGAGACGCATTTTCATCTGAGACCGATATACGTGGCTAGCTGCTCTCAGACAGCTCTAGTCGCTGCTGTGAGTTTGCTTTCGAGAGAATGCATCCTCCCCTGTACGTTTCCCAGCATCCACACTGTAAAGAACAAATTGAAGCATTGATTAAATGCCATAAAGATCATCCAATTGCTAAATTTTGGGGAACATGCAACGAACAGAAGTGGGCACTTGATAGATGCTTTCGCGAAGAGAAAAAGCTGAAGATTTTGGAGAATAGAAGGAGAAAAGAACGACTGGAAGAAAAGGAACGTCTTCGAAAAGGTGAGATATAGAAATATAGATGGAAGAGGTTCAGAAGCAGCGAGTTATTTCTACCAGTCTGGCATACAGAGATTCTGAGAACAAACGAAAACCACGAGTTCTTCTGTCCGTCTCTGGCAGTGTCGCGGCGATCAAAACTCTAGAGCTGTATACATCACTCAAGAAGAGTTCGGATGTTAAAGTTATCGCCACAAAGTCAGGAATGCACTTCATTGACCGAATAGAGAAGGGAGAAGAACCCATGCCTATTTATCTAGATGAAATGGAGTGGGAATCGTGGCAAACTAAGGGTGACGATGTTTTGCATATTTTCCTGCGTAACTGGGCCGATATTAATATAATTGCGCCACTGTCGGCCAATACTCTTGCCAAAATAGCGAATGGATTATGTGACAACCTATTAACCTCTGTCGTCAGAGCATGGGATTTCAAGAAGCCAATTATTGTTGCCCCAGCAATGAATACCCTCATGTGGGAGAATCCTTTCACTCGCAAGCATTTAGATACATGTAGGGAAATGGGATTCAAAGTTGTTCCTCCCGTGTCCAAAAAGTTGGCATGCGGGGATGTGGGCATGGGAGCAATGGCAGATCCAGTGGAGATTGTCAGAGCATTTGAGCAAACTATCCAGGTAAACAATGCTTGACGTTAACGTTCTTATTCTCTTTCTTCTACAATTAATTGATATTGCATGCGTAATGTATGTATTTTTTGGGCAAACTAACCTATTTAATACAGAATTAAATACATATTGACACACACACTATATATATTCCAACCATGAACAAATCCTTCCTCACATGGCTCTATCAGCTCCAATATTAGTGACTCTTCGAATCTCGTACGATCGAAGTTCTTTAAACTGACCGAATCCGAGATTTCTAGGGATGCGATACCCTCCCACCCTCACTCTTTTGAGAAGCTTCACCTCCATGCCCGCTGCTTCAACTATGTTTCTCACTTCCCTATTCCTTCCCTCTGACACAATTATTTTGATTCTATTCGGTCTACTAGGGTCACTATCATCAAGAGCAATGGCTACAGGTACTATATTGGCACCATTCTCAACATAACCCTGAGACATCCTCTCAATGTCAAGTTTCTTTGGTCGTCTATTCAGGGTTACATTATATTCCTTGGTTAAACCAGCAGACGGATGCTGCACAGCATTCGCCCAATCCCCATCGTTTGTCACAAAAATTAGACCAATTGACTGAACATCTAACCTTCCTACAGTAAAGAGTCTTGGTGCACATGATGCCTTTGAATGTTTCACTTTCCATTCCTTGATCCAATCACTGAATAGATCTAGAACAAGCCTATTACCAGATCCAGAATCAATCTCCGATTTATTGGAACATATATACCCTTTTGGCTTGTTCAGTGCAAAATAATACTTGTTTGTCGCCGCAGTCTTTGTCAGTACCCTTCCATCAAATTTGATTTCATCCCTAAGCATATTGACAGAAATGCCAGGTGCATTGACCACTTTTCCATTCACAGATATCCTCCCTGCGGATATAATCTCATCTGATCCTCTCCTTGAAGCAACCCCTAAGGATGCAAGAGCCTTATTCAATCTCACCATTTCTGACCCGTCTCCCCGTTTCTTCTGATGCTCACTTTTCTTCTTAGCAGTTTGAACTGAAGTTGGTCGCGTAATAGCACGGTAATCTCGGCCTTCCTCCACAACGGCTCCCAATTTATTCGGCGATTTGCGAGTTCGTGGCCCTTGCGGTGAAGCACGACCTTTGGGTTGCACAGAGGCCAAAGTAGAGCCTCTTGCATGCGTGTACGTGACACTCTTCCCCCCCCCATGTACGATTGTTCGCCCTCTTTCATCACTGAACTTCAAACAAAAGCAATTATTATACCTTTTTGAATTAGCAAATACTAAAAATTTTCCCTTGGATGGTAGGAAACTGGACGTCGAGCAGATTCTTGGTGCTCCAGAGGACTCCATCTCGTATATAAATCAATCTCTACGAAATTCTATAATTCCATATTATCAATTATACATCCTTTACTCACAGTATAATTAAAAAGTAGGTAGATTGGGGTTGTCGCATGTGTATTCTAATGCAACACACTTGTGTCCCAAGACTCCTTGAATCAGTTTGGCCACAGACCTGACCTCATCCCTTTTCTGTAGGAATTCCTCGGTACGGTCGTCTATCATTATCACAGTGATGGCAATACATAATGACCAATGTGAATGAATGTGTGTGTCCCATCCTTCAAGCTCTGATTACAAGGGATCCATCGATCCATGGTCAGGGCCACTGCTTATATGTGCCAGTTAGCTGGTCTCGAGATCTGGCCACCGGTATACCGGTACGTACCGGTGGTGATCGATCGATCGATCTGGCAACTTGCCAGAAATCAAAATCTGCCGCAATCTGTCTTCGCCCTAGGTCTGCATGGGATCGCCCCAGATAAATACGCCGTGTCCAGAGATATGATTATTCTCAATTCTTTATCTGACTTTGGGTCAAAATTCCTCCCAGTTTCCTACTTTGACAAGTTTGTGTTACTATGATCTCCTACGGTCTTCGTGTTTCAGCCGTGGCCCCAGTTGCCAGGTTAGTTTTTGCCTTGGATTGAATCAGCCAACTAAACTCATACATGTATTTGTCATATTGTGCTGACCAGAGCCCCAACCCTTGCTTGCATCGGTAAACACTATCAAACGGGTTTGAAATCTTCTGATCAGGAAAGTTGGGCGGGAACCCCTGGTTGCAGCCTCGAGCCCTGAGGGTTGTGTGGTGTGGATCGCTTTAAGTCTAATAATTTTTTTTTCGCTCCGCAGAACCACTGGACGATCCCTGTACTTGGCAGGTGTGTCTAGAAGGGTTACTGTTGCAAGAGCCAACAGCGGTGCAGACTCCGTGAAGGAGGCCAGTGCAGAAATGATGGAATCCCTCAACTCTGGAGCAGAAGAGTTTGCTGAGAAGGTTCAGAAGTACTGGGAAGAGTCTGATGACAAGCCAACCATCGTGGCCACCGGTTTCGGTGCCCTTTTAGCCCTGTACTTCTTGAACAGTGTCGTCTCTGCTCTTGACAAGCTTCCACTCATCTCCAATGCCTTCGAGCTTGTGGGCATTTTATTCTCTGGATGGACTGCATACAGGTACTTCCTTGTGGAGGGAGAGAAGGAGAAGTTGAATGCTGATGTGAAGGCCTTTGCTTCCAAGATTGGGATTGATCTGTAAATGAAGGCATTATTACCAAGATTTCGATGCATATTTAGGCTGATATTTTACTTTGAGTGGACGATTGATGAAACTGTTTCTTTATTCGACAGAGGTACAATGTGCAGGGTTCGATCTGGGATTCATCTCAGGGCTCTGTAGCATATCCTACATGAGGGTTCCTGCTGTGACAATGTAATTGATCATTTTACATTCCAAATTCCTCCATATGGTTGGGGTCAAAAACTCTATACATCAAAATATCCATCTACTGGTCCTTAGGCTGCGACAGCCTTGGGGCCTACCACTCGCCGAACTGCCTCCATCACCTTCTCAGGCTGGACGATTGTTGCCGATTCCAGCTCAAAGGCATACGATGTGGGTACATCCTGGGAGGACAGTCTCACAACCTCATGGTCAAGATCGTTGAACAAACTTTCATTGATAACAGCCGACAAAGAGGCCCCAATGCCTCCGGTCTTCATGCACTCCTCAACAATAATAGCCTTTCTTGTCTTCTGAATACTCTTTGAAATCGTCTCCATATCAAAGGGTTTGAGGGAAATGAGATCCACAACCTCTGGATTGTAGCCCTCTTTTTCAAGTTGAGCTACTGCCTGCATCACCACGTATCTCATTCGAGAATAGCAGAAAATGCTCACATCTGTCCCTTGGCGCACCAGTTCTGCACGTTCCAAGCATTGCACTTCATCTTTATCACCAACTGGACCCTTGACATTGTACAGCAGAACGTGTTCAAAGAAAATAATGGGATTATCGGATCTAATAGCTGCCTTCAAAAGAGCTTTTGCGTTGCGAGGAGTGGAGCATGCTACAAGTTGTACACCTGGAATAGATTGGAAGTACGACTCGAGCCTCTGTGAATGTTCTGCACCGAGCTGTCTTCCGACTCCTCCAGGTCCACGGATGACCATCGGTACATTATATTGCCCTCCTGATGTATAATGAAGCATACCGCAGTTATTGGAGATCTGGTTAAAGGCCAAAAGCAAGAATCCCATGTTCATTCCTTCAACGATTGGGCGCAATCCTGTCATGGCTGCTCCAACACCCATTCCCATGAAACCATTCTCACAGATTGGGGTATCCAGAAGCCTCATATCTCCATATTTCTTATATAGGCCATATGAAACTTTGTAACTTCCACCATAGTGGCCAACATCTTCCCCCATCAAGCACACAGTTGGATCACTCTCCATTTCTTCATCCAATCCTTGGCGTAGTGCTTCCCACATCATCATTTCCTCCCCACCAGCAGCAACTTGTACTTGCATCCTTCGTTTTGAATGCCCATGGTATACAGTTTGGCATTCCTTGATGACAGCAGAGCCTGCAGATGTACCAAGAATAGGACCTTTAGACGGCGAAGTGTCCAGTCTCGAGAGATCGTGTCTCATTTCCTTTCTTCGTTGCCATCACCATAACAGATGACAAGAAAAATGAAATTGAATACACATAATATCCCAACGATACAAAATCATTTCGGAGCAGGCCATCACCGCGAGTTTGGGCGGTCATACCCTCGACAACCCAGTTTGCACCGCCACGTCGATGTCAATCTGAGCCAGATTCCTACTCAAAAAACACAATGCACGTCCCCATCAACCATTTAAACAATATGTTAAACATCGCTGACCTCTTTGGCTCTTCCTGGATACCACAGTCGGTGCAAAAGGTTGACGCCGTGCAACCACCGTGATGGTGCGGTCGCTTTGATGCTTGCAATTCAATCGATTGGATAGAGAATTGCACGCCATTGTAAATATTCTAATATAGATAAAATTAAAATGTCGAGAAAGAATATTCCACCCTTGCTCCCGTCGTGGGGATACACAGTGTACCTGGAGCTGAGGTATCTTCCTGTTTTCAGGAGATCACTACCATGAGGGGTGGTCTTGGATCGAGCAGCTGTGAAAAGGTCGATATGTGGGGCACAATTCTGCTGATGGAAAATAGAATTTCAAGGCAAGTTTTTCCCAGAGCCTTTTGATTAATCGGCCAAATGTGCCAGACTTTCTTTCACTTAGACAAAGCTTTTGTTCAGTCGTTAAGACTTTATCCATATGGCCTTGCATTCATGGGTACATATATCACGGATTGAAAATTCTTGAAAGACACTGGTGTACACTGATCAATGTCATGACATATGTGTCAGATGGAATCCCATGTCCAGTGCAGACTCTGAGAGTCTCGATTGACAGTTGCTGGAATGTATATCTAGGCCATCTACGTCTGACATATTTAAAATTAAAATTCTGTAGGTGACACATTGGATGCATCGAATTGAAGCGACAATGAAATCAACGGCTCGAGTGCATCTCCAGGGTGTAACCTCAAACATGAGGCATGCGCACTGCAAGGCTCAAAGGGTGGAATGCTTGGGATATAATGGTCTTAAATTATCTTACAATGAATATAATGGATATTTGGGATATTGTGGACGTATTCGTGGCATTGCATACAGCAGAGAACAATGTCGTGGTGGAGAGCGAGCGTTAGGGACGGTGGTAAGGGCGGCGAGCGAGGATGGCAGTCCTGCTGTCGAAATTGGCAACGAAGGTGACACATTTGAAGATTCGGACGTAAAGAAACCTAACTTGATTCCTGCGGCCTGGGAAAAAGCAATTGAACTCCTTCAAAGTGGTGAAAGTTTTACTACAGATATCAGGGGCGTGAATAAGAGCGGAGTTCTGATTAAAGTTGGCAAGCTTAGTGGCTTTATTCCATATAAATTGATGAATAGATATACTCTTTCTTCAATTGACAAGTCTCTTTGGACTGAGAAGCTGGTCGGCCGTCCCATTACTGTCAAGGTGACTCAAGTGGTAGTACCAGAACGTCGTTTAATTTGCAGCGAAAAGGCTGTTATGCTGGAAAACGCCGCTTCCAAACTGAAAATAGGAGATGTGATCGAAGGACAAGTAGCTAGTCTGCACACGTTTGGGGCCTTTGTAGAAATTGCAAAGCCAGAAGATTATACTGGTACTGAAGTGATTCTTCCAGTAAGGGAGCTGTCATGGGATTGGGTTTCTAGTGTTGGTGCAGTGGTCAGCAAAGGGGACAGAGTTGCTGTTAAGGTTGTGGATGTCAGCTCTGGCCCACAGTGTAAAGTTGTAGTTTCTCTGAAGCGAATGGAAGGCGATCCGCTGCAGGAGACTTTGGACAATGTCATGCCTTTAGATGCTGCTGCAAGTGGAGATGAGAAGACAGTCCCTGTCTCAATTCCTCAAGGAGTAGAAGATATTTTAGACGAACTTTCGAAAGAGCCGGGAGTGGGGGAAGTTACTTTGGGTAGAAGAGTCGAAGAACGTAGAACAGTGAGCCAAGATCTTGAGCTGTGGATGAGCAAGGAGGCTGTTGTTGATGGCTTCAATCTAGTTGCTAGAGCAGGACGAACAGTGCAGGAGATTCATGTCAGGACAGAAATGAATGCCGATTCCATGCGTGGAACAGTCCAGAGAGTGTTGAAACGTGTAAATTGATTCTTGTTCTGACAACGAGAATATTGAAGGCTAATGGTGCAAACAAAATTCAGTCCATGTTGGAAACCAAATACAAAAGCAAATATATGTAATTTGTTTGGAAAATTGGATAATAGATATATATGCTAGCTGTAACTATCTTGATTACTCTCGTTACTATGGATTTTCCTTGCAACGACCAGTTCTGATGCAGCAAGCTCTGCCATAGAAACGGTACGTCTGAAGCCTCCAGAATCAGATCCTGGGTATGACAAAGGGATTTCTTTGTCCTCCTCGAGCACTGCCATGCTCGGGGATGACAAGTCAGGATCACTTGGGGCCTTTTCCATAATATAATTGGGATCTTTTATGGATTGTGCATGCTGAATCCATTCCATTTCCCTTAGTGCGCGATCAACATCAACGTGGAATCGAGTCTCAGCCATCGTTCCATCTGCTTTAGGAGTCAACTCAAGCAACGTATGCAACGGAACCTCGATTGTTGGAACTTCCTGCGTTAGAAAACAACAACAAACGAGAATCAGAGTAATTCAATAGCAGCTGACATATGAGAAGATTAGATTCAACAACAAAAGGATGATGCAATCCATACCTGCAAGTTCCTGTTCATAAAGTATCCGTACAGGGCTCGTAAGACAGCCTGATGGGCAACGATACAAATACATTCCCTATCTCGTTCAACTTCTATCACAACCGGCTCCAAACGCTGGATAACATCCATATATGACTCTCCAGAGGGATATCTGTACCTTAATTTATCCTTTTGTCGCATCTCGTGTTCCTCTGGCATTCTCTCATTTATTTCAGAGTAGGTCATACCGTCACATATCCCAGCTTGAATCTCATCAAGTGCTTTCCATTGCACTTTTGGATAAGGAAGAGGACCCGCAGTTTCAATTGTTCTAGCTAGAGTAGATGTCCAAACAGCGACAGGTACTTTTTTACCTCCAACAGAAGGGATTCGGCTTTCCAGAACCTGGGGGAGGAGCTGAGCATAGGCAGAACCTCGAATTGAGAGCAAGCTGTTCCCTCCAATCTTGCCTTGTGTATTGTACAGAGACTCTCCATGGCGTGTGAGCCAAATTCTTCTAGCTCTTCCTAGTGCCTTGCAGATTTGCATAAGAAAGAAAACCATTTTCCCTGGTAGATAGCCTGATATTCTGTTCACATCCATGTATCCTCTCCCAGTGACCATATTAATGAGCTTCACATAATGAAGAGAACGATCAGTTATCGTCTCATACACTCCTTCATATTTTGATATTCTTTCTCTAAAGTCTTCTAATGCTTTTTCCATTTCCACTCCCTTGTAATCAGGGCTGTATTTCATTTTCAACCGATAGTTCTTTTCAAGCACCACTTGATCTTCACAGACTGACTCCAGAAACATATATTCAAATCTCCCGTGTAGCCGATCCCTTAGGAAATTTCGCCGCTGACTTGTGGAGTTTGTCGCATCAAAAATCGCTACTTGAGCACTGTCGCCATCCAGCCATGTTTCCATGTCTTCAAGAGCAGCATGCAAGGCTCTAGCCCTGGCAATATTACCCTCAGGATTTGACGGATCAAAGAAACTCGCATCCTGAACTTCACCTTGTGCTTGCACTCTACGATACTGTCCAACATTAAAGTGCCTTGTTGGATGACCCAGCCAATTGAAATAGCACATGATCTTGTTGCAGAGGAATGTTTTCCCTCTTGCTGGAAGCCCAACTAGGATGATAACAAGTTTCTGTCTATCAACCTTCTTCTCCCGCCTTTTACCTCCGACCTGCATCATTATTACAGTCCACTCACGAATTTAATTTTTTACATCTTTTGCCATGATAGCAATCTTGTATACCGTACCGTGTATGCAGTATTGGAGTAGTCACCTACAGGGCTGGCCAGTGAGCTGCCATCAGACACTCTTTCTATTTCCTCTTGATCCTCCTCGTCGCTTTCTCCACCATCAGCAAGCAACTTTAGATCTTTGAAATACACATGGGCTCTAGTAGTCTCATTGTCGGCCGCAGCCCCGAAGCCATCTGCATTTTCTGTAGGCAAGTCTGCTGAAGTTACCTCGTCAACAGCAGTTAACCCTTGTACCGGTGTGATCGATGGCAGATTTTGAAGTTTCTCAGGGACACTTTTTGATTTCTTTTTATTTCCCCTGCAATTATAGATCGAACCATTGCCTAAGAAAGGAAGTACCATGTAGAGTTTCTGCTTTGCCTGTCATCAACTCTCCAACAGAAAACGAGGGCTTTCCGCACACGATCAATCGGTAGAAAAGCAGATCACACGCACCAATATTCCCACATTCTACTCTAACAATATAAATTATTATTTGTTTTTTTTTTTAAAATAATCCTGCCACCCAAGCAGCGATCAATATGACGATTGGTAGAGAGATCAAACTCGACAGCAGCTGTCAGTCCAGCCCATTTCAATATTGCGTTATTACGACTTTTGACTTCGTGATAAGTAACCAACTTCAACTTTTTTGGCAGTAATAATGTGATTGTAACTTATGCGTTGCGTTTCTCTGGAAAGAAGATGCTGTTGAGTCTGTTGAGAGGACCCACTTGTTACAACTCGAAGAAAGGAAGTGCGTTCGGCTTCCATACCCATGGGCTACCTAGAGGCCAACTCTACACCTCTTATTGCCGGAAAATTACTAAATGCAATAACATAGTTCTTAAATCATTCCCAGAGAGCGATGAAATGGGACATTTTGAGCTTGGAGAAATGGAGGTTAAAGAGCTTGTCCAGGAGGGCGTAAATATTAAGGATGTTATTAAATTAGGGAGACGAGGAGTATGTCCATCAGCCGTGGAGCATATTAAAAAAAGATGGAACACATCTAGGGTAAGGCTTTGTGTATTTTACGGGTTATGGGCTTATTTTGCCTCTGGATATAGTAAAAGAGTACTTGCTCGAAATGCAGGTGGCGAAAATTCATTGCTCAGGAAAGCCTTCTAGCAATATGAAAAAGCTCGCTGTTGATCTCGAAAAAGAGACTGGGGGAATAATAGTATCCAGGAAAGGAGGCACTATTCTCTTATTCAATCCTTCTTTTTGCCCAGGGAAAGAGGACTAGTGACATTCAGTCTTTCGATCTTGGCGACATAAATTATTCTTTATTCACATTGGTTGCATAAACAAACTGTCATAGACATCAAGAAGCCTTTGGGCTGAAGAATTCGTAACAATAGAATCAATATGCAGCATTTGGTGGAAATATACCTTTATACACGGAATATATGTCCCATTTAAACCTGTTAAGCAAGGCAACTTCACATTGTAGAAGAAGACTCTTTCTGACGCCTGCACATGTTGCCTCACGACTTTCGAGTGAAACTCAGTCATAAACCAATCTTGATTTCATTCAAAATGCGTACATGTAACTTGACTCATAAAGCTTGCATTTGGCACAGTGTTTCTGGACGAATAGAACTTAATAGTCACCCACAGTGCAGCAGCCAGCAGTTCTATGGGAAATTGTATGCCAGACAGAAATGGGTAGCTTCCCGCTATTTGCCTGCACTCACCGAAGACAGATGAAAAATTTGGGCACTTTTAAATGAAAGAACATGCATGGCAATCTACTCACCGAACCATCTCGAGCGTAACATGGACAACAACCTCTGTTGGTATATTTCTGCAGTTTTTATGCCTAGATCCCAAGGATTCGAGCCAATGAGCAAGAATGTCGGCATAACTGAAAATCTGCCTTTGAATATATATATATCTTTCAAGGTCCCTAGTAACCTTCCCCTTTGTGCGAGCTTCATAATTATCTGTCTTCAACCTTTTGAATGACAACTGACCTGAACCTTGACCGTCAGAGTCAGTTGGACCCATCTGACGGCCCAAACTTTGTTGAGTAGGATAAAGTATTGTATCGCACATCATTGAAAATGATGAAAAATGTTTGTATAAAAAAATGACGATTTAAAGCATACACAAGCGCATCAGCGACTTAGAGCATGAAGTGACTTTTCGGACCCAAGATATGTGCAACCGACAGATAATGTGTCAGATCAGCAGCACCGTTTTTGATCGCGACAATAGTGCTCAAAAGAAGTATTAAATAAGAAAATGAAAAAATAAAAAATAAGAAGATAAACCGTGGAGTGAAACAGGAGCATCTTTATACTAGGGACATGGCGCCCTGCGTATTTTTCTAATCTGGGTGACTAGTCACCATGGTGACTGGCCAGTACTGGTCATAATATCGATGATACTGACATCAGTACTGAATATCTGATTTGAAAGATGTCGCTCTTGCTCTCTATCGAGGGCATCGAACGTGTCTACTCGCGTGAATGATTGAATGAAATAGAATCTCTTGAAGGTATGATTAAATATAGGTTACACAAAGTAACAACTAAATATTGGTTCGAAAACACCAGGCATGTTACTCAGAAGCACCTTGCTTCTTTTTCGCACGTCGTTTTGCATTCTTTGCTGCTGATTTACTGGGTGGAGCCGACGTTTCAGCACCAGGTGGAAGATTAAAATCTTTGCCCTTCCTCGCACTTACAGATCCATGTGATATTTTCCCTCCTGTGTCTTGCTGGTCTCTGGCCAGACTAAACGAAGCTTTTGGCGCACTCGTGATACCTTGGCTCCTGAGATGGGGGGGAACATACCCTTTAGATTTCAATGGCTGCTGTATTGGTTTGGATTCTTTAGATTCTTGATCGCTGTTCCTCGGTGTCTGAGGCCTATCTTGAAACATACCTTCCTTCTTGGGTTTCCATAGTGCTTCATATAGCACAGGGTATTTGACCTCCCCCATCAAAGCTCCAGTATATTTAAAGACTTGAAATCCATTATCAACGCGCAGTCTTGGGGCTATTGTGGCCGCTAAAACGTATCGCCCACATGGAGACCATTGCAAAGATACACCATTGTTTGCCCTACATGACCCTATTGACTTGCATTTTGAGTCAGCTTTCTTGTCATAGAATGACAAGTCTCCTGGTAGATTTCCAAAGCCTGCTAGAACAAGAAATCTCCCAAATGGATTCCAACGAATCATGTTATATGGACCAGAGCCGAGGTCAAATTTCGGAACACATTTGGCATTGTAGAGCGTCGATTTTGCAGGCATAAACCCTGCAACTGCCACAAAGAAATCACCCTTGGGAGACCACTGAACGTCATGAATGGGCCCATCTTTTGCCATCGGAACTAACATTTCCGAGGATCCGTCTCCAGAAAAGTAAAAGAGTTTTTGCTCCCCGTAGTAGCTTTGGTTTGTTGCATCAACATCTGCTGCTGTGATGATCAGAATTGCATCACCTAAACAATTCCACAAAAACCTTACAGAGTTTGCTCGATAGAATGCCTTTCGAGCAATGGGAGCCGATTCCTCCCCCTGTGGCAGCGATTTTATTTGGTGCAAAGCTAAATGTGCTGGCGTTCCTTTTGACTCTGGAACATACACCATTGCTTTCATAGTGATCGGATCATCCATGCTCGCTGATGGACTCAAGGAAAAACTTGATATGCCTTTCACTGGAAATTTGATGACCGGACCAGCGGCAGTATCCGACACATCATAAACGTGCAATGTATTTGTCACCTGGTGCACTATGTGTCGCTCATCTGCCGTAAACTGAAGGCTTGGCCAGTGATCTTTGTCCAATGATTTCTGACGCAAATGTAAAATGCAGGCCCCATCACTGACTCTCCAAACACACAAGTTTGGCTCAAACACTCCATCTTCATTTTTTGACGGCCTTTGGAACGTTGTTATAAAATTTGATTTTGGAGAAAACGATGCAGCCCTGATACCGCTACAAGGAATGGACTGTTCAACTGTTTTCCCATCGGTCTTGTACACTTGCAGCTTCTCATCGTCAACTAGCAAACAGAACTTTGCATCTTTACTATACTCAATAACTAGAGCTGGGATTCTACATTAACAAAACAAGAAAATAAATCGCTGATTCTATAATCAAGTTCGAGGATGCGTAAATTTCAAACAGTCTTCGACGCACTCCAGAACAGAAGCTCTCTGGAACTGTGGAAAATTTTCCAGGATCTCTACCCTCTCAGGAGCTCTCACTGCACAATGAAAATCCAATGTGACTAATAAAGACTATTAATCATTCGCCATTCACTAGTAATTCGCTCTATTCGTTCAAATTGCGCAGTCACAGCCCATTCGCACCTACGACTTGTAGATTTGGAGTTTCCATGGGCAATCTAAAACAAAGTAATAATTATTCTAAAATTAAATATCAATTCATCTCATTTCTGTATCATCTGGTCACGATCGTGCAGTTCTTTTCAAATGCCAACTGAGTATTGTTGCATGCACAAAGGTTGAACCTTTGCAACGTTGCAAATGTTTCTCATATGAACCTGTTGACTTGATTCGGGAGGTAAAAAAAATGCAAGTTATTTAAGAGAAGATTCGCATGTGATATACAGCGATATGCATATGGATAATTTATGATTGAAGGGCTTTTGTGAGTAACGCTGGCATGGACTTTTCAGAGGAGGAAGAAGACCGGTTCGTTGCGGAAGAGGACTCAGATACCGACGGAGAAGAAGTTGAGGCGGACACATATGATTTGGGAAATGTGACTATCCCAGAAGGATACGGGAAAGGGAAACTGTCGTGTTTGAGCATTTCTGGAGTGCGTCTGCAAGTACTGTAAGCAAGTTTTGACGAACGACAAATTGCTTGCTGTTGGTCATCCCGCATTCTTTTTGTCTTGCAGGAAGAGTATGAACTCGCTAGTCGTCCACTGATCTTATTTGATCTCAATGGAGTTCTCGTGCACCATCACTTTAACGGTGTGTCGCACTCTCATACGCTGAGGCCAGGTCTTCAAGCACTATTGTTGCTGAAAAACAAGTATGACCTGGGAATTTACTCATCCGCGACGGAGAAGACTGTTCGATTTGCTTTAAAGAAAATAGATGGAAGCCTGAAAGGAGAGAAAAGGGAGACGGAGTATGATTCAAGGAGCATTTTCGATGTAATTTTGCATAGGAAACACTGTGAATTGGCGTCTGACCTTGGTATATCTCGTGCTGATGGGAAGCCTTGGGATACAGTGAAACCGCTAGCAAAGTACTTTGATGATCTAACTAAAGTTGTTCTGATAGATGATTCTTCGCATAAAAGTATTCCTGGAGAGGAGAAGCAAATGGTTGTCATTCCTTCTTGGGATGATGATCAATCGAAACCAAAGGATACAGCTTTGCAGACAGTTGTAGATTGTTTACTTTCAAACAGTAAGCCAAATTTGGATTTTGAGGAAATTGTTGAATTGACTAGAAAGGAGTTGATGCCTTCGGAATTGTATAAGGAGGATGCTCAGGCATCTTCAGCTGAGGAATTGGAGGTTTATGAGGATAGGGGTACCCCTGCAGGTAAAGTTGAAATAAATCCTCCTCATACTGATGCTACATGTAGTGTTGCTCCTGGGAGCCATCATCCTGCAGAGAACAAGCAGAGAAAAACGTATACGGCCTTACATGGTGAGCTAGAAATGTTTGCGAGGTTAGCATCGCCTTCTCAAGAAGAGCTCAGTGCAATTCAAGACGTGGTCACCAAAATTGATGTTGTAACTCAGAGGCTGTGGCCCAAGGCAAGAGCTATGATCTTTGGATCTCAAGCCAGTGGATTGGCGCTTCCTGGGGCCGATGTAGATATTGCTATTATTGGGATTGGTCCTGATATGAAGAGCGCTAGTTCTGGCTATGATACAGGACAGAAAGGAAAGGTGAGATCCTTACTGTTGAGCCTAGTGTCCCAACTTCTCAAAGCCGATATAGTCAAAGGCGATGCAGAGATAATAAATGCAAGGATTCCTATAGTCAAATTCAATGCAAGGACACGGCGTCCTAACCATTTCATCCCTATCGATATATCCATCGGTACAAAAAATGGGATAACTGCTGTAGACTTTCTAAGACGGAACATAGAGCAAATACCACCTCTTCGTCCCATTGCTCTGTTCGTTAAAGCTCTTCTGAGGGAAAAATGTTTGAATGAGGTTTTCACAGGAGGTCTTGGTAGCTACGCTATTCTTAATATCATTATTGCATATTTGCAAAGCAAGCATGGGTATAAAGTAGCGATGGATGTGGATGACTCGTCAACAAAGGGCATTAAGAAATACTGGAAGAAGATCAAGAAGACGATTGTTAATACCTTGTCAGTAAAGGAGCCATTTGCTTTGAACAATAAAGCTACAATTGAGTTTATTAGAGGTCTTAGCCAGAGATCAATACATGCAGAAGCATCTTTGGATACGGACTTAGGGGTACTGCTATGGGATTTTCTCGACTATTTTGGATCAAAGTTCAACTATTACAAAGATGCACTTAGTGTTCTTCAAGGAGGTGTAGTGGAAAAAGGAAAATGGAGACAGCCAAAGAAACCTTGGCTGCTGGCAGTAGAAGATCCTCAGGACCCTGGAAGAGAAATTTGTGGTGGCTCTTTTCAGATTCAGGAGATCAAAGGCGAGTTTGCCAAGCTTGCTGCTGCTCTTGCGGAGGCATGTGAAGTTGACAAAATTGTGGAGATTGACAATTTCGGCCCCAGTCAAGATCTCAAGCGGTCTTTACTTTCTAGTATAATTGATATAGATGCAGCATTAGGTCGCGATTACAAAGCCTGTCGGTCAAGAGAGCTAATTGAGAGGCAAAAAAAGGAACGACAGCCAGCATCCAAGGGAAAGAATTTGACCAGAGTTTCAAAGGCCACTATTGGATCCCATTTGAAAGGTTCCAAGAAAGGGAAAAATGATTCAAACAAAGGCTTCAAGAGGAGAAAACAGCAACAAAAGGAAAAGATGGCCACCAGACGTGGTAGCAAGGGGGCCCGTGCTGTTGAGGCTCAATGGAGGAATTCTAAAGGGCAGCATTTCCAGTATGTATTATTATTAAGCTTTTCTGTATCGTGAGATTTTTTCAATTGGAGCATATGGTTTGAGACTGATTCATTTCAAATTTCAAATGTAGGTATGATGATTTCCCAAGGTCTTCGTCTCAATCTTGTGCAGAGCCAAAGGCAGCCAACACAAGAAGGAAGAGAGGAGGTCCTTACAATAGCAATAACAAGAGCCCAAAACGCTCCAAGTTCTAGATCTAATAGCATTGAAATTTGTCATATAATTGTTCTTACAAATATATTTACCAAGCCAAGTTTTGGCAACCCTAAGTTATATAGCAGAACAAAGTTATTCAGGAAAATGCTTTTTCTCCGGGTACCCCAAATTTGGAGATGCTGAACCTACATGCAGATCAATCTTTCATCATCTACCCTTATCCCTCAAAGACGCGAATCGACCCCCGAGATACCATATACAGAATAATATTAACCTTTTCGAGGATATCCAGGATGAGCATTGCCCAGAATTTGAAGTCCGTGAAAGCCGTCGGTACGTCCAAACGAGTAGTGAGCGACTCTTTACTGCGCGCATATATCACGCAATGCCTTTTACAATGCGTCGATTAAACCATCAATATTTCAAATTTCAGGCATCGATAGACTTGGAAGCATCGGAAGACCATGCCAGATTTTCCGTCGTTCTATGAAGTTAGTGCAGTCTGTGCGCTACCCAGCAGGTCGTCCTTTGCGATCTCTCACTGTACACGCATCTGACGTGTCTGATGTTGCAATTGTAACTGGAGCTTCAAGAGGTATCGGTAAAGCCATTGCTCTCGGTCTCGGGGCCGCTGGATGTAGAGTTGCCGTCAACTACTCGTCTTCCAGCGGAGCAGCTGAAGACGTAGCGCAGCAGATTATCGATCTGGGAGGTGATGCCATCGTGGTTGGTGCAAACTGTGGCAAGGTAAGGCAATGCTTTTGCATCGGAACATCGAATGTGGCAATTTCATTCGTAATGTGTCCTTTTTGATTGGCTACAGAAAGATGAAATTGATGAAATGGTCAAAACAGTTGTTGACAAGTGGGGCACTGTTGACGTGCTTGTGAATAATGCTGGTATCACAAAGGATACACTGATGATGAGGATGAAGCCAGAGCAATGGCAAGATGTTATCGATGTTAATCTTAGTGGAGTTTTCTACGCTACTCAAGCCGCCACAAAGATCATGGGAAAGAAGAGAAAGGGAAGAGTGGTCAATATTGCATCTGTCGTTGGCTTGGTTGGCAATGCTGGACAAGCAAATTATGCAGCAGCTAAGGGCGGCGTGATCGCCATGACAAAGACTGTGGCACGGGAATTTTCTGGCCGTGGTATTACTGCTAATTCAATCGCTCCTGGTTTCATCGCTTCTGATATGACCGCGGCCATTGATAAGAAGTATGAAGAAGCAATCTTGGCCAATATTCCTCTTGGTACGATTGGCAGTACATGTTGACATATTTTTGACCTGGTAGGCACTTGCCTACTGGTTCTGACTTTGATATTATTGAGCAAATGTGTATATGTACTAACTTTGGTAATCGCCATTGTTGCTTTCGCAGGGCGCTATGGTCAGCCTGAGGAAGTTGCTGGACTAGTGAGATTCTTGGCTTTGGACCCAGCTGCCGCATACATTACTGGCCAGACATTTGCCATCGACGGAGGAATGACCATGTGTTAGATGCTGTAAATACTATTACATTCATGAAGTCTCTTTTTACGACACAAGGTGCTTCATTTCGAAATCACTATCAGTTCTCTTCCAAAATGCTATTCCACCTCCTCGCCCTCGTGCAGCAATAATGTCATCATCCACGTAAAACAGTATGAAGAAAGGATCTTGCGGGGAGGGACTGTAATCCTTAATTTTCTCTTTGATTGCAAAGTTAAACTTTAAGGGCCCCAACTTCAAGCACAAGGTATCAAAATCAAAGCTCAACTTTTTCTTTGAGATGGCATAAGGCCCACTAAAACTCAATGCAACAAGGAGCCCAAGGTAGATGCCATTTTCAATCTCCCCCTTGCTGGCATCCCACCTTTGCGCTGCTGTGAGAGGAAAGTATTGCCCCCCTCCTTTCCCTTTCCCTCGCAGCGCTTCTCTCACTGCCTTTGTCCCGGTTGTGAAAACCAAACGCCAGCGCTTTCCAGGGCTAGATTTCCCTCCTACAATCTCTGGCCATTCAGATGCATCCAGTTTGGCCTTTTCCAGAGTCCTTAACGCGTCAAAAACTTCAACAGGCTTCACCGAGAAAGTCTCTCCTGCTGTCTTCAGCGTTTCAATTGCACGGTCCACTGAAGATTGGGATGTACTCGCGCTTGTCGCACGACAAGACAACCGAAAATCAGAAGCACTGTTTCTCACCTTGGACCCAGCACGAACGTGCACACTTGTCTTGCAAGACATAGAAGGTCCAGTTTTACTGCACAGATGACACCATATCCATTTAACTTACACTTATGGATCAAACAATGCAATCGAAATTATCTAGGATCCTTCAAAAAGATATTTACCTTGAACAAGGCCCTGGACTTCCGTGGCACAAAGCGATCAAAGTCATTGTACCTAGCCCACAAATATATTACGAGATTATAGCGCAATTCCCTTTCTCAGAAGTACGCAGTGCTTTTAAATGACATAAAAATGGAGAAAGAAGGAAGGAATGAGTGGTACATGTCCGTGTGAACAGGAGATATGTGATGATTTTATAGAGAGCTCATAAAGTGTTTTCCTACTTTCTTTTTGGAAAATTCAAATTCGAATTCGCCATCGCGAATCTGATTTAAATTGTCCCAAGTTGCTCGGCATTGGGAATGAAATTTGTTGTAAAATTCTTCGTGTAACAAGAATTAGCTGTGAAATATCTTCTCCAAAGCAAAGATATTGCTGAGACGACGGAAGTATCAAGAGGGCTCACGAGTTTGCTGATTCGACAACGCGAGTCGTATTGAATGCAATCTGCTTTAAATTGTGGTCGAACGCTCTAATTCATACATTTATAGTTAATATATAGATATATATTGACTAGAGAAATCTCGGTGATAGACGTGTTTGCGTGTGTTCTGGTAATTCACTCGACCCTTGTGCGGTCTCTACATTGTTGCACGAGACGTGGCTGCTGTGAACGAAAGCGATATATATTGAAAAATGGATGAACAGGCAGAATTGCGCTTGGAATTGAAACGCGACTTTCGCGATTTTCTGGAACAGGATTTTGGTCTGGAGACGGGGCAGGGGAAGTACATGGAACAAATTCAACATGTGCTGAGGCAGTTCCCGACAAATAAAGCTGTGCGCGTCGAGGTCGATCTTCAGGATCTGGCCGACTTTAATCAAGAACTTCATGACCGGACGATGTCGAGCCCGGTGGACTGTATGCCGGCTTTTGAAGATGCTGTTGAGGCAATCATGCTGGAGCAAGAGGGGGCAAACAAGGTGTGTTTGTTTGTTCACAATGTAGGCGATAATGACTGATTCCTGGGCTGTGTATTTTGTTGAAGAGCGGTTTGTTTTATTGAATTGCAGATTTTGGAGGAGCACAAGTCTTTCAACGTGAGCTTTACGGGAGAGTTTGGGCCAAACAAAGTTTCCCCTAGAACTCTGACATCATCCCTCTTGGGTAAAATGGTTCAAGTGAGGGGTATTGTAACGCGCTGCACGCTTGTCAGACCAAAAATGGTAAAGTCTGTACACTTCTGTCCAGCAACTGGCGGCTCAACTTCTCGGGAGTACAGAGACGTGACATCCAACAGGGGGTTGCCTACACCCACTGTGTATCCAACACGGGATGTTGATGGGAATCTGCTTACCACCCAATTTGGCCTGTGTACCTTTATCGATCAGCAAGTCATTACAGTCCAGGAGCTTCCCGAGACGGCTCCGCCTGGTCAGCTGCCAAGATCGGTGGAGATTGTTCTGGAAGGAGATTTGAGAGACTCAGCAAAGCCTGGAGATCGTGTGTCTTGTGTAGGTATCTATAAGGCGGTTCCTCCAAAAGCATCCGGATCAATATCAGGAGTATTCCGAGCACTCGTTGTGGCTAATGGAGTACGCCTCTTGAATCAAGAAGCCACAGGTCCTACGTTCACCGAGACGGACTATGACAACATCACTGATCTGGCAAGCGAAGATGATGTCATTGATCAACTTGCATCATCCTTGGCCCCTTCAATTTATGGCTATTCTTGGATTAAAAAGGCCCTCGTTCTCTTTCTTGCTGGAGGAAGGGAAAGAACTTTGGCAAATGGGACTCATCTTCGTGGTGATATAAATTGTCTTCTTGTTGGTGACCCTGGTGTCGCAAAGTCTCAGCTTCTTAGAGCTGTTATGAATATTGCCCCGCTATGTGTCTCCACCACCGGAAGGGGAAGTTCAGGAGTCGGTCTGACTGCAGCAGTCGTTACTGATCAGGACACTGGAGAGAGACGGCTCGAGGCGGGAGCCATGGTTCTGGCTGATCGAGGCGTTGTCTGCATCGACGAATTTGACAAGATGAATGATGGTGACCGTGTTGCGATTCACGAAGTCATGGAACAGCAGACTGTTACAATTGCTAAAGCAGGAATTCTAACCCAGTTGAATGCTAGATGTTCAGTCGTAGCTGCTGCAAATCCAATCTATGGGCATTATGACCGCACCATTTCAATCACCAGAAATATTGGCCTTCCCGATTCTCTCCTGTCCCGTTTCGATCTATTGTTTGTCGTTCTCGACAACAACGATGCTACCAGGGATAGAGAAATTGCAGATCATGTGCTTGGTCAGCATAAATATAGACCTGCTGGAGACGATGGAACTTCTGTTCGCGACGATGCCTTGATTGAAACTCTGGATGAGGATAACAGAAAGGAGGTCACAGAGACTCCCATGAGAGTGAAGTATGATGCTCGCTTGTATGGCCCTCGCCAGCCCAACACGAAGGACCCTCTGTCGCTTCCATTCCTGAAAAAATACCTGGCCTTTGCCAAGCAACGATTTTCTGCGCCAGAGGTCACTCCAGAGGCTTCCGAGTCCATTGCTGAGTACTATGCAGACCTCAGGAACTCTTCTGAAGTCAAGGCACTTCCAGTGACTGTACGTACTTTGGAAACCATCATCAGGCTTACTTGTGCTCATGCGAAGGTCCGATTGAGCCCCATAGTAGAGTTGAAGGATGTTGAGGAAGTTCAGGCCATCATGGACATGATTTTGAAGAGCGACCCCAATTCCGAAGACACTATTGCAACCAAGGGCAGACGAGAAGAAAATAGGACCAAGAGGACCCGCGACATGGACGAGGGGGAGGACGAAAGCGAAGACAGCGAATTTGAAGCAGACGAAAACAATGATGCTCCAGTAGACCGCAGACGAAGCAGCCGCTTCACTGGTCCATCTGAAGCAGATGTGAAGGATGTCATTCGTTCTATTGTCATGGAGCTTGGCCAAATGAACAGTGGCTCAGCATCTGTAACTGGAATTTCAGCTACCCTCCGTTCTCGCTCTATCGAAGCCACTAGGGAAATCATTTTGGAAGTCTTGAAGGAGCTCGAGGATGCTGATAAGATTCTTATGGATGGTGAAGATTTTTACCTTTCTTCATAGAATTCCTTGTTCCCTCTAGACGATAGTTTCCTTTTGGGATGCCCTGTTCCCATGTAAAGCACTTCAACTTTAATCTTCCCCACATCTTGATCACCCATACATGGCATCATGTAGTAAAAAGAGATACATGACTCGTGATTTCCACCATCAGATCAAGCATGAAGTCATGTCCCAGCATGCTCGCCATCATGACGACTCAGATCAAGTCCTTGCTCAGAATTCTGGCATCGATCTGACTAAATGTTAACATAGGGTAAATCTAGAGTATAGGGTAAGCGTTGGCACTACATGCATGTTAAATTCAAATTATTGACATATATTCAATGTAAATACAATCATTTTTTTATTTTATTTATTTCTTTTCATTAACAGACATGATTTGAATACAAGGTGACGAAGGAACAGAAACCATGAGTTTGAAGCGGTCTACGCTGCAAGGTGCAGGTACCAGTATTGCGCCATTGGTTATGTTATTTGCATTTGGATTGAATTCTTGGGCATGGTATTATACGAGAAACATTTGCATTGGTGTTTCGCACGCTGATGATCCGGCATTGAACAATTTCGTTGGATGGTCAAACGGTGAGTGGCTTTCCATTTATACCTTGGTACTTGGACTTTTTGCCTTTAACGATCGATACTTTTGGTGAGAAAATTTTCAATGGTTACTATTTTTGATACAGATGAAAAAAAAGTATTGACCCAGAGGGCAAATCAAAGTGGTACATCGCCGTCTGCCCTTGTGCTTGAGCCAGATCAGATGGTGCCAGAAGTAGAAGCAAAAGTAGAACAACAGCAAGATGGAGGAGAAGATCACGAGCTCGATTATTTAAAAGAGGGAGGGATTGATTGGCTGCATATTCCTAAAACTGGGACATCATTAGGGAATTTGGTTGTTCTGTTTGCATGTCCAGAGTTACCAGAAGGAGATTACATCCTCGAAAATGCAGTCAAGAATGTCCCCGAATGGTGTCTTGATAGATTTCGGATCAATGAAATCCATCGCAGTTTTCTACCTCTGGCAGATCACTTTAGCCTGACGAATCGTACGGAAGATCAGCTGAGACGAGTATTCACCATGCTGCGAAAGCCTATCCTTCGAGTAACTTCTGGATACCATTATGTCCGAGGATACAAGAAGGCCAATGTGACTGCAGCAGAATTATGCAACTACTTTAAATGGACGAAACGCATTCATGGAGGGTTTTATGGCATGACAAAAGTGATCTTAGGATATAATTTAGTTGACATCCGAAAAGGTTTGCCGACAGTAGCAAGCACTAAGAGGCCATCAGATGCAGAGGTTCAAGAAGCCATTAGAAGAGTCAATACTTTCGCCTTTACAGGGGTAACCGACTATTGGAAGACTTCTGAATGCGTATTCAACAATAAATTTATGATGTATAGCCGGAAAAGATCTGATATAGAGTCAAGACACTACCGATCCAAGCCAAAGTCATTGTCATACCCGTCCAAATATCCCTGCCATGATGATGTAGATGAGCAAGTTTTCCAGGCTGCTCTTAGAAGGTTGATTCGTGAGAGTATAGAGTATGACTGCTACGAAGTGTTTGTTCAGGAAATGTCTGATTCGTTAGTTTGAAATCTTAAGGCAGGTAGCTGCCTGCATCTATTGGTATGGCAGTTGTATATTGTAACTTATGTGTCAACTGTAGAATCTAGATGGCATACAATTTCCTCAAATGCTTAATTACAAATGAATCAAAAATTTCAGAAAATTATTAAAACTCGAAATAAATAGTCTAGTTTTCATTGCTGGAGATATGTGGCGTAGACGAATGCTAGTTGTTCGAAATCATGTTTGTGCGAGGACAGAGGGAGAGGGAACCTCGGCAACAAATGTAGATCATAATGTTGATATGAAAAATAATAATGAGAGAAACCTGCATATGGGATCAAGATTAGAGAGATCAGGAACAAATGCTCAGACTTTGGTCGATTTCGAGCCTGGGCGTCATTTGGTCGGAAGAACAATTATAATCACCGGGGCCGGAAGTGGCATCGGTGCAGCAACATCAATTTTATTCGCAAATCATGGTGCTAATGTTGTATTATGTGATATAGATGAGGACGGGGCTCAGGCAACATCTGACTTTATTCAAAATGCTCTAGGAGGTGGCCAGTCTCTGGTTGTTGCTGGTGATGTTACTGAAGAAGGGTACTCAGAAAAGGTTGTAGAGATGGCTGTAGAAAAGTTTGGTGGCATTGATGACCTAATATTGAATGCAGGATTTACTTGGGATGCTGTAGTGCATAAGATGAGTGACGTACAGTGGAATACCATGTTAGATGTACATGTCTCGGCACCATTCAAAATGATTCGGGCAGCTGCTCCTTTTATGAGAGACGCAGCGAAGCGTGAAATTGAGAATCTCGGGTTTGCAAAGGGTAGAAGCATTCTTACGGTATCCTCAGTATCAGGCGTACACGGAAATGCAGGTCAAGCAAATTATGCTGCAGCAAAAGCTGGTGTTTTAGGCTTGACTAGAGCGTTGGCAAAAGAATGGGGCCAGTTCAATGTTAGGGCCAATTCAGTTGTTCTCGGACATTTCAAGACGCGGTTAACACAAGATAAGAGTAAAGGAGCATCAATTCACTTCAGAGGTGAAGATATAAAACTGGGGATTCCCCAAGGGAACAATATATCCGCATTGATGCAACAAATGATTCCATTGCAACGGCTTGGACTTCCAGAAGAAGCTGCTGGAGCCATGCTAATTCTGACTGGCCCATACGCAAGCTACATAACTGGTCAAGCTATCGAAATCACTGGGGGAGGTTGGATGTAGAGCAATGTAAAGCAGAAAAAAATAGACTTACATATTATTTTTTTTGATCCCTTGCCGAATATATTGCCACATATTCCGAAACGAGACTCTTAATACTATTGTATCTTTGCTTCAAAAACTTTTTCCCATCTTTGAAGTCATCTTCAGAAGCTTTTGAAATTACTTTGTCGCCAGCCTTTTTTAAAATTGCTTTGTACGAAGCTTTACTAATCTCTCTGGAGGAATATTGGGGAGTGAGTAATTCTGCAATGATGCCATCAAGTCTCTTGCGCAAATTATAAGGTTGACTTCCATTTGTTGCACCACCTTTCTCAGAAATACGCTCAATCTTTGCTTTAGGCTTTTTCCTATTCTTTCGCATTTCATCTCGATATTCCTCAAAAGTGGCGAAAAGTTGTGTTCTTGATCCAATTTGTGTAGCATCAAGTTGGTGTGCCTCTGCTTCAGCTTTGAGCCTTTCTGCCTCCGCCTCCAAAGCCTTGAGCTCTGCCTCGACTGCTGCAATTTCTTCCTTGGTTTTCTCGTCGATTTCAGGTATGACTTCTGGTATGCGTGCCTTGAATTTCTTTTGCAGCGGAGAAATAATGAAATCATCAGAGTCATAACCTCTTTCTCCGGTCAACTTTGGAACTAAATGCTTTGCAAGCACCTTGATGTCTGCATCTACATGCTGTACTCCAATTTTTCTTGCTAGCATTAGCAACTCATGTTTACCCTGATTTTGTTTGATATCATACCACGGAACAGTAGAAAATGCCCTGAATAAAGAAGCAACAAAATGGCTGAGCATTTCCACTGTACTTGCCTCAGATACCCACTCAATTAGTATCTGCATGCAGCCCTCATCTTGCATCACGTGTTTTAGGGCCACTGGCTCAGCAGTCTCCAGGCAGCGAGCGATATTGTTTCGCATTGACTTTGTATCAGCTTGCCGCAAGCAGGACAGAACAATCGAAGTATTCCCTGTCTCCGCAGCCAATAGCCCTTTCCAAATCTCCTTTGCTGCTGCTCTTTCTGCATCCCTCGAGATCTTCTCCTCCTCTAAGCGGGCAATATCTCTCCCCAGTGCTCTTCTAGCTTGTGCCTCAATGTCTTCTGCACCAAGTTCACCCTTGTCTTCCTCTGGGATCTTTCTCTTTGTCCCATGATGCTCAGGTTGCAGTCCCTCTGAAAACATATTAATAACACGTGACGCCTCCCTTAAACCTGTCAACATGGCACCTCCTACAGTATCTGGATGCTCTCTGCAAGTATGCTCACCGGCAAAAAATATTTTTCTTCCCACAGGACGTGCAAGCAAGTCATAATCCTCTCCAGAGGCCCCTACTGCAACATATGAATATGAGCCTCCAGAGTACTGGTCTAGTGCCCATCGAGTGACATGAGATGCTACCGGGGATGGTAGATCCTGTCCTGGAAAAATACCTTTGAGGGTGGATAAAGCTTCAGATACCAATGAATCGGATGGGATATGTTCACTTGCATGAACTGCTTCACCAGAAACAAGAGCAGCTAGAATGGGGATACCACTGAATCTGTTGATGTTCCAAAACATAAAGCAAAGCCCTCTCGTTTCCTCATTTTTACCTTTTGCTACTCCGAAAAAGTCAATCGAATCATCCCAAAATGGTTCATCGAATTGAAGGAATACTTTATCGAGCCTGCCGAATCCAAGTCTATCAATAGAATCTTTTTTCCATTGAGGTAATTCGGGCACAAATTTGATTGCTTCTCTCTTCAAGACACCAAGGGGAACGGTCACAATTACCGCATCGCAGACCATTGTTCGGCCGTCTTCTCGATGAACAGTTACATTTTCTGAGGAATGGTTATCTTGAATCGCAATCTGTGAAACCGGAGTATTCAATTCAACATCCAGTAAATTTGACATGACTTTGAAGGGTTGATCATAACCACCCACGACGAAGCAATGTGGACCTCCAAAGCCACCATACTCTTCGTCTTGATTCCAATGAGCAGCTGAAATCGACTTCAACGGGGCTGAACATCCATATTCTAGGTTCGCCCAATGCCATCCAAGCAACCTTAAATGGTCATTTTTGAGCTGCAGAGGATCATTTGGTGTATTATCTTCCTCAATACTCCTCGGACTCAACTTTGTAGCCTGCTCCTTGATCACTAGTTGCAAATAATCACCAAAATTATCAGCATCGTTTGTGGAATGAAGAATCTCGACAATGAAGCCAATGCTATCCATGCTATTGTCAGTTTGCATAGAAACTGCTTGGGCCTTCTCCATTGTTTCTTCTGGCCATTTTTGGATTGCTTGATCCAGTAAATCACCAAAGGATACCTTTTCTTGCTCTTCAATAGGCATACTCTCGAGATATGCTGCTGCACGATCCATCAATTCATCCCTAACTCGTTCAACAGTCACATCTAATTCAGGATCAACCAGCGATCCTTCCTTGGAATCAAACAGAGGAAGTTTATCACTTTCTAATTTATGAAGATTAATGCCTACTTGCTTGCAAAGCAGCGCAGAGGGATCGGCCCTGAGACCTTTACGCGGATCTGGCTCAGTACCAGTCACAATTGATGCTCCCAAATCTATTGGGGCATTAAAATTTTCAGCGTGCAACGAGTTGATCCTTCCACCCACACGATTCCTCGCCTCCAGAACTTTCACAGTATAACCATGCCTCTTGAGATGTAGAGCTGCACATAACCCTGACGGTCCAGCACCTATTACAACAACATTACCTTTTTTGGTCTTGTTTCGGAATTCTAAAGGTGGACCACCATTATCCAAATATGAAGAAACCAAATCCCTTATCAAACTTTTTCTCGACTTCATATCAACTCCAAAATGATCTGCAAGCTTTTTTCGCAACATTTTCTCGCTCGTAGAATCCATATCCACCTCCTTCAGTATCTGATAAAGTGCACCTTCAATTGCTTCATCGCTTGGCTCAGGATGCACTCCTCCATCCATCAGCTCATCCTCCCTATCATTCGACTGTGCCGAAAACACTGAACAATGCACAGGAACTAATGGATCATTTCGAAGAATTCCAAAATTGATACAACCTTGCTCCTTCAGAAAGTGATACACTTCCTTCACAAGATCTCTGTCATCTCCCGTTGCTGCATCTGCAAAAGCATCATAGAATTCACTTTTCTTTATTCAATCCAATGCACATTAACTCTGAGTTATGCACCTAACAAACCTACCTATACACGAAGATTCAGACAAGTACGCGGTAATATCCGAATACCACATCCTCAGCACATGATCTCTTGCCTTCAAGTACTCCCCTCTCATCCCTCCATACCTCTTCTTCTCAGCAGCAAGAGTCAGAATACCAGGCTTCAAACCCGAAGCAATGGTAGCTTCATACGTCAACCGACCGAAATCATGCATCGCTTCATATCCATCACGATCTTCGTCTGCCTGACGACGCAATCTACGCCCACGAAGTCGACCGCGAGACGCAGCTGGCTCTGTCCTAAGGCCCTTGTCTTCTTCTTCCCGGTGCATTATCACTCTCCTGTTTCACACACACTCATCAACCTAAATATCAGCCCAAAGGCAATACGCATAGTATCAAACCTCGAATTCAAATGAAAAACCAAACCCAGTTACAACTATCGTAGTTTCTATTCAAACTCTCGCTCCCAAACCGGCCACCGCCCCACCACTGTCCGCGTATCAACCTTTCGTATACTTCAGTCTGATGCCACCGGAGTCTCAATACTGCAACTCATTCTTTCATTACAATCCCAGTTATCATCATACCACTCACCTTTGTTCTACAGAACCATCAAATACTGCAAAGATGTATGTTCAACAACGACAACAACAATCCTGTTGCAGTTGGCGTGTTGCACTATAATACCTCCACAATTACGACGCCCTTAATATTTCCACACAAATAGTCTAATTCCATGGATATCACTTCTCATACAAATTCAGCAAATTTTCTATTTGAATTTTTATCCTCTTTTTTGCACCAGTACCTCATGATCAGGTACCTCCAACTGTAACTGAAATATTTGGATTTATGCAGGGACAGAATCGGATAATTGTATGGTAAAAGTATTCATAATTTAAATTTTATATTCTGAATCTTTCTCTGTGTTTGATTGGACCAGAATATAAGATAAGGACACTGGTACAACCATGGCTGGAAATGATCCCGATGCTGTTGGCAAGGTATGAGTGTGAATTTGTATTCAGTGTATTATAAATGCGTGTATTATGTGTCACGATATGAAAATGTTGGCTATTGCGTAGGCGTTCACGGACCATTTCTATTCAACTTTTGATAGCAACCGTGCTGGTCTGGCGGGATTGTATCAAGAGCAGTCGTTGCTGACTTTTGAAGGACAGAAATTCGTTGGGTCGCAGCAGATAATGGAGAAATTGGGTGGATTGCCGTTTCAGTCCTGCCAGCATCGAGTTGTGTCGTTAGATTCGCAGCCATCTGTGGGCGGTGGAATACTGGTGTTTGTAACTGGTCAACTGATTGTGCGTTGTTATTTTCTGTGGTGTAGCCGTGGTACCGTGCCTGAATGTATTCCTCCAATATATATTTTGTATGAAATGGATTGAGTAATGCTGTGCAGACGGAAGGGGAGTCGAAGCCCCTCAATTTTAGCCAGACATTCCATCTGATGCCAGTAGGTACAAGTTTTGTGGTTACAAACGGTACGAAACATGCGGGATCGTTTTGGATATAAAATGAGCGAATCGTTAAAACTTTTTATGTTTGTACAGACTTGTTTCGTTTGAATTATGGTTAATGATACTATGATGATAACAGTGATGATGCTGGTGTATGCCAAATTTAACTCTGGCAATGTAATCACAAGACAAGAGAATCACTATGCAGCCATCTTTTCTGACTCTGGGAGCATAGACCGGGGAACAAGCTCTAGGACCAATGTGCGCCTTCTACCGATGCCTTCTTTGACGTATATTTTCACAGCACAACAATCAAATATTTTGTAGGCAAGGCTGTTATCTGTAACTCTTCTCAATTCTTGTGATTCCTCATCTAGCTTGTATTGGTTCTCTTCCTGTGAGAGAAGCACCGTTCCCTCAATGCCAAACTTTGGAACAAAAACGAGAACTCCATTAGACTTTACTTTTGTTATTCTACCATCTGCAATGATCTCCTTTTCCTTGAAGAAGATCAAAGTATGGAGATCCACAGAGGCCCTTCCTGCATGCTGTGCATTTCTATGTCTAAGATTTAGATTCTCCACAGTATCATGCATGAAAGACTTGTCGCGTGATGAATCAGGCAGGGGTTGAAGTCCAATAGCTGCCATGAGGATTCGATGAACCACCACGTCTGCGTATCGTCGAATTGGGGAAGTAAAATGTGTGTATAGTGGAGCTGCCAGCCCATAGTGGTAATACTCCTGCTTAGAGACCTCACCTATATATAAAATAAGATTCATACAATTTATTACCTTGTCATCTCAATAGTATACTATACACGCATGCTCTAGAATCGTACCGGAATTGAAGTAAATTGCCTGGGTCATGCATCTGGTGGCCAAAATACGAATCAGTTTATTGAAATATGGATCGTCCTGCCTAACAGCTTGATCCAAAGAGCTTGCAAGATCCTACACATCAGATACATATATATACAGAATAAAAAAATTTATATAATATGCACGAGGAAGATACTCCGAAAAGAAGACGCACCTTTGATGTGGAACAGTCGATTGATATTCCAACTGCACTTGCTGCTTTTAATAGAGGCTCAAACTGTCTAGGAGGGGGGACTGGATGCCGTCTAAGAAGTGAATGGGGCGGGAAACTGTGCAAGCACTTCTCTGCTACAGAGCAATTGGCGAGCAACATCATTTCTTCGACCATTTGATTTGTTTCCCTTAGTTGATACATACCAACATCAAGAGGATCATGAGTCTCAGTGTCAATTTCAAACTTGACTTCAGGGGAGGCTAATTCCAATGCTCCCCTGTCCATTCTTTTCTTCCTAAATATTTTTGCCATTCTATTCATTATCCTAAGCGCGCAAGAAATTTCGTCCTGCATTCGGATATCCTCTATTCTTGACTGGGCCTCTGCATATGTAAGAGCAGCTCTACTCTTAATGACACTTTTTGTAAAAGTAGTCGACAGTATGTCTCCATTCTCTGTAATCTCCCACAAAACACTGAATGCTAGCCTTTCAACATTTGCACGTAAGGAGCAAATGTCCTCTGTCAGAGGCTTTGGTAACATATCAATCCGCCGCTGAACCAGATATGTTGTTGTAGCACGAGCAGAAGCCTCGAAATCCATGGCCGAACCTGGGTGCAAAAAGTGGGTTACATCTGCTATATGCACGCCGAATTCTAGGTTTCCATTAGGCAAGCTCCTAACATGCAGCGCATCGTCAATATCCTTGCAACCTGGAGGATCAACGCTACAAACAGGAAGGTGCCGAAGGTCTCTTCTAGTAGGATCCTCTATATCTGAAGCCGAGACAGACCAAGGGAGTGGAGGCACACATGCGTGCACTGCAGGCGAGAAGGGTGCAGTGTTTATGTCATTCTCGATGATCAATACTTCCGTCTCTACTTCTCTATCTCCAATTTCTCCCAAGGTCCTGACATAATGACCCTGAGGATACAGAGAATCTGAGTTCCAACCATCGATAGCCACAACAATCCTCTTATCTTGCAATGTCTTTGCTTGTCGTGTTTGGATTCTAATCATTGGATACTTCTTTTCCACTGGGCAGAACAGAACTGAAAATGTTTGCGAGTCTGTCCATGACATTGTTCCATCTTTTGGAGGAAGCAATGAGCCACAATACCCCCTACTTCTCCATTTCCTTTTTATAATACCAACAACGACTCCAGTTGGTCTTGCCTGTGAAGAAGATAAATTTATCTCACTCCTGTTTTCCTCTGGATCTGGGATGGCAACATGAGGACTTTCCATTTCTTCTCCTTCTTCTCCCTCTCCACCTTTGGAAAAAAACTGTGATGAAGGGGCGGTCCATTTATCTTCAGGCAAGAGCTCTACAGCTACAATATCTCCATCCATAGCTCTATTCATGTCTATCCTATTTCGGATCAATATGTCTTGGCCCACACTCTGAGAACCTACCCATCCTTCAAAAGGATTGAATCTACTAACTCGCAGGGATCCTTGATGCAGCTTTCCTTCTTTAATTGCATTCATCAGCGAAGAGAGAGGCCGATGATCTTCATAAATTCTTTTCTTTTTATCTTTCCCCCGAGTTCCATCACCCTCTTGCGATTCGGCTGTTTCACTATTCTGCACACTTTTCCCTTGGGCTACAAGGTCAACCAAACCAGGGACCTCTGATTCTCGTGATTTAGCATATTCAAGGGAGCTCATTGCTTCCACACCCATTTCTTTGGTTAAATCTCTATTATTTTTATCATCCGACATCAGCACTATCCTCTTGCGTGGCAACCTATCTCTGTACCACTTGGCCACCACCCGCAGAGCTCGGTCATTCCTATCATTAGGTGTTTCATTGGGCTCAGCTGCTACATATGTATCTCGATGATGCTCATTTGCAAACACATAGAACCTCTTTGGTAAAGAAGATATGATTGTGCGCAATCTCTGATATATTGAGGTATTTCGAGCCCGAACTTCATCCAGCACCACACTGGCAATAACAGCATCAGTAACAGACTCATGTTCCAACAGGTCAATCTGATGTAGAGCGATATTTGTATCGATTATAAGATACTGGCTTGCGTCCTGAGATAATTTATATGCACTTGGATCACATTCTGGATCCAAAGGCGACCCACTGTAGATATCATCCCGGAGATAGTGTTCTCGAACAACTTTGAGTACTTTCCCTCTCTTTGTCTTTTTCACATATGATTTCGATTTCAACATCCTTCCAACTTCTGCTTGAAGTATATACTATAATATATTTTACAATATTCGAATCCACCCAGGGTTCTAATAGTCAGACGTACAATAAAACCTTCAGAAATGCAGCATGTGTTTAGCATGCAAGAAATAAATAATGCAGAAACGGTGTATTTTAGCACATCCGATTTATCCACCTACTTTTTCCTTTTCAATTTCGAATTTAATTTTGTAATGGAATTATTGTCATCTAGATGTGTATTAACTAGACTATTCTTCAAATCCAGCATGCAGCATTTGCAAGTGACCACAATAATTTGGTAACTGAGTTACCAGATATATATTTTTATACATTGGGAATGTAGTCATATATTTTGGGCAGTCTCAGACAGAATCAGGATATCATTTGCACAGAACCAAGATCAGAACATCCCCATGAGGGCATCCACATCAAAGTGACCAAATCTGGTGTTCGTCCAGCTGCTGGCGAAGTGCAGTTCAACGTGTCCTCGATCGAAGACCAGGCGCTTTGGATTTCTAATTATCATATTGATTTATTTTCCACATTGATTTCTAAATTATCAGAACCATGTTTTTTTGAGCGGTATCGTCTATCAGGGAGAAACAATATCACGAATAATATAAATTTGGTTTAAAAATGAATGCCGATACTCTAAAGTTGGAGACCTTGAGACTTGTGAAATTAGATCATATTATAGAGAATGTGGCTGAAGATGGTTATAAAAGTTTGCGAAAGGCTCTTGATGAGGAAAAGGAAGGGTGAGAGTGTTGGAACACGTGGCATCTGATGGTGTGGTGATGACGTTGCGCTGAATGCTGTATTTCATTACCCGCAGAATAGAAAAGAATAAAGCGATTTTGAAATCTTTGCATGAAACAAAGCAAAAGCTGTTTCGGCTGGATGTGCTGCTTCAGTGGAGTCATAAAGCTGCTGCGTCCTTGCAGTGCAAAAGGGTCTTGGACGTATGTCGTCAAGATGGGGAAGGGCTAGTAAGCTCTGCAGATCAGCTGGCTTACTTGCATTCCGAATTGCTGCACTCTAGAATGCCTCCTTTTGATGTTTCTTTGTCTCAAAGGATGTTGTTGGAACATCGTTTTGATATATTGCCCAGAATTATTTGGTCAGAGTTGCAACTGCCATACTCCATGTCGATAGAGGATGGGGCCCTGAGCAAGGCAGAAGCCCTGAGGAGAATATATTTCTTGTCTAAGATCAAGCTGGTGCATGATAAGCTGCCCATTGGAGTTAATGTTTCCTGCGATAGGAAACTGGGAGTGGTTATGGTGGAAAGTGTGTTGGGTCAATATCAGGCTGAATTGGGGCTTGTTCCTGGCCCATCTCCATTGGTGGTGCTGAAGAAGTGGTCAAATGATGATAGACAAGGGGGGCTGGAGGAAATATCAGAAAATGATACGACTTTGTTTTGGAGATGGAGGCTAATATCTTGCAAAGTTTTGCCTCGGATTCGCCCAAATCCTGTGTCACAAGGCACCATGGATATCATTAGACAGAATGCAGAGGACCGAATGTGGGTTTCGTCTGATTATCAAATTCTGAAGCGCTTTGATGCTCAGAATAGCCTAAAATTCACTAATCCTTCTGCGTTGTCAGAGGATCAGAATGACAATGGGATGCAAATGCCAGGTTGGATTGAGTCACCATTTTATGCCTTGGATTCTATTTTGAAGCATATATCTGGGAAAGTGGCTGTGGGAATTCTGTTTTTAGATGCTGCTAAGAGACTGATAAATTCAAAATGGAGAGGATGTTTGAAATTTGGAAAATTGCCGGATTCAGATGGCTTGAGGCTGGAATTTTGGAATGGAAACTACATGCTCTCATATTCTGATTTACAGAGATTAAAGGGTGGCTCTTTGAACCATTTGAACGAATCCGAGGAAACAACGCGGGAAAATTCAGGAGTCATATTTGACATTAAAGTTAGCAAGTCTGGTGCCATGACTGCGAATCAATTTCCTGACGTTGCAAGCAGCATTCCTCCTGAAGAGTTATGCTTGGCAAACATGGATGGTGCTGTTGACCTGAATTCATTGATTCTCAAGGCTGCGAGGCGTTTCTCGTCGTTGCAGCTTCAAGGAATCGAGGTAATGATTAAGAAAGAATTAGAGAAGCGCGATTCTAACTTTTCGCAGAACTCGGACATAGTATTGATGCACGGGGATTCCGATTCCAGGTCTGTGGATTGGCATGAATCACCAAGACTTAATTTGAGGACTGGTCTGGCGACGATACTATCTCTTAAGGTTCATTTGAGGACAGGATTTCCGATAATATCTGGAGGATTTTTTGTCTTGGAAGATGGAGTATATCGCACAAGAGCGACTGAAAAGATTAAGATTGTCCGAAATAGGCTCCAAGTCGAGCTGCTTGATTTGAGCAAAAGGTCAACGGTGAAGGCAGGTCGTAAATGCATCGAATACTGCAAGATCATAAGCGATATGATTGTAATTCTTTGGATGGAATTAGTATCTGGTATATTTATTGCTCACAAATTGAATAATACACCTTTCGACTCCTTAGAGATGTGCAAAATGCCAAGTGCAATCAGCATGCCCAGGAATGAGCATTTTGAGTGCTATAAGCTTTTAAATGATGCTTCAAGTCATGCAACAAATAAGACAGGACAAAAATCCAGTTTGGATGGATACATATTGGTAGGAATGTCGTTAGGAGCCATGAGGCTGGAGAAAGTATTGCTCTGTATTCTCCCGGAGCTTACAGGTCCTGGAGCAAATTTAGCCATCAACATGGATGTCATAGTCAAAGAGGTGCCTAATATATCTAGCATCATAAACCGAGATGATACCACAAAGGTTTCTGGCGCACAGAAGCGATCTAGGAACGATGATGTGCTAAAACGATTCCAAGTTCGTCAAGATCTTCCAAAAGATAGTTGGGATTGTTTAAATCAAATTATTTCCTGGTCCAAGTCAACCTTGCTTGAAAAAAAAGCCATTCTGCAATTCCACCGTGCTCGTATAGAATATAACAGAGTGGAATCATCTGAACAGTTAGAATTCACGACGAAGGTCCCAGTCAGTGAATTAAATTTACCAGAAGCTTTTGCTTCCAATGAAATTCAGATGAACATTGTTCCAGGGGAAGCTTTAACCAAGGTTCATATGGAGAATAACTGGTTGAGTCAGTGGCCAGAAAGTCTGACAGGAGATCCAGTATCTTTGAATCTCTTAAAGCAAAGGTCATCGTATTGCCTAACCGATGGAGTTGCATCGGTTGTAGCTGTAAGAGACAGTTGCTGTGTTTTTGAGTGCAAGGGTTTTCCAGGTACAGTCATTTTTCATCTCCTCACGTCAATCTGTGCAAGTATATGTGTTTGACTACCTAATATGGCGAATCATTACTGTGCAGATGATGTTGTAGAAAAATGCGTCAGGTTTATAAAACGAGTTATCAGATTGCAAAGATTTGTCCTCGTGTTGCTTTCAAATGTATTAGACACGTCTTTGAACTATAGATTAAAAGCAAACAGCAACTTAATCGTATCACTCGATTCTCTATCGTTGGATAGTATTGCACTTAAATATGTATGGAATGAACCTGTTGCTGGAGTCGACTTTGACGCGAAATGCACCATATTCTATCAGGAACAGGACGTCTGCAAGGTGGACCAAAATGCCAGAGCGAGCAATCTATCTGGATGGTCGACTGCATTAAGCTCCACTAGGTGCCCTTCATGGATTAAAGCATACATCGATCAAATGGTACAATCTGCACTTTCTTCAACTTCTGAGTCGAGGACGACAATAGCGTCATTTTTGGAAGGGGTTGGGGCTCTGTTATGCATTGGAAACTCTCTTGAGACAAGGATCTTTGATGCAAAAGACTTGTCCGAGTGTGGTTTGTACAAGAACGTCATGAAGATTGAACATTCAGAGGTACACTGCGATACATCAGAAAGCAAGTATTATGTGACATTCAAAATGACTTTAAACGAAGCAGCCAGAGGAATGGCACTAGCAGCAAAAGCAAGTTTGACAGATTCGTCACTGGTTTGTTCCCCCATACCCCATGTTACCACGGGTGATTCATTCGGCTGGTTCCTGGAGCTATGGGACATGATGGCCATGGAAACTGAGTGCACGATTGCCAAAACATACCAAGAAAACCTCCCAATAATCACAGCGGAACAAGCAGATATTCATAACCTTGTGCATCTTTTGCACGAATGCTGTTTCAGCATTGCTGGCTTGAGGTGATTTGTTTGGTTTAATTTTTGCTTTTGTATGAAACAATATTATTATTCTTTAATTATTACCAGTAGAACTGTTAGTATAATAAGATATATATGTATATATAAACAATTATAAAAAAAGATGTAAGATAATTAGTACCACAGTATCGTCACACCTTGATGCCAAGCATGGATATAGATCCATCAGAGAAGACGCTTGCCAGCACATGACAATCACCAATGCAACCATCTTCTACAGACTGCCAAGCCACGGCACTACAAAATACATCACTGTACTCTTCACATCCTGACAACACATACCTATCAGGCGCATAGCAAATCGGATTTTCTGGACACTCGCTCCGATAGCAGTACACTCGAGTGTCCTCGCTCCCACAGGCAACCACATTTTTAGGACCAACTGACAACCCCACAAAATGCTTAGTATTGCAGTGACCTGTATACGTTGCTCCTAGTTCTCCAGTATTAAAATTCCATGACATAATCTTGGAGTCAATCGCAGCACTTACGACTGTATCCCTACTCATAAACCTTGCATACGACAGCGGTCTGCAGTGACCACGAAACACATACAGCGGCATCTCTACACGTCTTACATCGTACACATATCCTTTGCAATCAGTCGCCGAAACAGCAACCAAGTTATCATCCCAAGGACAGAATTGTACCCCAGTCACTGGCACAGTATCACGACTTGGAGCCATCCTCGACGCCACCACCATATTCCTCGCGTCCCACAAGGCCACGGTCCCATCGTCGGATGCGGACGCCAGGCAGCTCTCCCTCAGCACCGAGTACGACACGCTCCATACCCGTCTACCGCTGTGCCCATCTTCTTCGCTCACCACGTGCCCACTTTCCACATCAAAACTCGTCACATTACCATCATAGTCTCCCACGGATACCTGCCCAGCACGACCAGGATTCCACGCTATACTGCTCAGCTTGCTGGGCAACCGGTGCACCTGGACACACGGACCAATCCCTCCTGGACCGTGGCCATTCCCCCCCCTTTCGTCCTCATTATTAGCACTATAATATCCATTCTGCTTATTATTATACATAGTACTAGCATGAATATCATAGGAATACATCCCTTCCACCGAGTACAATTTCACTTGCTTTGACGTCCCAGCAGACGCCAAGAGCCTCCCTCCGGCACCAAACTCCAGTCCACACACGATATCTTCTCGTCTCGTCTTGCGCATCATCGTTCCCTCTCTCTTCCCCATTCCATGACTGCTAACACTGCTGCTTGTATAGCTATTACTATTACTATTACTATTATTATTATAACACTGAAATCCTCCATCATCGTCGCACGCCAAGAGAGTGCAAATCTCACGGCACAAACAATCACCACCACCCACTCTCCCACCCTCCCACCTCCCACCTCCCACGGGCATGGGAGTGGTGGCCACTGCAGTTTCACCATTCATTGATCCATCCTCCCCTCTCAGTCCTGCTGTAGCACACCGTTTCTCCTCCCACCGACAATAAGAATTCTCCTCACATTCCTGACAGTACAAGCAACTGCTGCTATCACACCCCCTCATCCGAAAACCACCGTGCCTCGTGTCCATGGGGAGCCCTGCTCCAGGCCCGCCGTCCACAGGTCCGTGACGCCGGGGGGTAGACCTCGTACATGTGGCCACATGTGCATGTACATGGCCAGCACCTACCACACGTTGTCCCTCTTCCTCGACAATATCCCTGCACATGTCATTCGCTCCTCTCCCACGACTAAAACCACTTATTTGTGCTGTAAAACTATGTTATTCTCCCCTAGTACAGCCATCTACGTATCTCCATCCCAGATTCCCACATTCTGTTGTAGCCACTCAATCAAATCTGCACATGTACGTGTACGAAGAACTCGACTCGTTTGTGAATACTCTCCTTCTCGTCAATCCAATAATCTATTATCCTTAATGATAATGATATACAATACTAATCTAAATGATAATTAAAATTATTTCTACTTTCAGCAGTCCTACCTGCAGAGACATCTGATTTATGCAAATTCTCTGGGCATTTGTGGTTTGAATCGATCCGAGTCGGAATCTTGGCACTTTATTCAAATTACTTCAGATTAACTCTATTGACCCCGTACTGTACAAAGACTTTATTATTATTATTATTAATAATATTTAGTACTGACACACTGCAGTATTACAATCATCAGTATGGACGCGATTAGTCCTGATATGGAAAGTTAAGTTAGATAATGAGCAACAAGGAAATTGGGAGTAGCAGTTCAGTGATGGAGAAAGAGTGGGATACTCGTAGGTGGGTAGAAGAAGAGGCTTCTAAAGCTGTCATGTTGCTGCCAGAATCGCAGCAACATGTGCCCGGGGAGTTGGTTGGGGGGGGGGAGCAAGGCGATGACGATGATGACGAGCGACCTGGAGGGAGGTACGAGGAGGTGGAGGAAGGAATAATACTGGTGCAAAGGAAAGGAAGTGGAGTGAATGGTGATGTGTTTAGCTGGAGGAAATTGATGCTGCATGTGGGGTGCGTTTGTTAGTCGTTGCCGATTCTGCTTGGAAGAGTGACGTGGAACGGGTGTTTTTGAGACGGGAATGCATGCTGATGCGAGAAGATGATGTGTAATTGCAGGCCTGGGTTTTTAATGTGTATAGCATACATAGATCCTGGGAATCTAGAAGCGGATTTGCAGACTGGAGTGAAAACTGGGTATGGGCTGTTGTGGGTGCTGCTGTGGTCAACACTGCTGGGGTACTTGTTGCAGTCTCTGGCGGCAAAGCTGGGGGTGTCTACGATGCGACATTTGGCGCAGCATTGCAGGGATAAATATCCTACTGGTATGAGGATGCTGTTGTGGATGATGGCGGAGATGGCGATTATAGGGAGCGATATGCAGGAGGTGATTGGGTCTGCGCTCGCGCTGATTCTGTTGACTGGGGGAGGGATTCCGCTTTGGGCTGGAGTTTTGATCGGTGCCGTGTCGGCGTATGTGTTTTTGTTTCTGGAAAAATTTGGGCTGAGGTGGTTGGAGACGTTTATACAGGTGCTTGTAGCTGTTCTGGGGGTCTGTATGACTGTTATATTCTTTGTGGCGGAAGTTCCGTATGGACAAGTGGTGAAGGGTTTGCTGGTTCCGAAATTGTCTGCCAAGTCTTTACCCACGGCGACCGGGCTGTTGGGTGCAGTGATAATGCCTCATAATCTATTTCTGCATTCTGCTTTGGTGCATGAGCGAGGGATTCCTGTTGAGTACAGATCAACAACAAGGGAGTCTCTAAAGTACTACAAGATTGAGTCTGCCGTGGCGCTGTTGGTTACTCTGGGTATAAATACGGCTGTGATATCGGTATTTTCTCACGGATTTCATAGTCGGCATAAAGATATGAATATAGGGCTTCAGAATGCCGGGGAGTATTTGGGTAGACGGTTTGGGTCCAGTATGGCTGTGGTATGGGCTATTGGTCTCTTGGCCGCAGGACAGAGCAGTACAATGACTGGGACATATGCAGGACAATTTGTCATGTCTGGATTTTTGAATTTGAAAATTGATGCATTCAAGAGATCTTTGATTACCAGGGCAGTAGCTTTGGTTCCTACGCTGTTTGTGGCGCTGTCTGCACCAACAGACAATTCGAGTCTGGATGTCTTGAATCAATGGATCAATATTCTACAGGCAATACAGCTGCCTTTTGCTACTATACCTCTTCTTGCTCTAACTTCAGATGCTTCTGTTGTTGGATTGGGGTTTGTAAACTCCAAGTTGACTCAAGTTGTGAGCTGGGCCACTTCCTTTTTGATTATTGGTATCAATGCTGGAACAGCGTATCAAACAGCAGTTGATGTCCTTCCTCGGAACATATACATCCATGTACTGTTTGCTAGTACTGTAGCTCTATATCTTGGAGCGGTGATTTGGCTCCTAATTATGTCAAGAAGCACCGTCAAACCAAGGCTTGCAGGAGAGCGACAAGGTGGTGTGCCGAGGGTAGAGTCTACTAGCATCAGAGATTCCTTGCTGGTTGTGAACGAGAATGAAGAAATGGATGTTAGTATGGATGAAGAGGCTGTCCAAGTGGCAGGAGCATATGTCTTACCAGACTCTTCACCCACCAAGAATTTGAAAAATTTGACCCCACGGTCAAACCCTGTTTCCGTAGCAAGCTCTAGGCCATTAAGTTCAAGACAGGGTGCTGTGAGTTCACATGCCATTGACGAAGACATTGATCGTTCACTTTGATCACATTGAAACAGATTTGGATATACTTGGATTTTGTTCGATAACAGATACGCATCACTTGTGATTATTCTTCCACTAGCAAAATTGCTGGCTTTAATTAGTAAAGCTTTATAAAGCCCTACTTACAAGATTACTCATCTGTATCAGTGACAAGCACTCAGTGGCAATCAATCCCATCATGTAGGTGATCAGGGCCTTGATAGATCGTGATGATTCGAAATACTTGTGTAATATTATTACTTTATGAATCTTATACGATAAGGAAAAATGACCAAGGAATCAAAGTGCGTTATTTGATAGCTTGAGTTGTGATCACCATTCTCTGCCTCAAGTGTACCTTTTCTTCTTGGGACATTGTCGTGATGCGTAATATTTAAAGCAAACATTATAAAGTGAGAAAAAATCAATTTTGTGATACAGGAATGATCCCTTGTTCGAGCCATTGGCCAAATGTGGTCGTTTGCATCTGAAGCACAGAATTGTGTATGCACCACTCACCCGATGTCGGGCTTTGGGGACGTATCCCAGCGAAATGGCTCCTCAATATTACAGTGAAAGAGCAACTGAAGGAGCACTGATGATTTCTGAAGGTACCGTTGTGAGCGAGCGTGGGCATGGTTACCCGTGTACACCAGGGATCAACACGAAAGAACATGTGGATGGGTGGAAACCCATCTGTGATGCAGTGCACGAGAAGGGGGCACATTTCTTCTGTCAACTGTGGCATTGCGGTAGGGCAAGTCATCAACATTATCAGCCAAATGAAGAGCTGCCGCTTTCTTCATCCGCAGTAGCTATAGAGGATGGCAAGGCGTTTTCTTTAAAGTCTATGCAACTGGAAGATTATCCTGTGCCTCATGCATTGGAGAAAGAAGAGCTGCCAGGTATCGTTGAAGAATTCAGGGTTGCTGCTCGAAATGCTATAGAAGCTGGATTTGATGGAGTTGAAATTCATGGAGCGAATGGATATTTGCTGGATCAATTTATGAAGGATGGAATCAACCAAAGGACAGATGAGTATGGAGGGTCAATTGAGAACAGATGTCGCTTTCCTCTTGAGGTTGCGAAGGCGGTTGCTGAGGAAATCGGGGGTGATAGGGTCGGATACAGACTCAGTCCTTTTGGTGGATTCCTGAGTGCCCAAGACTCCCATCCATATGCGTCAGTCATGTATATGATTGAGGAACTGGGAAAGCTCGATTTGGCATACATTCACATGATTGAACCTCGTGTGAAGGGTAATACCGACCAAAAAGAAGATCCACGCTTCTCACTAGAGCCGTTTCGACGAGCATGGCAGGGTGTTTTTATCGCCTCTGGGGGATATACGCCTGATAATGCTAGGGAAGCATTGCGTTCTGGTCACTGCGATGCGGTTGCGTTTGGCCGTTGGCATTTAGCAAACCCTGATTTCGTGAAAAGGGCATTTTTAAATGCTCCACTCAATCCATATCATCGAGAGACGTTTTATACTCAAGGTAAGGAGGGATATATTGATTATCCTTTCCTTGAAGATACCGAATGGGGAAGAGAGCATGCAGAACTTGTGAAATCAGCTGCATTTTGAGTAAAAAGTTGAATTCTTTTGTGTCCAGTCATATATATATTAGATGAACATACTAAAATTATTTTGTAACTTATATATATGTCGGCTAACGCGTTACAATCATTTGTTGTCTGTATTGTCATTATTATCAGGAACCATTGGGTTATTATTAATTTGCACACTCGGCAATCCAGAGGGTGCCTTGAAGGGAATAGGCTCACTTATAGGTACGCCGGAGAAGATCACTGGTCTGCTAACACTTAAGGAGCTAGGGATTTGAATTGTCGATGAGACAGCATTCACGAATGATGGCATATGATTTGCTGCTATTCGAGGGGCAAAATGTGTCCCTTGTTGTACAGCACCCACTGACATCAGAATCGGATGACCTTGCAAGGTACAGGTCTGCTTTACTTCCACCTCCATCCTTCTATCTTGAATCTTATCCACGATTTCCAGCCCTCTAAAGTTCACATGAGATGTACTATTGGATTCATTTATCGTGTTGGTTGAAGGTAAACTGGCACTCTCCTTTTGTTCAAGCAATGATGTCGAGATCTCTCTATCTGATACTGTATCATCCAGCATTTTTGTGTCAAGAGGCTTAATCATTCCTGCTTCTATCAAAGGCAAAACATTAGCTCTTGCATTTAGCTTGAACTTCTTTCTTCCCATATTGAGAAAACCATTTCCACCTTGGCCATGTACAAAGGGCTCAGCCTTCTTACACACCATGGTAACTCCAGGGAACTTCAACCCCCTTCCTGCCAACAATTCATCGGTACCAGATTTTTCCACAGAAGAATAGCCATATTTGCTCTGATTTGGAGAAGGTACAGGTACTCCTGGTGGATGACGAGAGAGCATATATGGGGACAGATTGCCATACATGCCTGGGAGGAAAATTTTCGAGATTCCACATTCATTCAATTTATGCTCCAACTGAGATAATAATGTTGTGCCAGCCCCAGATCCTTGGACGTCTGGTCTGGTTGCCAGCAAGGGAATCTCTGCACTATCATCCCCAAGCAACTGAACCACTGCAGCTGAAACAACAACCGAATTCGCGAATAATACAGCAACATGTGTTCCAGAATAGTCTTCAAAGGTGGGATACCGAACACCTTGAACAAGCTTTGGAATCAAATCTTCTCCGGTTCGAGAATCAACAACTTTATCATAACAGGTCTCCAGTATAATATAAGCAGCAGACAAGATTTTACGAAGGGATTTCTTTTGTTCAACACTATATTTTGGACCTTTTCCTGACCATTCATCACCTCGGACAGCAGCAGATCTAATCAGCTGCATTGACATTTTTGTCTTGTCACAATATTCACCGACTGGTATCGCCCCTTTGCAACACATATTTGCCAGTTTCAGAGACAAAGTTTCGCATTTCGAAGAAAAATACCACGTAGACTTCTTCTCTATCATCTCTGAGCAGTTTGCAACACAGGGCCTGTGAGCCCTATATCCTCCCATGGAGCGTACTTCGTCAAAACTCTCTGCATTAACAGAAGACCCTGCTGCATCTTCCTTTTTGATATTATAAATATTAATGACACTATTGTTGCTAATGGAAAAGGGACGCGCAGCAGTTTCCTGGTCTCCTTTTTCCACACTGCTATATTCTCGTTTCACACCAGTACCAGCAGCATTCTCCACGGGCTCAGCCCCAGGCCGCATCAAAACAACTGGCTCATACCCCTGTTCCAGAATATCAACATATGGCACACTACCTTCTACATGATCCGCCTCCCCATAGTACACACAGGGACAAGTATCTTCAACACTCTCAAACATTGGCTCGTTGCACACACAGCACAAGCATCCAGCACAGTACCACGCTTTGTCAGTATTAGCTTCAATTCCAATACATTGTGCATGTGCCGTTGTTGGACAGGTTTCACAGCACACCAAGTCCCCCTGCATATTATTATTGTTGTTAATTGGATTATCATGGATTGTATTCATAGAATTACCAGCATCATACTATCTATGTTATACACAAGAACAACATTAAGGTAACAGAACGGAATTATCACACCATTTCACTAGTCCACGCACCCCGAGTCCACAGTATACGCAATAATCGTCATTAGAATCTTTCAACAACATCCCTTCATCCATCAGTCTGCTCCCGTCACTCGCTTTCCCACAACCACCATCACCATCCTTACACAACACAGTTCCATTCACACAACTTTTCTCTTTACGAAGACACATCTCTTTCTGACACTCCATTATACTCCTCCCATCTTGCAAGTATATGTGCTCCGCCGGCCGCCGATAGCACACCCCGGCCTTAATTTCAAACGCAGTCAACGTCAGCAGACCATCTTCCCCTGGCACTTGGATCCCGCCTTCATATATACGACCCACCAAAAGCGTCCTGTTTTGCCGATCTATATACCTCACCACATCCCCTGGCTCAGCATAGTTACCAGAAAACAAAAGTTCCACAAGCCCAGTTCTTCCCCTCCGACCCATGCTCTTCTTCTTCTCGCTGTAGAATCCTGGCTGACTTCTACGCAACCGATCAATCACCTCTTCCTTTCATCCCTAGATCCCCTGTAAACAAAATAAAACAAATCATTCCTTTCCCCATGCCGCTCTTGATCCTATTCTCGCAACACATATCATATCGTTTGCAGGTTCCTGCGCACTCACCAAGCAAAGGTATATCGACGTACGATTTATTACAGTAGTACAGTACACAGATTAATTGATTAATCTCATCCTTTTTATTTTCACTAACATCTCAACACTTTGGCAATTTCCCAATTTCTAAAAGGAGGAAAGAGGGCCCTCTCTTTCCCGGGAAAGAAAGAAGGAAAATCTTGTACCGGACCACTGTGGGTGATCTCGTAGTCTGATGCACAGTCTCGGAACATGTTCTTTATTTGATTTATGTTTTTGAATCTTTACGATGATGCAATAGCGATACGCATGCTCACTATTAGTAGTCCAGTTGGGGGTGGGGTATGAATGAAATTTCATTTTACCGTATCGTCGAATTTTTAGTAGTACCGAGGGATTCTAGATCTGTCCATTCGATCGATCAAATTCTTCGATTGGGGTAAAGGCAGAAAGGTATTGATTCAGAAAGAAGGAGAGAATTGCGAAGCAAAATGAACGTTAACATGTCAACTTGGCAACTTCAAGCGGGACTGACACGGGTACGAGAAAGCGGAAGGACTGAATTCTGGTTCTAGAATGGAATCATGCACATATATATTGAGTGTGAAATGGTCTGGATGTTGCAGGGGTGGCGTGATGGGAAGGTATTGCAGTCAAAATGCATGCAGAGCAAGTTTGGCTTGCTGGTGCCTGGTAATGCTTCTGTTACGAGATTGTTTCGTGGAGTACGTACTCCACCACACAGGTCCAGTATACTGGGTGGACAGGGCCGGCGTGGAGATGGTGTGTCAAGAGCAGTGGGCAAGGATGATGGACATGTGCTGCCTGTAGCTGAGACGATGAAGGGGGTAATGCTGGGTGCATTCTTGGTGGGGTTGATGGACATGTCGACGGTTGGTGGTGTGGACATTGGCGGTGATAGTCATGTGTATAAGCATGGAATGGCGTATGCAATGCCTGGTAGTAGCAAGGATGTGGGGACGTGTGTGCTGAAAAATTGTCAAAAGGCGCTGGCCAGGTGCTTGGGGGATGTGCAGTGTGTAGAGAATCTGGTGTGCTTGCAATCTTGTAATGGGAGGGAAGATGAGACTGCATGTCAAATTAAATGTGGGGATAAATATGAAGATGAGGCGGTGAATGTATTTAATACGTGCGCTGTGAGCGAAAAGAAGTGTGTGCCTCAGCGAGTGGATGAGGGACTGTATCCTGTTCCCCCAGACTGTGCTCTGGATAGCTCATTTGATCTTGGCATGTTTCAAGGGAGGTGGTACATCACAGCTGGGTTGAATCCTCTATTTGATACATTTCCTTGCCAAGAACACTATTTTGCTACTCCAGAAGGCTCACCTGGAGTTGTATTTGGAGAAATAAATTGGAGGATTCCCATGGGAGAGGATGACTTTATTCAAAGATCCACAATGCAAAGATTTGCACAAACGCCAGACAATCCTGCAATTCTGCTAAATCATGATAATGATTATTTGCACTATCAGGATGATTGGTATGTTATTGCATCCAAGCCAAATGAATACGTTTTTATTTATTACCGTGGGCAGAATGATGCATGGAAAGGGTATGGTGGGGCAACCGTGTATACAAGGGAATCCAAATTGCCTGAAAAGTATATACCAGAGCTGAAAATTGCAGCTGATAATGCTGGTCTGGCATGGGATGATTTCGTTATTACGAACAATTCTTGTCCCCCAAAGCCACTGTCCAAAGGCCCGTTGGAGGAGTTGCAGTCTGATCTTAAGCAGGCTGAGGAATTTGCATCAAAAGAGATTATCACATTGGAAGATGCACTGGAGCCACAGCTCATCTCGTTTGGCAAAGGATTCACTATTATTGAAAATGATATTTTCTCCAGCACAGAAAAGTTTGTGAAAGAGATTGAAACGGAGGAACAGACTATTGCGAATGAGCTTGAAGACGAAGCAAAAGAGGCTGCTAGGCTCATTAAAAGATTCCAAATGGAAGCCAAAATGGGTAAATGGGTTCGGTTGTTACCCTTGTCATTAAGGGAAATCATCATGCCAGTGAGATGAGGAAATGAAGGTATGGGGGAGGGAATCGAGTATGTGATCGCATCAGAAATGAGGGAATGACAACAGCCACATGTCGTTGGTTCCGTCTTCAATGATGAGAATTCTCCGAGACAGTGATGCATGTTTTTATTTTTTCAAGTTGATTTCGATCACGACGAATCATGGCCAAGTCAACTTGGGCCATCTATAAATAGTTTCTACTAGAAATGTAATACATTAGCAACGTACTGCCGATAGCAGCTAATTGCAGTTTCAACTGCAGCTCAATTGTGGAGTGCTGCACATGTGCATGATCTGATCAGACAGTCTCATGAGACCACTTGCCGCGGATCCATCATGCTGCCTTAATCCGTCACAGGACTATACGGAAGAAGTCGCATTCAAGATTTAAAAGAATTTTGTAGTTTGGAAAGGGTTTTCGAGGAAAAAACTACTATTCGTTGTCGAAAGTTCTGCAAGGCGGTACAGCGTGCAAAGTTTGAAAATTGGGCAGCGCCACAAGAGATTTCTGTGAGGTATCGGCGAGGTATGATTTGGAATATCGAGAATTGGATGAAAATATGAAATAATATAATTATATCCACGTTATGATGCGTTGGACTCATGGATTCCGTCGTATTGGCCTGCAGGGAGAATAAGAAAATCGCTCGTCCGTTTAACAAGCTTGGTTCTACTGAGATTGACAGCTCTGCAATCGCAGACTTTTTGATCCAATGAATTTGAAATTTGACACCAGTGTGGATGAGATATGGGTCAGCAAGGAGCCTGAAGCAACCACGAAAATCCTGCCTTTCCCCAAGACTGTACGTCTTCTAATTATAGCCTCTGTTGTCTTGTCGGCATCGGTGTGTTCATCATCGTCTTCTGAGTGATGAAAACGATTTAGGGTGCTTTGCAATGTGTCGGGTACGAAAGCCTAATATCTGTACGTGTGCGCCTTGCAGGAGGTGGTGGGAAAAAATGTGCACGTTTGTTTTGATGTTGAAGGGGGTCAAAATTTGATGAAAGGTTTCATAGACGCTTACGATGACGTGTCTGGTAAATTTCATATATCATTCTTTGACGGAGATGAGATCTATACAGACCTGGTTTCCGATGGGGACACTGTCTTATGGGAAACTGGGGATATAACCATGGACGCATTGTGGCCATCGGCGACAAGTGTGAAAAAAGAACCAGCAAATAAAGCAAAGAATGTGGATCCAAAGGCAGCAGACGATGCGAAGGATCTTTGTGAGATGCAAGTTGATAAAATGGACGATGTCGGTGTGAAAGAGAATGTCGTTGAAGCGAAGAAAAAAGTCAAACCCGAAGCTGATGGAATGGAGAATGACAAGGATAACCAGTCGGAGGAAATTGAAATTGATGACAAGGATGAAGAAACCGAGTCGGCAGAGGTTTTGGTGAAGCCACCGAAGAACTGTATTGTAGATGTACCTGCGGGTGAAAATGCCGAAAGTAAGGTTCATTCTGTCACAAAGCCGACAAGCAGTGCAAAGAAGTCACGAGATCAGGACAAGAAGCAGAAGAATGTCACAATTGGGAGAGTTTTTCAGGCACTGGGCAAGAAGAGGGTATTCGCAGCACGTGATGATTCCAATAAAAAACCTAAAATTGTCAATCCAAGCGTGACGAAGGCCCCTCAAGAGAAAATAGAACCAAAGATAATTACAGAGGTGGGAATTCCTGTGGCTCCACAGCAGCCTGAGCAGTTGGAGACACTGGATGGTAAGCTCTTGATGCCCATTCATTGATATTGTCAATGAGCGTTGAATTATTGAAATGTTATTTCAAGTACTTACGATTATGTTTGTTATTGTGGGCAGAGTTCCGGAATGCAATCAATGATGCTGGGCATAATCTCATTAAATCTTTGAAAGAACTTGACCAGTCTTTGCAAAAATTTTCAACACTATCGGATCGAATGTGCGAATACAAAGAGACAGGGAAAGCGACGGATTTGAAAGAGAGCAATATATTAAGAACTGCAAGGGGCTTGCTTACACACCTTTTGGGTGCCAAATCCGACAAGAAAGAGGCAGGGCAAATTGAGGGCATTTGGCCAATGAATGATCATGTGATGAAGGTCATCGCCAGATTTTACGATATAACATCTGATTTGTGCACTGAAGCAAAGTTTCCCATGCAACCAATTGGAAATGCCCTTCTGTCATGGAAAAGCCCGTCATGGAAGCCTGAACAGAACATGTCTATGCAATCAACTCCAGGTCGCCCTGGCGCTCAATTTGGCAGACTCTTTGATAATGAACGCATACAGCCAAATAGTTCGCAGAAGAAGCCCGATGAAGGTATATCTAGGCTTGCATCAGCTTTATACGCCAACAAAACTGCACCAAAGGGCAAATCTGCTGGAAAGGCTGAGCATTATGATCCATTTGCTGGAACTGGAAATTCAATGCGGGACGAAAGCTTACGAATACTGGCACACTCAATGATCTCTACGGCCACTCCACTGGAAATAGCGGTAGAACTAGAGAAATATGCGAGCTCAAAATATGGCAAAGGAGAAGACGGTACTATGCCAGAAAAATATCTTGAAGCAGTAAAGGCAATGTGGGATTATCTCAGTCCTGAGGTATGAGAGTTATTTGCAATTGTCTTGCTGGCAATTTTAAGATATAACAAATAGCAATCGCAATGCATTTCAGTAATTGTTAATTTAATTTGAACAACTTCTGCAGAGCAAGCATTGTCGTCCCATTCTAAGGTTGATGATAAGAGAGAGAGTACTCGATCCTAAGGATATCATTACCTTGTCAGCAGAGGATCTGAAAAAAAGGGAGGCAGAATTTTACTCCAACATACAGTCAAAAGAGTGGCTTCGCGAATCTCTGCTGCAGGATTAATCGATTACTCTGCTTATTGAATTTAAATAATTGGAATTTGGGTATTTTTATTTCAGGAAAATGGCAATGTCCCCCTTGATTTTTTCGCCTTAGATGCAGCAAGGGAAGATCTTGAATTACTTAATGGGTTACGGGGCCCACTAGTATCCGTTTGACGTACTTTTAATGAAGTAGTTGACCTGGCATTAGAATGACGCATGTTTGAACTATGTGAAGATTTCGCACCACCCTGCATGTCCCTGCTTTTTGACTGAAATCGTTTATGTGCCTTCATCAATGTAATTGTTACCGTAGATTTTGAGCCCAGTATCTTGTTTCCTATGCTACATGCCCTTGTGAAGCTCACATGAGCTTCCCTGTTCTGTCCCAGTCTCTCGTGCTCAACAGCAATATTGTGATAGGCCATCGCCAAAACATTTGCATTTGATACTATCTTTTGTCGCATTCGGATACTCTGGGCATCCTCCTTCAATGAATTCAAGGCCTGCAGCTGAAGAGAAAGTTGAGCGAGCCCCTCTTGAAAAGATTTACGTGCTCCCCACAGTGAACCCTGTAGCAGTACAATCGCTTTTTCACCATTATTAATTGCATCTCGGTAATTTCCCAAAACTGAATTTGTTGCACTCAGATTGAGATATGTCGATGCACAATCCTGTACACTGCCAGATTGCTGCTCAATACTCAAAGCCCTATTCAAATAGTCCAATGCCTGAGTTGGCACAGACATCCGTCGGTAAAGACAGCCCAAATTATTATAAGTTATTGACTTCAGTCGAGAACGATCCGTGGATCCATTCTCAATCGAATCTCCTCCATCTGTTGTACTGGTTTCTCTCCAAGAATCCTTTTCAAGGACCGCCTCTGCCTTTTGAAGCATCGTCAAAGCCTGATCCAAACCCCTACTTTCCATCAGTCTGACAGCCAAGTCATTGTAAAGCTTCACCAGGTTACGGGAAAACTCATGTGTGTCAATGGACGCTGTGGATACATCACCATCAGGAGTTGTTCCCAGGACTTCCTCTGAGTTGGCACCAACAGACTGTCCTCTCTGTGCCTCCTCCAGCTCCATTGCAGCCAGCACTTTGCTCAGCTCCGTAAAACCACTCACCACATCAGTTTCGGACATGCCGTCCGAGACCAAAGACCGAGTATCGGCCATGGAATCTCCATCATCCGTCAAATAGACGACAGTGGGCAACGATTCCTCATTCCTTGGGACAGCCTCTTCCGTCTCGTCATCTTCTCTGTTCCCATTAAACTGCTCAGTATTGATTTGAGAATCGTGATATTCCATACCCGGGTGATTCGAATCCCATACGACATCCTCGGTCCCATCTCCTTGCGGCTCTTCGAACTCCTCTGCAGGGACCTCGGCAACGGAAACCTCTGCTTCTGTTTCACGCATTCCCGAGATTTCGTTTGGAGAATCATCCAAGTCAACGTTACCATCACGTTTGCCAACAATGGCCTTCTGCGGCTTCGGCCTGAACCTCGAGAAAATGCCCATTGAAAGACTTTTACAAATGTACCGCCTAGAAATTACATTGCATTCCTTTCGGTCAGCTATAAATCAAATGGTGTATCATTTCACATGAATAATAATAATTATTATGTACATGGGCAACATAATCACAGCACCCTATTCTTAAAACACTGTTTGACCTTACAGACAGCCAAGATTGGAAACACTGAAGCAAAGGACAGCACTGTTGCCAGCGCAAATGAAGATAACCACAAGCTCTGACACTGGTCATCTGTCAAATTCAGAGCGGAGCAAGCTTGATTTGCCGCGTCTGTAAGGCCAAAATTGAAAGCAAAGGGCAACAGCATACCAAGAATGATTGGGCATGATATACAGTACCACGGTGGCAGATTCAACGAAGCCTGCAGAGCAGCAAATGCACTTTGCACCACCATCGCCGGTATATCCGACTTGCTGTTTGAGTGCTCTCCATTCCGTGAATACTCTGTGTCATTTGTTCTCAACTCTCCAGCGATATTCTTCCTCACTCCCTCCATGAAATGGAGAGAAAAATCATCAGTTGCATCCTTCACACCTGTGAATGCAGACCTCTGTACTATACTCGTATGCAACACAATCTCTAATGTCGATACATACCAGATTGCGCATGCCCCTAATCCAACATCACACCAGGGAAGATGTTGGATATTAATGGTAAATCTATAGTCCCTTGAACTAGGTTGCATGGTCGAAAGAATGCCCAACACTGCATTCATAGTCTTTAGAGGAAGCGGACAGTCGTCCGAATCTAAACAAAGCACAGAATCCTCATGCAGTTCAACATATTCATGTTCATCGTCTTTCAAAGGTAAATCTTTCACAGTTTTGCCACCTTCTCCGGCAACCACCATCACAAATGCACCAATCTGATTGTCAACATTTTGAAGGACAGACCGATCCCGTACAAACTTTGCAAACTTGATCTCTGTTGGCCATCCCACTGTTTCCAAAACACCCCCACCAACGTGATACATAAACTGCCCGATTCCTTGTACCGGTGCACCGTTAGCCCCACCATCACTCTTGTCATGGAATGCACCAAGAGCAGCCTGCAGGTACATATTCTGCTTCTGTGGGTGCAGATACGAATTCATATACTTTTGAAGAACACCAACGGATACATGCGGCCATTTAGCTATTGCTAAAGGATGCTCATCCGTCAGAAAAGCTGTCATACAGAGGCTCGCAACCGATGCACCCAGGCACACACACAGCAGACAGAGAACCTTGTTGGGCCAGTGGTCAACGGCAGCGACGCTCATCTGTCTTTGAACAATCAGTTACCGGTGCTATTACTGCCCCTTTTTTTTGTAAATTTTATTACTATGTAACAATGGTACTAGAATAGATTCAGTGAATGCATCGCCATGCTATCGCCTTTGACTTTTACATCGGTATACTGTGGCAACGATTGCGTTTCTGTTCTCAAGCTTCCGGCACCGCCTGATAGATATAGTCCACCAGCATGCTCGTGTAGAAATGCGCGTGCATAGAGAAAATTTTAATTAAAATAACAAACAGATATCATCTTGTCGAGCCTCAACCTCGTCCCAAGGATCGGTCCCTCCCAATAACAAGAGGGTGACGTGTCACTCATACGAGTTACGGCCAAGCAGGTACGATGACCATGGTAGCGACGTCGTAGGTGGTGTACCAAGTAATTACATCATAATGGCATGTGCATATGCACGTATGGGCTTAGATTTAAAGGATTTTATACTAAGGACAGACTACAGCTAAGGATAAGAGAATCAACGGCGGCATTACACCACGAGCATCCACTCTCACCTAGGTGCAGGCCTGCACCGATCCGCTGCTAGCTACTGGTGCCTCTGTCCTCTGATTGATGCTGACGAGGTTCAAAGGACAGCCGCAGTCCAGGAGAAGCTCTGTCCCATTTGTCCCATTCCCAGTGTTTGAAAATCCGGTATACTCCCGTCTGGTGCCTCCTGAGGGCACGGACTTTCCGCTGGATGCAAGAGAGTCTTGGTCGATGTGAAAGTAATACAAGAATAGAGGCCCATCCTGATTGGTCCGGGACAGCTCAGCCAGCCTGGCAACCTCAGAGGCATAACCCCAGGTTGGGTTGCTGATCTCTGCTTCAGACAGCTCCTCCGGTCTCTCCCCATCTGGCACTCCAGTCTCGATGAAGGGGTGCACCACGGCTTCTCTCACTCTCCAGTTCTCTGGATCCTCGGGCGTCTCAAAACAAAAGGCATGGTGATCCCCTGGTAGCGTGCTCCGGGCATACTGCTGCTCTACCGTATCAACCAAGCCCTGCCCCCCACCCTCCACCAGTGCTGCCCGGGCATCCTGCAAGTTCTTGAGGCACGTGGCAAGCGAGTCTACGCCGACGTATTCTTGATCTTGATCTTGTAACAACGTAGTTTTGTCAGTACTTTGGGCACTATTGGATCCGATTGAGACCAAAAGGGCAGCTATAGGAAGAAGAATGCATTTTTTAACCCTGCTACTGAACTGAATGTTCTCTCTCTCTCTTGTATCACAAGACAATTCTCCCTTTAAAAGAGAATTGTCAACTTGTATTGTTGGTACTATTTATTTATTTCTCAAATATGTAAACATTGCATTATATAGCTTATATATAATAAGGAACAACCTTGTTTCATTTCAGCTAATTAGCTATTTTATAAAATACCAACCAATCACAATATTTTGATGTGATTGATGTCAGCATTTTCATAGTTAATACAAGAATATGATGCATTATATCTATAATAGGCTAGATATAGGGCTATTGTATGTGGAATGTATACGCGTTTGTTCGTTTGTTTCGCTTGAATGCACTGCATTGAAGAGTTTTCTTTGTGGCGCAGGAGGGCTCGAGCTTTAGAGATCCAACGTACAGCTAGTGGTATTTTTTTACAATTAGTATCCGAATATAATGCAATTTATAATAATGCGACAGGTGAAGGAGTATGTGGGAGGATACCAAGAAGAAGGAGGGTAACTGGTATGGCAAACACTCTCTCCATGGCAAACACTCTCTCCATGGCAAACACTCTCTCGATGCCTCATACCACTAGTGGTACTCGCATGGGCAGTATAAATATAGAGATAGATCATTCTCATCTCACGTACCCATATCGTATCTCGTATTCAGCAATGTCAATGTCTTGCGTCGATAGAGCGATGAGAAGGATGATGGTGACTGATGGAAGCAAGAAAGATACGGATAGTGCCCATCATCATACAGCTGAACAAGAACAAACGAAGGAGAAGGAGAGTAAGAATGCTATCGACTTTAGTAAAAGAGATATGGTGATGCTCTTTACTTGTGGAACATGTGATACGAGAGCTGCAAAAGCTTTTTCAAAGAAATCATACACACGAGGCGTGGTGATTGTGGAATGTCCTGGATGCCAAGCCAAGCATTTGGTAGCTGATAATCTGGGGTGGTTTGGGACCAAAGGTACAATTGAAGACTTTGCGAAAGAGACTGGTGCGAAAATAGACAAGAGGATTGCAGATAATACTCTGGAATTGACCCTTGAGGATTTGGATCCAAAAGAATCTTCTACTTGATTGATTGTCAAGACTCAACTGACGCTTCTTCTTTTTTTTGAAATGCTCTTCATGTATTTATCTATCGTGTGTAATTTGTAAAAGAAAAAAGAAATAAAATATGTGTGGATCGAAAGAGTACGTGTAAATAGATTCTAAAGAGAAGAAGAAAGTGACTATAAGAATCATCAAGAAAAAAATGGGCAAGCGTTGGATTCCTCTGGAAGCGAACCCAGAAGTTCTCGATTCGTATGCCAGGAAACTTGGAATAGATAATATAAAAGAAGAAGGATATTCTGAGTCTAAAGAGGGTGATGAGTTTAGGTGGTGCGATGTCTATGGACTAGATGAAGCGCTGTTGGCCATGGTACCTCAACCTGTTCTCGCAGTGGTCTTGTTATTTCCGCTGACAGGGTCGAGCGAGGCACAGCGTTTACAAGGTAAGGTGATGCTGTTTTATCATAAATACCGACCGATAATATTGAGAACAAGGGGGTCGTTGAATGGTGCTGGTGTTGTGCAGAGCTGGAAAATGCTGATTCCAAGAGCAGTGAGGGGTCAAGTGTGTATTACATGAAGCAGACGATAGAGAATGCATGTGGGACTATTGCTCTGTTGCACTCAATAGGAAACAATCTGGATAGGTTGGAGGTCAGGAGGGGATCATTTCTGGATGGTTTTTTGTCCGCAACGAGGGATATGTCTCCGATAGAAAGAGGGAGTTACCTGGAAAACCCCCCAGAAGAAGCAATCTCTATTGACTCAATTCATGAGGTATGTGCTTTGCAGCACATGTGTTGGGGCATCTATATTTGCATGCCTCTATCAATGTTATGTGATGTTCTATTTATTCCTACTTTTCCCTCTTTTCAGAATGCAGCAAGGGAAGGAGTTACATCTGCACCTTCGATAGATGAACAAATCAACCTGCATTTTGTTGCATTTGTTCAACATGATGAAAAACTGTATGAACTGGACGGGAGACAAGCTGGGCCTATTTGTCATTCTTCGTCCTGTTCCAAAAATACCTTTCTGGCAGATGTCGCACGTGTGATACAGAGTGAATATATTGAGAAATCAGATGCACTCAGCTTTAATGTCATGGCACTGGCGGGCAGCAGTAATTACTCATTATAATGAGTAGCAGTAATTAAAGAATCATAATCGCATCAATTTACAAGTATCATTGTTCATAGTACTATGATACACTCTATTGTCAATAATTAAAGCACCACTAACAACAACAACAGAAGAAAAATACATAAATGATCTCTTTAATTCGCTACGACGTGGCTCACTCTCTACTGCACTCTCCAATTTTAATTCATTAATAAAATAATGCGTGCATACATTGTAGTGATGCACAAACATAAACGCTAACCGCAAGACAGAAAAGTAGGAAAATAAAAATTAGTTGTAGAAACTGTTCATCATCAATTGCATATCAAGAGATCTGCGGGGTTGCAAACGATCTTGATCCACTCTTTCTGTATCATTTGATTCATACTTCATGATGGAAAGTCGATTCGTCACATCCTGAAGCGTCTTGGCCGAGACATGCTTGCATTTGCAAATCACAACCCTCTTGAGATTCTTGGCTTTCAACAATTCTTTGATACCAAAGGGAGACACTCTATTGCACCCTCGAATTGCGACCCGTTCAATTTTTTTCGCTGTAGATACAAAGTTAAGCCCCAGATCTGAAGTTCTTGGTGGAACAGCTAGACGCTTCAATCTCGGCAAGCATTGACTTGCATACGCAACAGCCGAATCAGTCAGTTCTGAGCATCCCAGCATGACCAGACTCTCCAATTTAGATACATGTTTCATCCCCATGATTAAACCTTGATCATCCATACCATTGCACCCTGATATATCCAAAAATACAAGACTCTCAAGATTTCCCAGATGTTGGAGTCCATGCCCTTGTACAAACAAGCATCCGTTTAGGTACAAGGACTCCAACCTTGAAAACTTTTGGACATGCATTAAATCATCATCTTCAACACTAGGTACAAGATCCAGCATTGTATTAGTCTTGTTATGCATTTTTAAATTTGCTGACGACAGGTCCAGTGCCATAACCTGTGGAAAGTTTTCATGGCTATTCCTCACATCATCTGGCTGCAAATACACCATCAACCTTCCAATGGACTGGTTCCAATCCTTGCAGGTTGATCTCATCACCCTTGTAGAGTGTATAGATGCATATTTTAAAATCTCACTCATTACGGTATCTGGCATTTTTTGCCAGGCACCTTTTTCCCCAATTGCATCTGCCTCTGTTGCTCCGACATTCTCTGACTCGATAGAAAGAGCAGAATCAGAATCCGAGCTTTCCAAATGCGATACAGATGCACTGCAGGATAAAGACTTACAGTATGGCAAAGTCGTCGTCCGAACACCGCCACGGCCCGATTCAGCATTTTGATTCTCATCTTGATCATGAATTGGGGCTAGGGCTTTTCCGTCTCCCTTTATCATAAAATCCCTTTCTTCTTCTTTACAAGAGATATTGGTATTCCTCGTCCAAAATATCGATATAGAATCATCTTGAATAGATATAGAAGCCAATTCTCTTTTCATCTTGCCTTCATCTCCCTCGCCAGTCTCTCCAAAAGGGAGACAAGATAATTCTTCCTTCTTCATTGTGTGCCTCAGCACGGTATCAATTTACACAGTCTCGTCTGCACGAACAGCACATACTTCTTCATCAAAATAACATATCTATATTTTTTTTATTGATCGATCATCGATTGTTTTATTTGTTTGCAGCCCGACCAGCATGTACCAAGTTCAACACAAGGACAAGATATCCACACGACTACCAACCCTAGCCTCTGCGTTGGCTGACGATGCAGGGTTCCATAGCACTGCTGCATCCATACCCTCATCTCCCAACTAGTAAATATTGTATTTAGCAAACAACTAGAAAGCTCTACAAGAATGGAAACTGTGAAAACCACACGTCTCCACTTAACTCAACTCACCCAACTCAAACGAATAATATCTCATCTGGGCAACCGGAATGTCATCCTCTAGCCACCATAGTGCGTCTTGTATTCCACAAATATATTACTTTAACTTTATTTGTTCATAAAAATCGAAAGAAATCCTCCAAAAAACACCAGCAAAGTTCACAGTCGCTCTAACCTAGCCACCAGTTCTAGGTCAGGTAATTCTGTTTTGCACAGTGGATTTGTCCTCCTATATCCACAATGTACTACGGATATTGACTGTAAATTTAAAAATATCAAATTTGATTACATCCTAGTTAGCTACAGTAGAGCCTATAGCAATAGAATCACGGCGCTCTCCCTATGGATCGCGATACGTATCGGTGGATTTGAATCAACCATCAAATTGTGGTTTGACAGTTGGACCGACTGTTTTGATTGATTTTGCACTGCAAGGCGATAGAGAGCGAGTTATAAATGCTAATATTAGGTCAGATCCTCTTCTTCTTCTTCTTCGTTATTTTGATTTAAGACAGAGCCACCCAGTCCTTGGGATGCCTTTATGATGTCAGTGGTGTCAAGCATCTTTGTGAGCTTGGCAAGGCAGTTGTCCAGGTGCTTGAAACAGCTATGACTTGCAATGGCGGATTGTATCGTTTCTAGGCTCTGTGTTCTATACGCTGTTATGAGATCCTCTGCGGCAAAAGCTTGGTCGCTTGAGGCGAATTCGCTAACGCCCAGAGCGTCCTGATACGTGTCCCAAGCATTCTTGCCATTCTCTGCATACAGCCAGACAAGGACCGCACCCAAGTAGGACTTGGACATGGAGGCCATGGCCCCTGCGGAGTAGGAGGAGACCGCAAAACGCAAAAGAAAAGAGGCTGCATCATTCCATATCCTATTTCTGACTGTGTGGGAAACAGCCTGCCTGTAGACATCGGGATTGGTCCCGTCCTTGCCGCATTCCTCCAGCCACTCGATTGCCTGGGAAAACAGACGGGTGGCCACGGGGGGGTTTGTTTCTGAAAGGGCTCCAGCTGCTCTGGTGATGGCTTCTGCCGCGGCCTGTGGTCTTCCCTCTTCAAGATATAGATCAGCACACTGAGAGTAGAGTTCTTCAATCTCGGAATAGTCTTTGGACTCCCTTGACAAGTCTGCAGCCTTTTCCAGTGCCTTTGCTGCGTGCCAAGGGGAGCGTTGAGCCTTGTGCCCAGTTGATGCCTTGATCCAGCATTCCTTTGCCTTCTCAATATCTCCGCTTTGCTGTAAATGTTGAAATATAATACGTATTCATTGAACATGTGATCGCAAAATGTCCTGAGTTGGATTTAAACAGAAGAAAGAAAAGGATTGGACTGAGATCAATGCAGGCAGACACGAGGTACCCGTGGTCTCTACTAAGAGCGTACCCGAAATAACAAAGCCGCTCTCTCATATAAAGGCGTACTGCTCATCCAATCTCCTTTTAAGCGGAAGCCTAGTACGCTTGGGTTGGAGAGTTTGTTGGCTTCTTTAACGAGCTTTTGGGCTTCTGCCCTCTTGCTGCTAAAGTCCATACGATTTTCGTGAATTCGAATTTGTAGTCAGTTTTATGCGAATTACAATTCGTTTACAATCATAAGGGATTATAATAAAAGAGAATTTTAAGAAATAAATGTTCGACTGTAATCTTTACTCCATCAATCATCAAGCAACTAGTCCAGCAATGTGAGATCAATGGCATCATCTGGCGTTGTAGACGCAGGGCCTTTGGCTCTGCTTGTAACTGTAACCTTTCCTAATTCGAATAGAGACATCTGTCTTTGTTTTGGCTTTTGGGCTTCGTACTCTTCTGTGTCTCCGGCTTTTGCTGGTCCAGTGAAATGTGGATGATGAGACTTTACTTCTTCAGGAACGGTCTTGTCCAGGCTGCTTGGTGCAACATTCGCCATGTCCATTTGGATGTCAGTAACAGGCGTTTTGGGGGTTTCATGAAGAGAGAATGGCAATTCAGTCAGCAGTCTGACTGGAGTCTGTTCTGTACTGTTGCCTTTGTGCTGGGGTGTGCTCTTGGTAGGTAGCCTCTGTTTGCACATGGTCGCAATCCTCTCCTTCATCTTATCATTGATGCTCTTGAGTCGTTCAAGGGATGAGTTTGACGGATCGACTGCCTTCATTTCATCGACTTTGTCTGATGGCTTTTCCTCTCTAGCAGCTTCAAGACCTTGACCTGCTTGCTTTGGAAACGTTGTCAGAGGGCTGGGCACGTGGCAGTCCATCAGTGGCAATTTGCTTGGATTGATCAAGCAAGCAAGTAGAAGCTTTGCTCGCTTCACCAGACAGTCCAAAAGCTTTTCCCATTCCTCTGTAGAGTATTTCTGGGCTGAAAAAGAATGCTCGAGGCCTTCATGGTCTGCACATCGTACCACATCTGTGAAATGTTTATGGTTTCTCAAAATGTGGTCCATATCCTTTTGCATAAGCTTGACTGGTCTCGTTGTTGGCTCCCACCCATGATTATACATGGCAACCAGCAATTGTCTGTCCTTGATTCGGGACCAGGAAGAAGGCAGCTTGTCGCATTTGACAAACGGAGGGATTTTGTCACCATCAATGAAAAATTCCTTAATTGCGCACAAGGACTCATTGTGCTGTGCAAATTTCTCGGCATGACGCAACATCCGATTAATTAGTTTAGAGTCTTTCAAAGCTTGCTCAGCGGTTTCTGGGATTTTAAATGATAAATCACTGCCCATAACTTCCAGAATCTTTTCAACCTGCGTGTCAAGGCTCTTCTCATATGCTTCCTGCAGGCTGGAATTATACTGCTTAATTGCCTCAATTATCTCACCATCTCCTTTGCAGGCATTGGAAATTTTCCTCTTTGGCTTGTCGACCGGGTTTCTGATAACTTCCTTGTATATTCTGAGGATTGAATTCGCAATGATTGGGATTTCTTCTTTTGGATAATTCTTGGCTTCCAATCCTGCCCATTGAATGGCCAAATCAAATGATTCCTCTGCCATGCCATGTCGCATCATGCCGTCAAACATTGTGTGGACATCTATCAGAGTCCATTTTTTGCTCTTAAGCTTCTTCAGTGGCTGGTTGACAACTGGCATTTTGAAATCGTCATCATTGGTGTCTTCTCCCTCAGAGTCAAAGCCATCCTCGCCCTTTCTCTTCCTTCCCTCCCTGTAGCTGATCAACTTTTTCTTTCTGGGTGGTAAGATTTCAGGCATCATTTGTTTTTTCTTGTTTTTTTCATATTCCTTGGCAGCTTCAGGGAGCAAGGTTTGCCAAAAGTCCTTGTCATTAACATTGGCATCGTTCTCAGCCCCAAAAGTTGCAACTGAAAAGGTGTTGCCTGCTCTCCCTCCAATTTGGCGCTTTTCTGTTCTGTTGGATAATATTTCGTCAATATTTTCTGACATGAATGCTTCCGTTTCTTTTTCTGCGGTTTCATCAGTCTTTAAGCAATGTGCACCATGCTTTAAGAGTTCAGAAATCCTCTTGTCATTTTCAGGATTCTTATCACTGCAAGGGTTTCTTGCTCCTAGGCCGCCCAAGACGGCCTCGTCTAATCCATATTTCCTGGATGATGTATGAAAGATATTTTCCTCGTATGTATCTTTCGAAACAAGGCGGTAAATTGTCACGTCCTTGTCTTGACCAATCCTATGGCATCTGGCCATAGCCTGCATGTGAAAATCAAACCAATTCAAAAAATAGATAATAGGATCAAACCAGTGGCAGTGGACAATCAATTCATATTTAAATGCTTTTCCTACCTGCAAGTCATTTTGAGGATTCCAATCAGAATCATAAATGATGCATGTATCTGCAGCTGTGAGGGTAATTCCCTGGCCCCCAGCTTTTGTAGACAGCAGAAAGATAAAGCCATCACTTGAAGTGCTGAATCGGTCAATGGCCGCTTGTCTGTCTCTTGAACACGTATTGCCATCAATGCGCTCTGTTGGATATTCCATCAATGATGCATAGTCTTCCAACACATTGAGCATAATCTTGAACTGTGAAAATATCAGAACCTTTCTCTTATCTTCTCTTAATTTGGGCAACAGTTTATGTAGCAACTGCATCTTTCCACAGGCAGAAACCAGGAGTTCAAGCTCATTTGCTTCACCTGAATTTCTATTTTTATAGCGTTCAGCCATGTCATCCTCTACTCCATCGCAAAGGAACGGGTGACAACACACTTTTCGCAATTCCATTGCAACATTTTTGAGAGCCTTCATATTCTTGTATGATGCTCCTCCAAGCAGCGCTCCAATTTGATTCTCAAAAATTGCACGATAATACAGTTTTTGTTCTGGAGTAAGTTGTACCCATATAATGCATTCTTCTTTCTCAGGAAGATCTTCAACATCTTCCTTCATTCTGCGCAGTAACAAAGGCTGTAAAGCTTGCTGCAAGTCTGCAACTTGATCAGGTGTCATCCTGGATGCACTCCTGCCGAACCGATCTAGAAAATCTTCTTCACTTGCATACTTTTCTGGATTCAGCAGGTTGAGAATACCATAGAGCTCTTGAATATTGTTCTGGATAGGTGTTCCTGTAAGGAGCAAAATCCATTGGCAAGGAATCTCTGCAATTGCTGTCCTGGTGGCTCCCTTTGTTCCCTTCATTCTATGGGCTTCATCAATAATCATCGTTTCCCATTCAATTTTCTTGAAAAATGTGGCATCACGCATGACATGCTCGTAGGAAGAAAGTACAACATCTGGCTTCACAATCTGGACTTTTCTGCCATCCCTTTTGCACCAAATTTCATGATTATGGATGATTTGCTTATCATTGGCATTCCCGCAATACAGGATACAATTCATATCAGTCCAAGTTTCGATTTCTCTTTGCCAATGCCCCAAGGTCGTCAATGGGGCAATTACAAGGAAAGGACCTGATACACCACCAAATTGACGTTGGAAAGCCATCACTGCGATCGACTGCGCCGTTTTTCCAAGCCCCATTTCATCTCCCAGGATGCAATTCTTCGAAGAGTACCAATTCTTCACCATCCATTTCAACGATTCCACTTGATATGATCTCAGTTTCCTGCCATTATGGAAATCAGGAACATCCGAAGGATTAATTCTGGGAGACTCCTTCTTTCTGCCACGTTCCACCTTTGCAATCTCTGCCTTCTTTCTTGATTCATAGATTTGAATCTTGATCCTATCCTTCTCGCATGCGAGTTTATCTCTACTTTCCCAGGTACATTCAAAGTATGGACATCCGGACCATTTCACCAAGAAATATTGAGTCCCATCAAGATCTTCATCAGTCACAATACGATCGACATTAGTCCATTCTGGATGAATGCCATCAACGAGATCTCCATAAGGGTTTATCTTGCCTTCATGAAGCCTTTTCTCGAAACCCTGAATTAGAGATTGCCTGCCCATATAGACTATCTGATCTCTATCCATCCAAGTTGTCTCACGGTAACTCTTTCCGACGAGCTTCACATGCATTTCCCTATTCCCACTAGCACCCTTTCTGGTAGCCAAGATTGACTCCACTTCGAATGTTCCTAGACGCGGGTGTTCTGAAACCTCAACAAGACCAGCCTGGTCTTCTGCTTCAGATTCATCCTCAGACATATTCACAATGTCTTCTTCTTCTTCGGATTCTGAAGCGAATGCATACGATTGCAGTTTCCTGGCAGCTTGACGAGCCGGTCTTCCAGACTTATTTGTCACCATCCCACCATTCTCCTTGTCTTCTTCTTGATTGGAATCATCCTCGATTCCTCCATTTTGACCAGTTGCTGCAGGGCCATGTCCCTTCTTCGTGAGCCTCTTCCAAGCACGAGGCTCAGGTTTTGCGGGTATCATGGCGTCAATGTCTTCTTCCTCACTTTCAACAATCTCCATGTACGACACGCTTTTGGTTCGTGCCCTTGTGGACCTCCTTTCTCTTGCATTATCTTCCAAACCTTCTTCTGTTTGCACATCTTCATCCTCTTCTTCCGATTCGGTCGCCAGTGACTCTTCATCGCTAGAGTCCTCCAAGTCTTCCTCGTCAAGTATTTCCTCTGCTTCTTCACTCGATTCAGACTGTGGGGCTCGCTTCCCCCGTGCTTGTTCAGGGTGAGCAGAGCCCATGCCCTCAGCCTTCATACGCTTATATCTATCAAAAGTTCCATTTGGTTTGACTTTACCGCATCCAGACGGCCCCGCAGGATATGTCACATCTGCAAGAAACAGCTTTGTCGTGTCGATTCAAAACACACAGTCTGACAGTTGCACCTATACCGTGCCATGGCCGTTCAGATAGCAATATCTATAGTAAAAAGATTGATTTAAATAATAATTTAAAGACAACAAAGATTGATTACGGACCTTCTTGCACCGATTCCATCAAAACAACGTCTTCAACCTCTCGATGGCCTGGACCAACGCTGTGAGGCATGGCGTGTTTCAAACAAGAATTATGTCTTATATCGATCGATTTTACGGAAATTTCAATGCAAGAGCATTTAGAATCAGTTGTAATCCCACCATACTGTCGGTCTTAGGATTATGAAGTGGTTTGTTTGAATTCCGTTGTTAAACAACAGGCTGACTAGGCCTGCTGCGCTTGCGCAGCACGCTCCTACATTACGGTACTGCAGCAGATATCTTCCTCTTCCTAGCCAAGTAGCGCTCCTTGGCCTCTTGAGCCTTCTTCTCTCTCTCTCGCTTCAGTATTTCCGCTTTCGATGCCTCATCTTCCCTTTCTTCTTCTTTTTGAACTGGAGGTTGCTCATGGTTATTGTTGTCATCATGCAAACCACCAGTGGTCTTTTCAGGCACTCCTGGTGAAGGCGCCTCTGCGGGCCGTTTGTCTTCTGTCCTCGGTTGTAAATGATCTATCAATGGCTGCTCAAATGCATCGGTCACCTTGTTCCTGCCATCTGTTGTGGAAGGCCGAGCTAGAGGTGGCTGCTCAATTTCTCCTCTAGCTGAAACAGCCTCCTCTTGGACTTTCGATGCGCTCATTTCACCAAACTCATTTGTCCTTGTTTCATGTTTACTCACAAAATCTACATTATTCTTAAATAGATTGCGATAAAAATCACCCATATGCCCACGCTTCTCCACAGCATTCCTCTCTTCCTCTTCCTTCTTCTTCTCCTGTTCAGCTTTCCACAATTTCTCTTCCTCCAGCTTTTTCCTATAAGCCGATGTCACAAATTTTTCCTTCTCTCCATACAAATAATCTTCAGCCTCTCGTTCTTTTGTCAATCGCTTCTCGTACAAAACATCTTGCTCCCGTTTCCTCTCTTCAGCAGTGTGAAGCAAGCTTGCTATGTACTTGGATTTCCTTTCAATCTTCTCATCCCGCCTAGGCGCAGCTCTAGATTCTTGTATAGATTCATAATGAGCATCATAATCGAATATCGAAGCGTCCTCCTTCAACGCTGCTGCTTGCATCTCCAATACCTTTTTATCAGATTGCTTCGAAGCAGCTTGGGCAGCAATCATGCGCCCTACTTGTGACTTTCCCCCTCCTATACCTTCATTTTCACTACTGCCACTTTCATCATCATCTCCAAAAACGCTAATCTTTGGTTTTAGTCCCTGGCCGTGACTTTGACTCTGTAGACCTGGTCTTCCCAGTGTCTTTTTGTCTTCAGCAGGCTTACGAATTTCCAATCCATACGTGACCCCCCGTTGACCAATAATTAGACCTTTCGGTTTATTATCATTTATATTTTTAAATGAATCCTTTCCTGGGATTTCTCGACCAACGTCCTCCTCTTTACCAGCAGTTTTAATTTTCTCATTCATTTCCAACAACTGTCAACAAGGCTAAACATTGCTCGTCGAAGCCTTTAATGCTATATAAATATTATGAACACAAAAAAATATAATTTACCTATCGCCAAAAAGTAAAGAATGCATATGAAATGGCACATTTCATGCGGCATTTCGTATTGTTCATTTGCAAACAAATAGGCCTATCAAACAGATGTTTAATGGTGGATCAAAACAAAGTAGATGATCACCCTGAACCATCCTCAAGCCATACCATTCCAGGCTAAACAGCAGTATCTATCTTGCATTGCTCCTCCGATAATATAAAAATTTTAAAGTGAATCTTTGTCTCACAGACCAGGATATAAATATGCCCTCTTCAGTAATTTCATCGGCGCAAAGTCACATTGCCCTGCGGCGTGTGGTGAAGGCAGGCCGCAGTGGCCTGGTGCAGCGACCACAGTTCGCCAATGGCGCTGCATATGCTGCAATGGGGTTTAACAAGCAGCAAAATCCTACTGCAATGTCCAGTCGCTCACAAGTGGTGATGGTGCGTGGCGCATTGCGTTCTTCTTGGAGTCTCTGGTGGTGGCGGAGTGTTTTCGGCGTGGGAGGCATTGAGTTCAGATGGGTTGTTCGGGGTTGATTGCATTGTGTATGGGATATTGTTGGTACATTTTTAGAAATATGATTGGAAACGGGAAATGGGTTGCGAAATTGGGCCCTTTGTGTGTCATGTCGACGAATGAGCCAATTCTTTCTTGTGTTTTGCAGACTGCTGCTGCTGCTGATACTTCTGGAGTAGAAAACACGGCTGCGTATGGATCATACGAAACGATGGTTGTTCTTCGCCCGGATCTCAGCGATGAGCAGAGGGATTCAGAGTTAGCCAAGTTTGAAGCGTTCCTGAGGAAACACGGTGCAGCAAAAATTGAAGTTACAGTGAGGGGTCGCCAGAGGCTGGCATACCCAATGAAAGGCTTTTCAGACGGTATATATGTGCTGTATACATTTGAAGCAGACCCTAGCGTCGTTTCCCCAATGCAGAAGATGCTCTCTACTCCAACTGCTGGGGCAGAGCTGAATGTTTTGCGCCATATTTCATTCCGTGTGTAAAGCCCTTACGTAGTTCTTTGTCCAGTTTTCGAAACACATTGAAGCCCTTGAAGATTCTAGATAGACAAGGATGTATCCCTTAAACTAACGACAAAAGATGTACTGCGCATGCAGAATGTCTTTTTGCAGGGAATTTCTTTGACTTTATACTCTCATTGGGTACATTTTCAAGTGCAACAGTAGCAGTATTAATGTAACAGTAGCATTTACAAATTTCACATAGCTATCATATACATAAATCTATTACGAAAGTTCAAATCCTGAGTTAGAATTCACTGCGTACAATAATTTTTCCCGTAGAATGCTTTCCCGTTGGTATGGTGGTAGCCGCAGTGTATTGAAGCATGTGGAGGCCGTAGGGAGTCTATCTCGACGGCTGCTGCCCTTGAGATAGGATTTGAAAAATCCTATATCTGAGTCCACCATTTGAATAGTGAAAGGAGGATTCAAATGCTCATACCCTCCTAAAGGTGCAGCCTCTGTCCCAGTAATAAATCGTAGCACAGATCGTACAGACTTTTCATCCAATTTTTCCATGACGCTCCAAAATAGTTTGACGGATCTTGAGCTTGAGGTATAGCCTCCTTTATATACAGTATGTCTCTTGATATCGTTAATGTCAATCAGGCCCATCGGTCCTCCTCCAAGCAGCCTGTTAATTTCTGCTGGGGAAAATATTTGAAGCCATGGCAAAGCAATGACACCCTGCAGCCCTTTGGCAAAAGCACCAGAGGAAGCAACCATACGCTTTCGTAAGTGCCAGTCAGACAGCAAGTGAATGTATCGAATCTTGTTTTCTTCAGTCACGGGAATATCTCGACCTCCTGGCACTAGTTCTTCCTCAACCAACTCTCCAAAAAGGTCCATCTCAACTGTGAAAAAAAGGCTTAGACTTTTGATAGTATTCGCGTCAAATTGTTTGATAGATTGAAGACTGTGGTAAATTTGTGGATCTAGCTGTTGCAGGTCATCAATGTTTGGGACTTTGCCTTGAAGTTTGGCAATGAAAAATGGTGACAATGGGAAATTAAGCAAAAGACCTTCATACATTGCTTTGCCTACAATCGCACCGGCCAGCTCTAGCAAGATCTGACATTCATCAGATACTTCGGATAGAGAGGAAGGGAACAATGAAGAATTTTCAGATGTAGACGCAAATACTCCTCTCTGGGGATCGCAGATTAATGACATAGCCACATCTAGCAACTCTTTGGTTAAGCCACCAACGTCAATTCCAGCTTCGGGCCCTTGGTCATTGATGAATGTAACTCTCATGGGTTTTCTAAATAGACTCCAATTATTGGCAGTCTGCCGCAATATATCTTCCAACACTCGATTTCGATGAACTTGCAATCGTATCATGCTGCTTCTCTGGGTATACCCAAGTCTGCATTTAAAATAAATCATCAAAGATCATCTCAAAGTTGACCAAATGCATCCTTTGTTCTTACAAATCTTCAGCGTACCCCAATTTGTTGGACCACACCAGTCTTTGGAAATACTGCACCCTCTCATTGAAAGGAATGGCGTATGGAATAAGTTTCAGTACTCCTAAGATTCCAGTCATTGAATTCACTCCAATTTCTTGCTGCTCAGCATCAACTGTCGATAAAAGATCGTTCTTTGAATTTCTTAGGCACATTTTAGTCTCATTATATGGGGACAGCCATACTTGTTCATCGCAATACGAGTGCCTTGAACTCTTTTCAAAAAGGGAAGATGCAATGGATCCCATGAACGATAGGATGTCATTCTGTAATCGAGAGTCAAAAATGCCTGCAATTGGCTTGTCTTCTATACATCCTCTCTCATAGTTTAGAGGAATTAATGTCCTAAAAGTCAGCCGATTGCACAAGGCAGCAATTGCACGCTGATGATCTACAGAGAACACTTTCTGCCTTTTGAAGATTTCATGATCATCTGCAATCTTAAGATATTCATCATAGGCTGCAACAAATACATACAGAATATGTAATTCATCTGTTCTAAAGCTATAAAGCCCCTTCCTATGCTTTTGCGTGTGGATAGTTGCTGTCGAGTCTTTGGCCAGGGTTGCAGGAAGAGTGAGCAGGTTCAGAGCAATCCATCCCCATGCATCCCTTAGGAAGGCTTCATTGAACGCAACAGAACATATAATACTCTTATTTTCTTCTATCAATCGAATTATATGTGAGTAGAGCCTCGAGGCATCTCGTACATCGAGAATGGAATGCATCATCTCCAAGACCCACTTGCAACTGTAGAAATCATTTAAACTACTGGTATCTTGCATCTTTATTTCTTGCGAACAGCTAGCCATTACCTTGTCTAAAATAGGGTAAACAGTGCAATGATACTCCTTGATATAACCTTTTAGGACATTAGGATCTTGTTTGCCTGAAGAAACATACAATATTCTTGTATAATTTGCAGCCAATGACAGCAGATCAGACGATTCACTGCAGTCCCTTGTATATCTACGTATCTCCTTTGATAGCCTCCAGAAATAAGATTCTGATGCAATCATCTCAATCTTTCTTGACTGCAAAATACCTACCAAACCTGTTACGGTGAGAACTCTTGACACCATATACCTGACAGCAACAGAATCTACTAAGTGTGCATCCTGTTCTTCATATGCATCCCTGCCATCCTGTCGAACTATTGAAATCTCGATTTGGCTCCCAATGTACGACGATATAGCATTTTGTAACATTCGAACCTTTGATGGGTCTTCACCATTGCATCTCTTATAAAGTTTAAGTAGTGATACACCTCGCACAGCAGCATGGCAAGTCATTGGAAGATTCCTCCACCAAGCAATCAACCGTTTCCTGGCTTCACTACAGGACGCTTGGACACCATTCTTCAATTTGAATTCATTGAGATATAATATACAAGTTTTATCCGCGAGAAGCTCTACTATACGAGCAGCAGCACACTGTGTTGCCAGATCCAGTCCATTGGACGAAGAAGTGTCATCGTCTTCACAGACACCGCTTTCTGATGTCGTGTGTATGGAGCGAATCGAGACACCCATCACCGCGCAGCACAAAATGACAAGTTTCTTTAAACAGTGTACAAGATCGCTTACGAAATCTTCAAGTTCGTCCTCATCCTGCAGCAAGGCCATCTCAGAAGGCGTTCCATGATTACCCTTTAGACCCACTTCAGGTTGCGCATCGTTCTGCTCTGTCAAACCCTTCAAAACTAAGGACAAAGTATATACCAGAGATCCGTAGTCCGGTATGGAACCACTTTCACGTATTTCAATATCAGCCCCACCTTGAAAACCAATATGTCCAGGTTCAAACTTAATTGGAGAACCCATCTGAAGCTCTGCTCCCTGCATCAGTGCATCAATGCTGACTCCCCATGGAGGCATATGCACAGCATAACATAAAGGCAGTAGACAATATATAGTCTCGTGTATGGAAAGAGCAGTACCATACTTCGCTTTGCTCCCAAATTCCTTGACGAGACGGGTGTAGAATGAGTGTCTGCTTTGCTCCCTGTCTTTATGAGCTCGGTAGTGCTTTTGGATTACCAGAGCAGCAGCAGGGAGCGCTTTTTCATATTTTCTTCTTTCTCGCTCCTTTTTTACTTCTCTTAGAGTTGATATACGATCTTTTACTTGCTCACTACGCCCACGCAGGGTTACACCTGACTTTTGCTCACCAAGCACATGGGCAGAATAGGTACCCATTGCCCTCTTTCCCTCTAATCAACTCCTCTCAAATGCATTGAACTCCGAGCATTGAAATTTGACGATACGATGCGAGTTCTAATAACACAATGTAATGATTTGAGAAATAGTCTGGTTCTTAAGGTTTCTGAAATTAAGACTAAGGGTGCATCTGGGCGCGCTGCGACTCAAAACGTGCTCTGAATTATTGGTATAATTTGCACGGAAAAGCAATTTGATCTCATTTTGAAAAGCCGATCCCGTCATATAGGGTTGAAAATTAGAACAATCTCCTGGTATCACTTTTTCGTGGTCCCTCGGCGTTTGTTTGTGGCTGTGATCTACTGATAGCCACTGACGGTGTGGTATTCGTCTATCCATCGAGTATATGGTACAGGCTTGTGGGATCAGTGTTTTGAAACACACTGCTGGTCTTCGTAAAGCGAAATACTCAATCCCTGGGGGTGGAGGAACAGCTCGATTAATATTGTCAAGGCTTCAACGTCGACCTACGATGTCCGCTCAGACGTTGCAGGCTGTTACGGGTCAGGATGTGAACAGTGATTACGATCTACTGACGTCAAAATTGAAGGATATCAGCGCTTTAGGGGGAATAAGTGGGCTGCTCGGATGGGATGAGATGGTCCAACTACCCCCTCAAGCTGCAAGTGCACGAGCACAACAGAAAGCCGCTCTGGCTGGTGTAATTCACGAAAAAAGCGTCGATAAAGAACTAGGAGAGATTCTCAAAAGGTTACAGAATGGCGATCTTTCGGGGCTTGGCGAATATGAGCGTGCTACTGTGAGGGAAGCAGCCAGGGAATACAGAAAGTCGTCTTCAGTGACTGAGGAGCTTGTAAAGAGGGAAGCAACATTGGAGTCAAAGGGTTACGCGCAGTGGGTTAAAGCCAGGGGATCTTCAGACTTTTCTCAATTTGCGCCAGTGCTGAAAGAGTGGATTAATGCGAGGAAAGAACGTGCTGAGATGGTTGATGCCTCCAAAAAGCCGTATGATGTTCTGGCCGATGATTATTCAGCAGGATTGACTGCTGCCAGAGTGACAGAGATATTTGATGCGGTAAAGGAAGGTCTGATACCTTTTCTGTCTGAAATAAGAGAAAAAGGCGTCGCTCCAGATGCCGCTTGGTTGGAAGGGGAGTTTGACACCGATAAGCAGGCAAAAATGTGTGAAGAGATTGCAGTTGCAATTGGCTTTGATACCTCTAGGGGTCGACTTGACGTCTCGGTGCACCCTTTTACCGGTGGAACGCATCCCACTGATGTCAGAATGACGACAAGATTCAAGAATAATGATGTGACTGAAGGTTTGACAGGCGCTATACACGAAACAGGACATGCATTGTATGAACAAGGAAGAAACCTTGATTTTGATGGCCTGCCTGTTAATTCAGCAGCAGGCATGGCAATACACGAGTCTCAGTCTCTTTTATGGGAACGCATGGTCGGGTTGTCGCTCCCTTTTTCGAATTATCTGCTGCCAAAGCTTCGAGAAACCTTTCCAGGGGCATTTGATGAATCAAAGACTCCCGAAGATTTATACAAGGCAATGAATATTGTCAAGGTTCCATCATTGATCCGAGTTGAATCTGACGAAGTCACATATCCTATGCATATTATTCTAAGGTTTGAGATTGAGAAGGCTTTAATCGAAGGCGAGATTGATGTTGACGATGTTCCTAAAATTTGGAATGAAAAGATGCAAAAGTATCTTGGAGTAACTCCAGAATCTGATGCGAAGGGTTGCCTGCAAGACGTGCATTGGAGTGCCGGTCTATTTGGGTACTTTCCCACGTATACTCTTGGGGCAATGAGTGCAGTTCAGATCTTTGACGCTGCAAAGAAAGATCTCCCAAACCTGGAATCCGACATTAGTGAAGGAAACTTTGCTCCACTCAAGGCATGGCTGAATGAGAAGGTGCATTCCCTTGGATCTTTGTATCCGACTGCAGATGATTTATTAGTAGCAGTCACAGGAGAACCTCTCGATCCATCCATCTTTCTGGACTATCTTAAAACTAAGTACAGCAAGATATACAAGCTTGCATAAGTGGTATTTCTGTATGATAAGATGAATCATTTTCCATGAAAACATGTCACTTTATCTATCTATAAACCTTATTTTAACATTTTGCTGAACTCATAACCGGTTCCCTTGCCGTCGTTAAACTGTTTCACCCTCCCTGGCCCTATTTTTTTCAGCAGTCTCATTGCAATATTAGGCAGATACTGAACAAGGTATCCCATCAGCAGAATTGGGTGATTTGAAATCCAGCACTCGTCCATTTTATGATATGCAGCTTTGGCAACAAGGTTTGCGACTACGTTGGCAGATACTCTCTTTTTGCTGTTGCTCGAATTCTTTTGGGGAATCAATCCATCTTTTCCATAAACCATTCGAGCCTCGGATGAATCTGAATGTATTGGCCCTGGGCAGACCACTGTTGAATAAATACCACGCGCAGACAACTCAGACGACAAAGAGAGGAAGTAAGACTTTAATGCACTCTTCGCTGCCGAGTATACTGCTTGCCCGGGCGACGGCACGCAGGCTGCCATACTGGCAATAACAATATGGTGTCCTTTGCCATACTTTAGCATAGCAGGCAAGCTGGCTCTCGCGACCGCTATCTGTCCCAACAAATTCTTCTCTATCAATTCTCGAGCAACATTATAATTTGTCATTTCTACAGCAGCATGCTGACTAGCTCCAGCATTATGGATGATGTAGTCAACTCCAGGTCTGCCAAATTGTTTGAAAGCTTCATCTGTCACTGTCTCAATTTCTGAGTAGTCTGCTGTGATATCCAGCGGCAAAATCACCACATCATCTTCTAGAGCATATTTCAGGCACTGGAGCTTCACCTGCTCTAATTTTTCAACGCTCCTGGAGGAAAGAATCAATTTGGCCCCTAATGAGGCAAAATGAAAGGCCAGTTCTTGACCCAGTCCTTTCGAAGCACCGACTATCCATACCACTTTGCCTCTATACGCATTTGATGGGGGATCCCTTTTCGAAAATAAATCAAGATCACAATTCGCCAATAAAAATGTCATTATCTTTCGAAGGGTATGCAGGGCGATCGCGCATATTACTATTTCTTGCCAACCTATACCTGAATTGACTAAAAAATCTTGAATTGCATCACCAATGGATTGCATTTGGCGCATCGTCGATCTAAGAGCGATACGATTTCTATTTTTGATTTGAAAAAATTCCACGGCCGAGGTCCTCAACCGACACAGTCCCGTATCACAACCTCTTGAAAGCCTGGTTTGAAAGCAGTTAGTATGTGCCTCCCTATGATGCGGATAATGTGCCCATTTGGTGCAATTTATTACAGTCATTTGATTACTAAAATTTTGTAAACTAATGGCCGATCGATCGGCTTCTATTATTCAGACAGCGCTGCCAATAGCAGCCTCAATCCTGGGTTCTATCAACTCTCTTGTTAAATCCACAAGGGAAATCTGCTGACTCAAAACCAACGCAAAAGCAGAGGTTCTCATCAGATCAGGGTCCTCAAATTTGATTGAAAATCCATCGCGCTGCAAATGCATCATGGATAATTGCCTAAATATATAGCGCATCTATTTATAGGTTTTCTTGTACCAGTTGAGTTTGTCCAATTGCATTGATGCACCAACCATACACACAGCCAATAGATCTAGCAAACAAACAACAAACAAGAAAGCAAACGCACCGTCACTCCTGCATTGCGTTCCTCATTACTATACCCATACATGCCTTCACTCTGACGAAACGATGATCTATTTCTCAAAGTGTGGCTGACAAAGTCTGAAACTCCATGGGCCTCTAGAGGACCGCTTGACTCATTCTCATCAATAGAATCCAGGGCACAGACCCATGCCCATCCTGACGACTCAGATGCTTTAGGATGTGCTATTCCTAGTTGTGCCATAGTCATGTAGATTATGCTCAACCACCTCGCAAAAAGTGTCGCTGACACATTATTTCCTCCAGGGGGTCTTGCAACTTTAATGCCATTCATCATACCACCACTCTGTGCAAACTCCTCATCTCGCAATGCCAGGAAAATCTCATCAGCAGTCCATCCAGCTACATAAGAATATGCCGCAGTCTTGACAAAATATTTGGCAGATCTTTGATAACCAAGTGCGGCACCATTAAAAGCAATCAAAAGCCTGACTGCAGCAGATCTCAAATCTTTATTATAATCTTCTATTTTCAATGGATCTCCAGCAAGCGGATCAGATGGACTATTCAGTTGACCTTTGATAAATCCAATATTTGCCACTGGTGGCTTGACAATATCGACACCTGATTCTTCCCTTGCCGAGGAAGCAGGAAACGGCAATTCCATCAAAGTTGGAAGTTGAAGGCCCCGGGCAACTTCCAGCGTGATGACAACCAATCTCGAATTTTGCTGCATCACATTCACAAACTGACTTTGTCCTCCTGTTTCCATCCCTCCGTCGCTCCCACCCTGCATACTTTGCTGCAACTGTAAACGGAACAAATCCATGCCCTCTATGAATTGCTGCACCCAGTGTACAACTATCCCTCTCAACCCTTCAACCATTCGCATCGATTCATCGCTCATTCTAGACTCTTCTTCGTCTTGTTCGGACACGCCACTATACTTTTCCAGTCCAATTTCTTTAAGCGTCAGGTGAATCACAGACGTCCAGGTCAGCATAATGTCAACCATCACTGGAGGTGCAGGCTCACCAGAACTAAGTGTCGCCAGCGCAAGAGCAATCTTCAACCCATCAAGAGTATACCCACGACGATACATTTCAACCACCGTCTCCACCAGGCATTTTGACGCAAACAGTGATCTATTTTGACTTGCAAGGAAGCACAGTAGAATGGCCTCAGAAAATTTAGACTCTTCCGATGCATCCTCCATAGGCATTTTGGATGCTCCTTCAGGACCACTTTTACCGATAATCGATTTTCTGCAAGACATTCCCGCAGCTCCGTAGTACTGCCGGTAGCACAATGCATACTGTTCCCGAAAGCTGGTTTCCAAAGGCTTCTGGCTCGAGACTCTCGAACTGTATCCGCAGCCGCCTCGCACAGCACTCGCTGGCCCATGCATTGATCTATGCATCGCATTGTAATTAAAAAATCTGAATCTTCCTGAACGACATTGTACGGCAGATTTCCGGAAGGAAACCGAAGCTAATCGCATGGTTCACCTCAGACTGTATACCTTGACTTGGCGGAAAGTGCCTTTCTTCACCTGGAAACGACTCCGCTCGGTCAAATTAATGAAATTATATGCATAAACGTTACAATTATATGCCACATTCTCGCTTATTGATGCTTTTACTCTACAGTAGTAGGGTTCTTTTGCATGGCGCTCCGAGTACTACGGCAGTGCTGGGGATCCCCGCGCCGGGATCCTCCGGAGGAGTTGAGTTGGTTCCATCATCATTCAAAGTTGCTTTGTCTATAAGTACCATTTTATAAATGAAATTGATACAAAAAGAATACAAAAAGTATTGATATTGACTGAAAATGGTGTTAGTTCAGTGTTTTTTAGCGGAAAAAGTGGCTTTACTTTTGAAACATGAGGAATGTAGAATGCAAGCGACAACAATTCTATGATTACTAGCAGAATCATTCTACAGTAGCCTTTTATTATTATAAATGTTTATATTAGATATAATAATGGCATTTCTGCACAGAATCGCTGTATCCATTGGCTCGTGTGTCGAATAAGGGAGTGAAATTCATGAAGGCTTGGAGGACAACTCGAGCATATTTGTCTTATTTCCTTGCAGTGATTCTTCTTTTGCAACCGCTATTATATTGGAGAGTATCGTCATCAAGAAATGGACCACAATTTAGGAAAATATCAGTCACTCGGCATAGAAAGTTTTTGGGCCGTCAGCATATTTCCAAGTATCTGCTCTACTCACCCCAACTGGGATTGACGAATCAAGTCATAGCAATGTGCCATGCTGTTTTATGGGCTGAGAAGCTCAAACGTATTCTCGTCGTGCCACATATAATATGGCCAAGAGCAAGCGATATTCTGAAACCGCATCACAGCCTGGTGCCTTATGATGATGTATTTGACTTGACATTGTTTCGTACGACGTGGCCAAATATTCCTATTGTGAGCATCCGAGATCTGGATGAATCGATCCTGCAAGGGATTGACAAAGTGTATGGACTGGAAAGGAATCCAAATGCGGACATATTGGAGCATCATTATTTTGAGAGGGTTATCGGTAGAAAATCGTTGCAGTATGAGAGCATCAGACAAGCAATTGTCAAAGGGGATACCATTGGTGTCAACTCGAGTGATGCAGTGTCACGGATGGGGCACATGATTGACGAAGACGTTCTCGCGTTCGACGGTTTCTTCTTCACCCCATTTCTAGACAAGATTGAGAACGTGTCTCGTCTCTGGACGGTTTTATCCGAGCCAGTTGATACTCTCAGGAAACTGGCCGGTGGGTTTGTCTCTGAGGAAACAACAGCAAGCAGCAAGGAGCAACCTCTGGTCTGTATGCACGTGAGGCGGGGCGACTTTTCCGAGTACTGCGCAAGTCAAAAGGTTGCTTGGGTTGACGAGTTGGCTTCTCAGAATTATAGCTGTTTTGTTGACGATGCTCGTATCAAAGCAACAATGGATAAGTACATTGTCGATCGTCCCTCCAAGATACTTTTGCTTAGTGACAGCGCTGCAGATGAGTTGAAGCACAAGCACAATTACAACAAAATATTCACCTCATCTGACGTCCATTCATACGTCTTGAGCAACTTTGAAGGAGACCTATCTGCCGTAGATGTGATTTCGGCAGTAACAGAGCAAAATATATGTGCCAAGTATTCATCCACCATTATTCTAAACAGGTTTAGTACGTTTAGCAGGGGAATATTTGCCAGACTGTCGCCAGACCATATCCATCCCCAGGAGGTACTTTGGTGGTAGTCCTATGTACCATGTGCCGTGCTCAGATTGCCTCAAGAGTGAAAATAATGCATTCATTATTATTACAAAAATATATTTATGACAGTAATTACGATGTAATGATTTTGCTTCAACCAAAACAACACAGGACGTGCACATTCCTTGGAGTCAGTAAACCTCAATGTCTTCGGAATGCAGCACCTCGTCTCAATTCTCAGGCCTCTGATTGGGCTCCATTCGATAATAATTCAAGCAAAAATATTCAAAGAATTGTGGAATCTCAGATCGGTGTGCGTAGTTTTGAAAAGCCGTATGCACCTCCTCCTGACAATCCATGTCAAGAGTGCAAAGGAACAGGGAGGACAGTGTGTGGAGTGTGTGGGTTCGTGACTGTATTTCTGGTTATCTACAATATTGATGTAAAGTTGGAATACTTTGATTGAATTATTTATACTTTGACGTATCGTCATGTATACACAAACATACAGGGGTAAAGGGAGAACAAACTGCCAAGAGTTGGAGGTGCTTCCTCATGGGACCTGGCCTTGCTGGTGTAAAGCGTGCAGATCATCTGGACTTTGGTTGTGTCAATCGTGTTTCGGTACTGGCATACTTAGAGAGCCGATTGGGTTCCGAGTATAGTAGATTTTCTGTCCAGCAGCTTTTTGTATAGCTACACCATTCAAAACGGATGAATTCATCTGGAAACGAGTTTATAAAGTCGAATCCAAATTTGGCCAGCTAAGTTCAATTCAATGTAAATAATATCACTCATCATCATCATCATGATACATTACACGATCTAAATTTCTAGTGGTAGATTAAATAGGAACGATCGACGGGGAATAGAGCGTTTCTGAAGGTAAAGCAAGAAAGAATACACGACAAACAAACATGGCCTTGTGCAGGGGTGGTGCATCGAAATGTTTCAACTTTGGTATCAAATTCTTTTCAAATAACATGGGTATAGATTTGAAAGAAGTTGTGCGAGGAATTACAACTACGAATGGCTGCTGGAGGCTGAGAGAGGCATCTCCGGCCACGACGTTTTCGTCCAAACGTACTGGTACGTGTTCATATATATTGTTGTTTCAGCCAGGGTCAACGAATCAACAAACAATTGTCGATTGTATTGTATTATTCATCTTTGACTTGCAGGGGAAGATGGTGGGGAAATGCCTCGTCCAGGGCCGGAAAAGCCCGAGTTGGTGGACAAGTATTTAGGACTTGCGACTGCATCTCGTAAAGAGGAAGTAAAGTCTGACATTCAGCAATCCATTCTCAAGTTTCAGAGATTTGAAGGAGATACGGGTTCTTCTGAAGTGCAAGTAGCTTTGCTGACGACCAAAATAGCTGCCTTAGCTGGTCACTTGAAGAGTCACGCTAAGGATCACTCTTCTAGGAGGGGTCTGAGAGCAATGCTAAACCAACGTAGAAAGCTGCTTCAGTATCTGAGGCGTACCAAATTTGACAATTATGCTAATTTGATTGCTAGAATCGGTTTGAAGGATTCCTTTGGACCCCAAGACAGATTTAGCCAGCGGTACAAAACTAAATAACTTTTTTTTTTTTTGGTTTGTGTACTGCCTTGAGACAAAAAGTGATGATAGATGCATTCATCTTATTATACCATGGTATTTATTTAACATCAATGTAAAAGAGATATGAAAGTGGTCATTCAGAGAGTTTTACATGCGAGCGTGACAGTAGACGGCGCTGTCGTGGGTCAGATTTCAAACGGATTAATGTGCTTGGTTGGCATTCACGCGGAAGATACACAGGCAGACTCAGAATACATTGTCAGGAAGATTCTAAATGCTAGACTTTGGCCATCAGAGAAGAAGGCTTGGGATCTTTCGGTTATGCAGTCAGATCATTCCGTGTTGTGTGTGTCTCAGTTCACATTAGATTGTAGGTTTCAAGGAAACAAGCCGGATTTTTCCAAGGCGATGCCACCACAGGCAGCAAAGGAATTTTACGAAAATTTTCTTGAAAATCTCAAGAATGCGTACATGCCCGGTCGCATCCAGGATGGAATTTTTGGAGCCAAAATGAAGGTAACATTAGAAAATGATGGTCCAGTAACAGTCATCCTGGACAGCAAGAACCGATAGCATTATTATATATATATACATATATATATAGTACTACTAGTAGTTAGTTATACTAGTTAGTTACAATGAGTTGCGCCTCTGGCACAACGCAATACCATTCTCTTAAGTTTGAATAATACAATATTGTAAACTGTGCATTACTAAGTAATGTAATCTTAGTAAATTTACCCTAGTCGACTAGTAGATCTTGCACCAAGCAAGAAGTACCAAGCAATCATGCATTATTTATTCAACTTGGCGTTTGTAATTTAGTATACGGAAATAAATTTCAACAGCAATAATTAGCAAATATCAACTACCGGGGCCAAAACAACGCCAGAAGTACACCCAGCATTGCAATTCCTGTCCCAACCCAGTCACCTACATCTGGCTTATCACCATCTAATGCCCAGCCCCACAGATAGCTCAGCAGAATGAAGAATCCACCATAGACAGCATATATTCTACCAAACGTATCCAAAGGTTGAAGCGTCGGAATAAATCCGTACGCTATCAAAACCAGGCTTCCAACCACTGCCCAGTACCACCCTCTCGACTCTCGAATCGTCTGCCAAACCATCCAACCTCCTGCAATCTCGGCAATACCTGCTAGAATGAACAGGGCAATGCACGCCACAACTTTGCCTGCTGTCCACTCAATTTCCTTGTCCGTGGCAGAGTCGTTTGGCGCAGGAGCAGGAGCCAACTCGCTCATGGCGAAATGCGTTGTTTGGCGAAACGTTGTAATCTTATGCTCGAATGATTAGGTATTATTTCCATTTAATCCATGAATAAAATATTATCTAAAATGGATTTTTAAATAGTATCAGCAATCGATATGAGAAAGTCAACTCCCAGACAGAAATTTCCTCGTTTAAAAGACACACAACGAATCATTCGTGTATTGAATACCGCAAACTTTGCTGTTTGAAACAGTACCACTGTATTAATACAATATTGAAGACATGGTGGATAACAACAATGTTTATTGTTTGCTCTAGTAGGAAATTAGAAAACAATCATTTTGTTGCTACAGAAGCAGCATGTTGCCTCTCATCATCACGAGAATTCTCGTTTTCCATGCGAATAGTGAAGAGCCGGCTCTTTAGCTAAAGATCTGAATTCAGATCCCCTCGAAGGGCGCCCTTTAGAGGTAACCATGGCGCCCAAAACAGATGCCGCAGTACCAGCACCTTCCCAACAGCTTCTTACTTCTCAAGGTTGCTTCCTCGGACGTAAAAACGCCCATGTTAACAATATCATTGGTGCAAGTGTAGCGCAAAGTATCTTCCAATCTTATTTTTTCGATATATTTTTTGTAAATCCTTTGGTTGAATTGAAGAGGGTTCCTGAAGTCTGACCTGGACTTTGATACTCAACTCAAAAGATATTGCTCGATACGTTTTCTGCAGCTGGCTTTTTGGGACAGTGTGTTCCAACGAATGCCCATAAACTTAAAAGAATCTGTAACTTAACTTATTTACTAAAATATTTTGGAATACTACGGGGAAGTACGTAAAAGACTTGCAATGCAAACGCAAGGCTACCAAGGTGCAGCAGCAGTGCCAGACCATGAGGCTATGCATGATACTAAAGAGGATGCTTCCACCATGGATGACATGGATTCTCCATTGTTCGAAACGGATGACTTTAGAATTTGGTGTATGAAAGTAATACCATGTACAAAGAGATTTGTTCACGATTGGACGGTGTGTCCTTTTGCTCATGCTGGGGAAAAAGCTGTTCGGAGAGACCCTCGGTCTCACACGTACACTGGTATAGCATGCCCGGATATGAAGGATAATGGAGGCTGTATTCGAGGGGATGCCTGTCCGTATGCTCATAATGTATTTGAATATTGGCTGCATCCAACCAGGTACAGGACACAGCTGTGTAATGATGGTCCTACTTGCAGAAGGAAGATTTGTTTCTTTGCTCACGACTTGAGTCAATTGCGAAATCCAAAATCCAAGCCGTATGTATCGCCTGAAGTGCTTGCGAAAGTTTCTCTGGATGCTATACGAATCGAGCAGGGGATTGGAAAGGAAGGTTCTGTTGCCCCTGTTGCCCACAAGAATGATGGTAGATCAGTGCAGGCCTTATCTGGAAGCATGACCCCTCCTACGCCATGGAATGGCAATGGAAAATATCGCCATGCTCAAAGAAAAGGGAGGGGGGCTTTCAACATGAATTTTGACTCTGGGAGCGACTCTGTGAGACACAGTGGAAGCTGCCATGATAACTCAAGCCATGGGGGATCTGCTCCGAGCTATACACCTGTTCGCCTCAGCCATGATTTCATCCAGCAAAATGAAGTCATGATTCCGATTCAAAGAAGCTCAGCTCCAGTATCTTCTTGGGAAAGGAGGAGATTTTTACACGGTGGAGCCGGTGCTCAAGGGCCAGTACGCCTCTCTGCTGATGGATTTCAAGGACATTCATCCACCGGACAAAGGATGGTACTTCCTGATCATCGTCACCATAGACTCTCTCAAGAAGAAGAGCTTTCAAACACTTTGAGAATGCTTAAATTGTCTTTGGATAACAAGGGACAGGGGATGGATCATAGCGAAACGATCAACACGCTTCATAGCTTGCTGCAAGAAGCTGCCAGGGGCCAGGAGGAGAAGGTCGAATACACATCCAAGTGGGCTAGTGAAACTGCAGCCACATGGATTGCTGCAGCTGTCAGTGATTATATTCCCAATGGATCATCCTTGACTGGGGATGAGGGGCAATCGCCTTCACACAATCAAAGATGATTGTTTTCTTCTTTATCTTTATCAAGCATGTATCTGATGGTTGTTTTTTTCCATTCTTTCAAGACAAGTATTATTTGCACCATTTCCTTCTCTGAAGAAGAAGGCATGATATTATTGGGTTTTATCTGTTTGATTTCTGTCGTGCTTGTGTAAATAAACATGCAATGTTAATAACTTAATGGAGATAAATAAAGTAAATTTTCTTGATTTGAGATTGGTTACGGTCACAACTGGTATAGCTCAAAATTATGGGGCTTCAAATTTGCACTTTGAATTGAGTTTGAAATAGAGTACCAACAAACATGTTGATTCACAAAAAATGCAAGGATGGCCATGTTACCCATATATATTTTTGCGAAATGAATAGCACTTTGTTCGATGAAAGTAATCGATGTTCGAGGTAAAGTGCCGGTTGCTGTTGCAACAAGCAAGCATGGGTCCATCACTTTCAGAAGAGCAGTTGACCGAGATAGAGGAGCAATATCTCGGCTGATTCTTCAAGAGAAACTGAATCCTCTGTTTCTAGATCCAAAAAATTTTGTCGTTGCAAGTGAAGAGAATGAAGTTGTCGGTTGTGCGCAGTTGCGGGGCATTCCCTTTTCGGGGACTGTACGTGGGGAGATGGAACTGTCTTCAGTCGTAGTGAAGGAGGGATTCAGGTATTTTCGCTTGCTTTTAAAACGAAATTTTTTATTTTGATCTCAGTCGCAACATTATTGCCCATTGATTTTCGTAGATCACGTGGTATTGGGTCAAACTTGATACAAATTTTACTTTTTCAACAAGACGGAAAAATGGCCCCTAGGAATGCAGATGTCTTCCTGATGACGACTTCAAATAGAGAAGGATTTTATTCGCGTTTTGGGTTCAAGAGAGTCGTGGAGAATGAACAGATACCTATGTTGCTGAGAGTTGAAAAACTGCTTGGAACCCCAATAGCAAAAGCAGTGGCTGGCCAGGCTTTGCTTGTTATGACGAATAGATCTTAGTAGAAATCAAACATATAGAAACAAATGAATGGTATATAATGGCATATTCAATCGTAATAACGGTATCTGAATTAATTAATTGTACCCATTCATGATAAAGGGGTCAATGGGCTTACCTAGCGCATAGACCACAAAGCCAATCTTTCTCAACTTGTCATGGTCAAGTATGTTTCTGCCGTCAAACAGGAATGCGGGCTTTTGCATCTGATCGTAAATTTTATGATAATCATACTGCTTGAATTCGTCCCATTCTGTTAAAACACAAATGGCGTGGGCTCCCACCGCAGCTTCCATGGGATCCTTTGAAACTTTGATCATCCTCTCATCAATAGGGGTATGCGGCCTGCTTGGATGATCCCATTCAAATTTGGGAGTAGCCAAATCAAGCCTAATCTGTCGCTCCTCAACCTTGGGGTCGTAAATGTATAAGTCTGCGCCATCCTCCATGAGCCCTTTACAGACATCAATGGCTGGCGTCTCTCTTGTATCCCCAGTATCCTTTTTAAAAGCAAATCCATAAATAGCCACTCGTTTTCCTTTCACTGTGTTAAACATTGCAGATATGACTCTTTCTACAAATCTCTGCTTTTGATAGTCGTTCATGGCGACGACTGATGCCCAATACTCAGCAACACTGCTCAACCCAACTGACTCGCAGACATATACAAGGTTCAAAATATCTTTCTGAAAACAGGATCCACCGAATCCAACAGATGCATTCAAAAACTTTGATCCAATTCTGCTATCTGTACCAATAGCATTGGAAACTTGTTGAATGTCGGCACCAGTAGCTTCACACAGAGCTGAAATCGAATTGATAGAGGAAATCCTTTGAGCCAACATGGCATTAGCTGTCAATTTGGATAATTCAGCGGACCACAAATTTGTCTTCAAGATTCTCTCTTCTGGAATCCAATGACTGTAAACAGAAGCTAGAACATCGATGGCCTTTCTGCCGCGCTCTGTATCTTTTCCACCAATGAGAACTCTATCTGGGGCGGCAAGATCTTGCATGGCAGTACCTTCTGCCAAAAATTCTGGGTTTGACAGAATATCAAATTCAATCTCAGGGTTTGATGTATTCCTTTTCAACACCTTCTCAATAGCCTCTGCAGTTTTAACCGGCACTGTCGATTTTTCGACCACAATTTTGGAAGACTTGGAAATAGAAGCAATCATTCTTGCAGCCCCTTCCCAGTAGGTCAGGTCTGCTGCTTTGCCTGCGCCAATACCCGCCGTCTTGGTCGGAGTATTGACGCTGACGAATATGATATCCGCTTCAGAAATATGTCTCTCGACATCTGTTGAGAAAAAAAGATTGCGGTCTCTGCACTGCATGACAATTGATCCCAGCCCTGGCTCGTAAATAGGGAGTTTTTCAGAGTTCCATGCTTGGATCCTTGCTTCATTTATATCCAGCACAGCAACTTCGATTTCGGGACATTTCAATGCAATCATGGCCATCGTCGGGCCACCTGCAAACATAATATTTGGATTTGGATTTGGTTAGGTGAACTGATCCTCCTTGTATTGGGTTTAAAGCAAAAGTTTGTTCATGGCCAGGATAGCGTGCCACCTCCTACTGTAGGTCGCCCCAGCATTTATATGGAAGAAACGCATCGTACCAACATATCCAGCTCCTGTATAAATGAAACCGAACGATCGATTATAACATGCTACAAATTGCTCCGGTGAGCAATCGCGTTATTCTTTTATTGTCCCAGACAAAGGAACATGACTCGGTCAACGCATCAACCTTAGCGTCCGAGGTTGTGGCATTGGGCATTCATCGGCCTCGAGATATCAATGAAATTCAATTTAAATCTATATCAACGCACCAATACACGCAATCTTCATCCTTGGCTTCTCAAAAAGTGATAAACTGTCTAACCTCGTTGGTGCAAATCAGAGTGACGCAAAGGACGAGAAAATATTCCCCTAAACTATTCCCGGAGTGATATGATGATAAAATTTAACAATTTTTACAAGATTTTCAGTGCTAAAAGGCATGCAAAAACAGCGTCTGTAATGGGTTAGATTGGCCTACACTGGTAGGGGCGAGTCAGACTCGCCGAGTCTTCATGGAGATGGATCCATCCATGATACCATGGCGTCATGACGCCATGGTGTGTACGGCACAGGCGCTGTGCATCTCAAAAGTTGGAGAAGAATGTATGCATCTAGAATCATGCATTTTTAGACACTATTAAACTAGCGTAGGCCATTCGGCAACAAGCTTGCGCATCTCAAAGTCATTGCCAAAAACACACATACCCAACCGAAACATAAACAAAATGAAATACCTTCTAACCGTACAACAGTATTCTACATTCTATTATTTTTCCACAGCATCCTTTGAAAGCAAACTTGTGGAAGCCTCTTCATCTTGTGAGTTCGTCGTGTGACTGACATCTTGTTGATGTCGATTCTGACTAAACAACACTCCAGTGTTTCCTCCAGCACCAGGCTCTAGAGTACATGCTAAAACTGTAGTTCCAATCATAATTACTGTGCCCAATACAAATGGTGCGCCTGGAAAGAATGGAAATGGGGAATCGGACTTGGTAAATGCTGAAAAGAGGAAAGCGAATGCCAGGGGTCCCACTCCAGAGGCTATCGAGCGAGCCCCATACAATGCTCCTTGGACAGAACCTTGCTCGTGATCCAAGGAATTGTTTGCCTTTATACTGCTAATTGTTGGAAATGTGACAGAGCCGAGGGATCCCAAGGATACGGCGAAGAAAGCATGCCACTTCTTCGCTGCAAATGTAAGAATACATTGCTGAAATGTGCTAGCAACAAGACCAAAAGCCAAGAGCCTAGCCTCACCAAGGAAACTCAATAGGGCACGAAGGAGTATCCCTTGGACTAGCAATGCCCCAGCTCCCAAAATCATAAACATCTTAGACTGCAATATACAGTGAAGAATATAAATGGTGTGACTGGTTTATGCATTTTTATCAGAGCAGTATTGCATGAGTGCGACAGGTCAATTCATTCAAAGAGTCACGTACGACATCATTTGCGCGAAATCCCATTTTCAATTGCAAATATTGGATCAAAATATCTTGCAAGCCTTCTCCTACAACTGCCCCAAGCATTAAAATTAGCGTCAATTTGATGAACAAGGAATTGCGCTGCAGTATCTTGATAGAACTCATTGCAGAACTGAAAACTCCCCTTGGGGAACAGGACCTTTCCTCTTGGCGTTGCCTTGCCTGAAAAAAGGAACCAAATGCATGAGAAATTATACATCACAATACTGCATTAGTAGGAATTTTATACATGAAAAAGAGATACCTTTGCAGCCGCATCTTCACACAGCGACTCTGGAAGGCAAATGAACGTGCTAAGAATGTTAATGCACATCATCAAAATAATCACCACTGGGACCAGAGATGGTTCTATTGCTGCTCCGACTGGAGGCCCAATTAAAATTGCGATTGAAAAACTAGCTAGAATTAAGCCAAATGCTGCAGCGCGGTCATTTGGGGGAATCAGGTCTGATATATATGCCAATGATGGGGCAATGCTAGAAATGGATCCTGTGAATGCCTGGACAACATATATCCAGAATAACGGCAAGATTCCCTTCATATTAAGAAAAACGATGATAATGGGTAGAATGGATAGACCCTGGGCCATTATAAGAACCGGCTTTCGCCCGTGAATGTCACTCCAGGCACCAAGAGCAGGTGCTACAATGATGGAAAAAATTGTATTCTGAAAGAATCCTGACCACGTTGACCAGTGGACTACATCCGAGTGAGCATCTTGGCAAGAAGTAGGTGCATCTTTTGGCTCATATTCATCGCAATGCATTTGCTTGCTCGCCCTTCGAGACGCAAAATCATCTGTTACCAAGGAAGGCAATACTGGCAACAGCATCAATTGAGCGCTCAGCTGAGCCAGCAGTAATGCCAGCAGTCTCCACGCCTTTGTTTCCCATAATAGAATAAGTAACCGCTTATAAGACTCCCAATGTGATGATGCCATTGGAACGAACTCAGGATCTTTTTCCGAAGTGGGTGCCTGACAGCCACTAATGTCTACCTCTAGGGAAGCACAGTGACCTCCACGTGCCTCATGGGTATCTCTCGACATAAGACCATTGATACATTTTACACGAGATTTCAATGAGTTTAAAATATATGAAATGTACTTGAAAATTATCGAACTCTACTATTGCGAGCCTCTGATGATCACATTCCTTTCTGATTTCAATCCGGACTTCGTTGTGAACCAATTGGTTCGAATTGCAATTCGAAAGACTCAGAGTTTCTGCATCGATTCAACGCAGAAAATCCATTGTCTCTTGAAACTATATTACAATATTTGGCTTGAACAGCTAGACAGATATGTATACTCATCTATAACGGTGGAGTATAACAATATAAATGAACTATTTACAGCATCATCTTGCCGTCAAAGGTTGACAGTGCTATTGCGAAGGCTTGAATTGCTGATACAGCTGTTGGGTTGAAGTCCAAAATAAACAAGTCATCTTCAACTTTACCAAACTGCATAACGACTTTTTCCTCTTTACCCTCAGCCATAAGCTCCAAGTCATTTTGATCAACGTCTTGCACAAGCTGGAAATTCTTTACGGAAGCTAATTTTACCCTGCCTCTGAAATTTAAGCACCAGCAATGTAGATCGTCGTTCCAATGTGGATGCTTGTTTCTGAGCTGCAGAGGACTCGCACTTAACTGCTGCTCAGAATCAACTAATTTTGTACCGCTAGAAGCCTCAGATACTGAGATTGATGATGGAGAAGAAGGACGTGTGGAACTTGAATTGGTGCCCTCTGCTATGCAGGCTGAGCTCGTGCTTGCATCACGTGAGCCCAGACCCCTGACACAAACTTCCATCCGTCTTGGTTGCATCATGCCTTGAACTCTCGCACGGTACTTTAGGTTCAAAATGCATTTCTCATTTTCCGGCACACCTATGGGTAATTTGTCGTCATAGTCAATTGCGTCCTCTGGACCCATCCCTACCCCTTGCGATCTATTATAAGGAACGACTCCTACCCCTTGAGCAAGAGAGGATTCTATCTCTGGGCTAAGAGTCAATGAGTACGATGTACACAACAAGTTACACCGCAACATTGCGCATATTGTCACTGTGCTGACTTTTTTGGTTGTTGCATCCGCAAGATGAATCTCATAAGTTTTTCTCCCTCTAGCAATAGCACTTAGCATAAACATAACTTTATTGGACGATTGGCTCGGGTCTTTCCCAAGGTATAATGAAAATCTTCTCCCGCTTTTGCTGGCATCACGGCGAAGGAAGCATTTCACCAATCCACTTTTCGACCCCCTAAGTTCATGTGGGCTTGTTGAAAACAACTGATTAGGATGCTTGAGTGCAAAGTATGACTCCCAGGGAGTTTGAAAAAATATCCTTAGACCCATAGATCTCCATTTTCTAGATACACCGCACGTTGCAAGCATATTCTTTCTATCTTGCTTCGAAAACTTACAAGATCGCCGCACTCCATATCGACTATCCATCCCTACAAGATTTCTCATGATACACTCCACCACTTCTTCAGGCATATCATCCATGGATAAGTCCCTATCTTCCTCTTTCGGCTCTTCTGATCCAGAATCAGATGTACATGACTCCTGATACGCCGAGCCCGTGTGCATCTGAACAACACTTCCAGACAATTCTTGTTTTCCAGCCATGTCAACTTGTCTAAATACAACTGCATTCTTTCCTTTCAATCTACTGGGCGATGCTCCAGGATTCATTTGCGCGTCAGAATAGTGAATCGAATTCATATCAGTTTGATCACTAGATATTCTAACCCTATCATCGCTTATATCGACCACCGCTTGTGGATGATGACCAAAGCAAGACAGGAAATTCCCACTGCTCAACATATCTATAGCACGCATTGTTGCTTCGTTTCCACTCAGCCCAGGGTGAAAGAAAACTTAACCCCTGCTTTAATAATACAATATATACAGCGTCAATACATGCATATCTCAATACCATCATCGCGTCCGGTTCACCCTCGAGTTCTGCAACTCGGCCAGTCATTCGAGAGCTGCAACTTGGCAATTCTTATCCGACGACACATACATCCACAGGCCCATTTCAAGAATAATATCCATTAATTTCCAGACATCAAACATCATCAACCCCAGAATTACCCTCTTTGGTCCCATAACCAGACCAACTAGGAACCACGTTCAAAAGCACGACACTGACCCACCTTTTCCTTCTCGCAATTCGGCCTAGCTGCAACAACCGTTTATGCCCATCAATATCTATAATATCTCACAAAAAGTTTTATAGGCCAGTGAAAACCCCACATGGTCAGCCCTTCTGCACCGCAAGGGCAACGCGCTTGCAAATTTTCCAATTCTAGGCCTCGTTCACTTTTCGCCAATCCCTCTGCTATATTCGCACAACTAAAGCTGAGACCAATAATGGACTCGAAAACTTAGGATGCATATGATTAAAGACTCGGCGAGGCCTTGCAGCCCAACAAGAGCGAGGAAGGTGCGCCTTAGGTTCCCGTAGCAGGATTGGCCTTGTACTCTGAAGACTGGGCCTGTAGTCTGAGACATCATATGATGCATCAACTTGAGGATAAGTATGTGCCAAGGTCGTGGGCACGTGATCGAGCATTGACGCTTATGAAGTAGAGGATTATTCTTCTGTCATGCATGGCTCGTATGATGGGGGAGGAGAATGGACATGGAGTCTGACAAATGCACTTGCAGTCAGACAAAAAGGGGGTATGTAGTCTGACCAGTCCGACAGAGAGCAGCGACGACCGAAGGCGAAATTTAGAATCTGAATTACAAACTCCCTCAGCGTATGGCAGTCTGATAACATATCTTGTTAATAATGCACTTTAAAGTCAAAAACTAGATAAAGTTGGGAACTGCGTTGATTTTTCGCAGGAAAATTGGCTGTAGGCAAGACCGAGGTTTTGGCACAGACTCGAATTCTGGGAAAGATCCGACACACTACAGATCCGACATGTACAGGCTCCGGCTCCTGAACTTAGCCCTGGAGCCAGAGCAGGTGACCTGCCATGTTTTTTCCAAGCCTCACTTCTCATCATTGCCTTATATGGCTAGGAGATCTTGTAGCACACAATTTTACACGAGGGCTGTGGATGGCCTTCTGATGTGCCAATCGAGCGTGTTGCGGAATGGTGTGGCAAGCGTTGCTTTTGTTGTGATTACATCGGATAAGCTCTCAGGAGCAGGCCACTATGGGCCGGTGGTCGTGCAGTAGTGTAGTTGTAATAATATATTTAGACACGCAGTCACAGGCAGTGTGACCATACTAAGCGCTTTAGCAGCAGTCTACCTAGTGTTGTGTTCATGTCCAAGCCGTTGTCGGCAGGACGGGGGAGGGGCGCTGCCACCTCCTGGGCCATGCAGCCCAGGAAGCCCTCCACCTTCTTCCTCACGGTCCTCTACTTCTACGTACAGTAACATGATTATAGTTATGTTTCACAAGCCTAGCCAGGGGGCCCTCACGCCTTGGTGACGGCGGCAGACCCAGACAAGCACGGCAAGCAGAGGGAGGCACGCTTGATCGTCTCCATGGGCCTCTTCCACTGCAGCGTGGTAGTCATGGCCTTGAGCTTGGCCTTCAGCATGCCGTTTCTATTTGTATCGACCTTGCTGTTGGTGTTGTCCCCGTTGTCGATGCTCTCGGCCAGGCTCCGGTCGTGTGGGGCACCGGCACGGATGGCCTTGATGGTTGGGGACACAGGGTGTCCTTCCATCTCGTCCCGGTGGAACCGCTGTCGGTCGGAGTTGGACGCCCTGCGAGTCCTTGGCATGCACGACATGTGCACCCCGTCCATCACCTTGTGGGCGATCTTGGAGGCACGCGTCACGAGCTTCTTGAAGGCCCTCTTGCCCTTCTTGCCCTCTGCAGTCCTGGAGTGGGTGGTGGAGGCGGTGTTGGTGTTGGTGGTGTTGGCAGTTTCTTTTTCGTTGGAAGTCTCCATGGAAGAGAGCTTTGCGAAGGGATTAAGCAGAATCTTCTTTGTAGATTTCAAAAAGTTTACGGCTTTGGATTTCTTCTTCATTTTTGCCGCTCTTGAAGCGGAAGCTGCCAAAGCAAACAAAGCATTCGATGACCTGTCATGGGCAAACAACTGAATCATTTTTACCTTTCTTCTCGTGTCCAGCACGACAGTGTTGACCACGTCTCTGAAAGAAACTTCAGAGTCTAGGCATACGAGGTATGGAACAAGGGGTTCCTGATTCGTTGGCCATACAGCCTCCACGAGCAACACCGGTGTCAGCATATGACATGCAAGGTTGGACATTAGTTTAGCCAGTGTGCAATCATTAAACTTGATAGTTGTCTCAAACGAGTATTCAGATCTGATTATAAGTTTGCTGTCTGATACTGAAGACTGCATGGCACATACAGATGTATTTTGAGCAAAATGTGCAGATATAAAGCCCAATGTTCATTGTCAAGTCAGAGCGGTGACAAGTATTTGGTTCCAGCGCACCTGGGGCATTGAAGGCATTTTCCGAGGTTCAAGTACACCATTGACGTGCACCAAAAAATGTACAAGCACATTTTCATCGCCTTCCAACAGTCTTGGCTCCTCAAGGTCGAGCCTTGGGATGCTGTCACCCTGCAAACACCAGGCACCTTCAGGTGAGTGCACACAGCAGCACCAGCAGCACCACCAGGTGCTCCTCCGTGAGCCCCACGGCCCCACCCGGTCGGGGCCCTGGCCGCCGGCGGCGGCAAACCTCCCCCACCCGCCCCCAATCAGCCCCGATATTTATTTCAACCAGAATACAAGGCAGCAGGGGACGCCAGGGCCCCGGGATCTGTGTCCCGCCGCCCCCCAACCCGGGCGACGGTTGAGGTGCACCACCACCTCGCCCCCTCGTCGTCAAACACCCCGCACCTCCGTTCGGTCCATACTGCCACCAAATCGTTTCGACTGTTCTTTTTGGTGACTATTTTCGTTGCTGTGGTGGGCGTGTGTGTTGCAGTGGGGTCAATTGGGCTGGACAGACAGTCGTCACCCAAGCCTGTTATTGTTAAATTTTTATGACGCCCCACCAGCCAGGCCCCAGGGTTTATGCGATTGGATGGGAGGGCCCGTCTGGCTGGTCGCTGGGCCCCCTGCCTGGCCGGATGCCGCGTGGCCCGGATAGGCGAAGGGTAAGAGGCAGGCCCTGTGGTGGCAGGATGCAGGGGGGCCCGGATAATTGCCAGGAAAGTCCAATCGCTTGCCAAGAAGGAACACTGCAGGCAGCAACACTTCTTACACAGCCAAATGCACCACCTTTGCAAGTAGTGGCCTTGGTCTCCATAGAGAAACGACAAAGACTTAAACTTTTGCACAAAAGATGAAGCAAATGGCTAATTCCATGTGTCACTCATCATGTGTATTGTGCCTCTCGGCTGATCGACCAACCTTGACTCGAGTCCTCCCCATTGGTTCGCCGCTAGTACGTACTAGCGGTACCGCTATCGGGGGGCATCGATCCACTAGGCCAAGTTCTAGTATACTACGTACGTACGAGCCGCGTGTCCAAATCCAGATGCCATCTTTAAAGACATTGCAATGTGTTGATGATCCTAAATATTTTACATGAATTTGTGTATCCATTTTCTACAAGGCATTTCTGCTGGTGTTATCAGCGACGATGCAAGTTTCAAGGGGCGTTGACGAAAACTTTGTCGGGGATTCGAACAGAAGAACGGGGCTTTGAGGAGAGTTTAGCCGTGTTTCTGAAGAGATAGATACCGACAAAAGGGTTAAAATCACTCTTTATTTAAACCTGTGATTTTCAAGGGGAGATGGATGTGGACGAAGTGGTGATTCTGTCGAGAACCGTGAGGCGATCCATAAGGGGCTCGAAGACGCGTAGTGGAGACATTGAACGCTTCAACAGGTACCTCGGCAAAGTAGAAGTCTTGGTGGAGTCCTTATGTGAATGGGTCGATGAGGAAATAAAAGAGTCATTGGATGATGGCGGGAAGGTTTTGCAAGAGGAAGGCTGGGGTATGGTTGCGCGGAACAGGATCGGCTCCGCGTGCCTGGAGCCTCCTCGTGCTGACCTGGAGGATATAAAGGAGGCGATACAGAGCTTGGATGATGCGGTTTCAGGAATACAAAAACAAAGTTCTTTTGAAAGGCTGGTCTTGCTCGAGGAGAATCAAGAGATTCTGAAAGTGGTGGCAACAGACTTGATGTACAGCCTGTCGACGTTTGAAGGTCTGCTTCCTGGGTTGCCTGAAGAAGTGCATGATGATTATCAACTGCTGAAAACACAGTTAGAGAATGTATCGTTTTCAGCAGATTGCAAAGTGATGGAGCAGGTCTCTGGTTTGCTGTCGTGTCTCGTTTTGCATTTTTGTGGGTCGGTTGCCGATGGTGAGGTCTTGGCAAGAATGGATGTTCTTGTATCGAAACTGATGGCAGAAGAAGGGCTGATCCAGGGCTCCTCCAATCTTGATGAAGGTGATGAGTGGAGAAGCATGCGGGGCTGGGTTGTTAATGAGCTTTGTTCGCTGTGTGAATCCTGGGAGAGGAAGAAGGAAGACGGTGATGCTGTTTCCTGTTTCCAATATCAGTTGATCGCTCATGCCTTGGCGGCTTGGGGGCTGCAGACAGGATTGTTCTGTTTGCCTCCGGATCAGGAGTTAGATGGGTGGAATCGTGAAACTCTCATGTGCACGGAGAAGAGGCACATGGATACAAGTGGTTGTGTTGGCTCGAAAGACATGGACTTGTTGTCGATGGATGACAGCTCGGCTGGTTGTCTTCTTATTAATGTCGAGGAAGCATTGAAAGATTTTATTGAATCACATCCATTCATGCCTATACTGCGTGAGCTGCGTGGTGACGCATGGGGCGTAGATGCTTCAATGGCTGTGAGAAATGGTTTGATTGCAATATTTGATGGCACTGATTCCATGTCTGTGTTGAGCTCTTACATTCTTCCAATCATGGTTGAAAACGAGGCTGGAAGGAATCCAAGAATATTATGCGAAGTTAAAGTGCACGAGATTCTGTTGGCATTGCTGGAGAGCAGACATGTTTCAGCACCATGGGAATACACTCTTCTTGCATTGAGGACACTGCTGCGTGATCAAAGCTGTAGATCTCAGATTAGGGATCGAAAAAGAGGCTTGCACATATTGCTTGGATTTCTTACAAGTTCAGTTCCTTCGGTGAGGCGTAGCGCTTGTAAAGCTTTGGGTAATTACTGTATGAGGGATCCAAATATGAAGTGTCTGGCACATAAAATGGGCGCAACTCAAAGTTTGTGCAATCAACTAGCAAGGAATGACACGTTGGGGCAGGAAGCAGCTACAGCAACTCTTGCCAACCTGATAGCCAGCTCCGAAGTGATTCAGACAGAATTTGGGCATTGCTATGATAATTTCACATTGATAGTAGGAATGCTGGAGTTTCACTTGAAGAGACCAAAGACAGAATCTACTGTTGTGTTGCAGCATGCAGCCCGAGTCATCCAAAATTTAACTAGTAGAGTCAATGTTAATAGAATGAAAGCAATCAACGCAGGGGTTTTGGGGGTCCTGGAAAAATTGCTCTGCCTCCCAGAGATGGAAACAAGAAGCTATAGTGCCTTGGCTCTGTGCAACGTCACAAGGTGTAGAATGGATAAATTGAGTGCAATATCGCCAAAAACAATTGTGAATCTAATGGATATTTTTCAAGATAGGGCTTTTTCAGATTCAGTGAGAAATTCGTCCCTCATTGCGGTAAAGCACATATTGCTTGCAAACAAACCAGAGGAAAGGGATTATCAAATGCGTCAAGTTGAATTAATAGACAGCCATTTGGATGCTCTAGTTGGCCTGCTTCGCTCTGGGAAAGACCAGATGAGATGCGCTGCAGCTGAGGTTATTGAGCTGCTTTGCGTAACGCGGAGTCCAAGAATTCGACAGGTTTTTGTTGACAAGGGAGCTGTGACTGTACTCAAAACGATGCTTGATCAGAAGGCGTGTGCAAGTGTTGCAGAGTCGACTTTGGCGTTATTGGTACCACAAAGTGATAGAAATACAGATTTAAAAAGCAAAGGAAAAATTCTGTCAAAACTTCCATGTTTCGATCAAGATAGTCTTGAATTAAATAGATCTGACTCATCACCATCCCCAATTCCAGCATTCTAGATGATCAAAGTGATAAGAAATTTCGATCAAGAATTATTTATGCTCATGTTTTAATTTTTTAGTTTGTTACTTAGGTATAAAGTTTTTTCATTTCGTAACTTGTTCTTAAATTCATTATATTCTGAGGCTCAAGTACGCCAATCTTGGCATGTAAGTATTCCTAGAAGTCCAGAACAGTGTCATGAATTTTTTCAAGACATGAGATGGTAGCCGAGATAATCTTCAAACTGGAGCATGTGATAATTTGGTCTTCCAGAGGAGGTTTTGACATTTCGCTATCAAATTCTGTCATCATATGCTGTACTAAAGTGTCAAATTGCATCCTCAACATGTTCAATGATGTCACACACTCACAAGAGTCTCGCCCCCTGATACGACCCAGTGATAGAGATATGTGACTCAATGTTTCGGGTATGTGAAGGCACAAAATTGAATTGACCTCGTTCCTATAACGCTTTAATGTTGTCATTTCTTCAACCTCCATACTATCCTTCAGATAAGCCAGAGTGAGGAATTCATTAAGCAGCCTTCTCAGCTTTCTTCTTAAAATTCCAACAGCATCTGCTTGTAGAGTACTCAGTCGATCACGAAATGGAAATCGCAGATATCTACCAATACAGGATCCAAACCTTTCCTCAAATCTGAGTATACTCTGCAGCTTCTTCAGACTTTCAACAGAATGTCCAATTTCTATTCCCAAGGGTCGAATCTTGATCACTAGTTCGCCTAGAGCGGCTTTTTTCACTGCTTTACTTACTTGTCCCAGTTTTTTGGGGTCCTTCAGCGCTTTCGAGACGAACGAAGGCATGTCATGAGGCCTACTTGATGAGAAAGTTTGATCCAGCATCAAGGATGCAGTCTCTTGCGACAAGTTCGCCATTTTCTGCAAAATCTCTTGAATCTTATGTCGAGTATCCAAGCTTGTATTCCTGGCAAACACAACTGTAGATACAAAAACTTCTATTGCAGATCCAATTAAAATGCAGAGCAGCCTATACCCGGCTGTCTCTGGGTTTGGCTCATCATCAGAATATCCTACAAAAACAATAATTGGGAAAGTAATCTTGACAACCACCCATGCGTAGTAGAACTGATCAGATGACGCGATTCCCTTGGCAGTAAAATATCCATTGCAAGGGCAGTAAAGCAATATCATGATGATGAACTTCAGAGGGTTGTTAGCGTAACTAAGACCATTGATTAAATAAACCAAGTACATCACTCTGCATTCATGGTCCACAAGACAAATCATTAGGTACCAATGATGCCATTGGGATAACATTAAACATGAACCTACATTAGTCCAGCTGCACCGCCGATAGCAGTTCCAAACAGCCTATTCAGCATTTTTAGCATCATGCTTCCATAACTTCCTTGGGCTCCTAATACTACAATAGTAAAGATGATCCACACAGTATGACCTTTCAACGCATTGTATGATGCATCTGTAACATGAATGACTGTTCCTATTAGTATAGCAACCATGTGCTGAATCGCTATCTTCAGAAATGTTGGCTTAATATGAAGTCTTTCTGAGAGTTCTCTGCCTTTCTTGATCCAATTCGGGCTATTGGGATGTTTGAAGCTTTCTTTCCTCACAGGAAATCGGCCAATGTGTGCAAAATCAGAAGATATACCGGATTCAATAACAGGTTCTTGATTTTCTAAACTCATTGACGACAACGACGACAATGAGAACCCAATCATGGAATCTGCTTCAGATTCTGAAAGAATATCTCGCAGGTGGAATTGTCTTGCCTCAAAATGATTCTTGCATATACTCCATGTATCCCTCTCTTCAGACTGAAGTGATTGTAAAATACCTGGAACCACTAGAAAGCAACGGCGGAATACAACTCCCAGAGCAAAAATATTTAGCAGCACGGATGGTGTTTGGCTCTCGTTACTCATCTCTATATGCTTCATCTTGCTTAGCAAACTTTTCTCAATAGCTATCAAGGATGATTCTAAATTTCGTAGAGAATCAAGAGACGCAGTATAACTCATTTTCATCTGTAGGACATCGGCCAAGCAGACTGAGCACTGAGAGAACTCTCTAGCAAAGGGAAGTAGCAAATCTTCCAAAATCTTGTCACAATGAACTGCACTAGTATCTTCATAAAAGTAGAGCGTTGTCATTACAATAGACAAACAATGTCTTAGTAATGACAAAAGAGTACCATAATCTTTCCTAGGGAACATATGGGGCTTGGAATACACATTTATTTCAGTAGCCACGACGTCATTTACCAAAGTTTTTGCTGCCACCAGGCTCTCACTCACTTTGAGTACATACAAGTCGTAAAACTGGGCTATCGACTGTTTTTCCTTTCCCGAATCTTCAAAGCGTGACTCTTTTTTCTGCAGCAAAATTTCTTTCACCAAGTACTCAGCTCCTTTCCCAAGTTTCAGAATCGCCTCTTGTGTCTTCTCTTCTATTGACCTGCCTGCCAGTGTAGGAAAGAACAGCAAAGATGCCAAAAAAGCAAACACTGTTCCCAATACTAATTGAAGAAACATATAAGGACTAGCTAAAGGCTGAAACGGATCATGAAACCCAGTCAAAGCTACGACTGACATCACCACTTGAGTGACAACAAAGCCAAATACAAATTTTGACATTACTTGTTGATAATATACTATCACCCCGGTGAATACAGTGAAGAAAGTGCACATCACCACCCCTTTGGTAACAGTGGCTGTATAACTATCGGAATTACATCCGTAAGTGATGTACATTAGCACTAGACCTAACACAGATCCCACAGCTCCAAAACTCACACGCTGTAACATAAAGAATATTGCCGCACCCACTGTCGCCTGCAGCACTACATTGTATGAGACTAATGCATATACAGGACTGATCTCCACTTCCTTTTCTGAGAGCGCATTCCATACAGTGGGTGGACTCATAATCGCAAGGGCTACAAACATGCCCAGACACGATTGGACACCGCCTCTGACTGCTGCAGAAGAGAGCCATGCTTCTAATTTGGTTTTCACGAAACCCAAATCGATATACTTTACCATTATATATGCATAAATATGACAAAATTACTTGAAAATTCGCTATTTCCCGCCTCTCTTACTTGAAATACAGGAACGCTTTCAAACTCGCACAGAGTGACAACTTCTTACGACAGGTATCTGGGGTGGTTGAACCTCCAAATTACTGGCTAATAGATACGAAAAAGAATTATGCAAAATATCCAGGAACATCAGGCACGAATCACATCTGACTCTCTGTAGACCCATTTAAGCAGTCAAGAGAGTTTCGTTTCCTTTCAACAATTGCAGCTGTCCATATTACATACTGCGTTGGATTTCAAGTCGATGCTTTAAGATAAGTAATTGAATATGCTTTTAGTTTTAACGGCAATTTCGGTCTTCGGTTTCATCTGTAGGCATCAGCCTTCATGGAGTTTGATCAAGGCATCCAAGTTGGCTAACCAAACGTACGTTGCAACGTCAACCTCAACGTTGACTGTAATCAGTAATTACCGCCAGCACTAGTGCTTGCTATTTGGTTAACCAGAAACGTTTCTCTGTTGTATTACCCTACTGTATCGTTGAGAACCCACACAGCAAGATGCTGAGCAGGCATTTTAATCTATACAGATAATTTGAAAATTAGATTACACGGACATTATTCGGCTACATTGAGTGATATTTTTGTTTTGAGTTGGTATCCTTGAGCATCCTGCTCAACGTATCTTGGAACAGGCCATCCGGATCAGCCACAAGTAGGAGCGATCTAGCATCTTCAATCGATTCAGATATCTCCTTTAAAGACTTTTCTAGAGATTCAATAGTGAGGCTTTGTGTGTCAGATCCCAGGTGGTTCATAAACGATTCCAAGGTGTCTGGAAAACAAGGAGGCAAAAACCAGTGAGCAAACAAGCGTATCAAAGAAACATGCACAAAAAGAATAAGCAATTGTTCATAATAATATCAAGCAGAACCTACCATCAGTAGCCTCTAAGGGTTTCGCTTCTGAAGCATCGTTTTTCTTTCTCAGCCTTTCGACCCTGATCAACTCTTCAATGCGGTCTTTATCTCTCTGGAGGTCAACTATTCTCATACAAATGCCGTTGGCATCTATCGATCCATCTTTTCGGCGTTTTCGACCGTCCTTCCTCTTTTTACTTCCTCTTCTTGTTTTTGTTCTGTCGTACATGATATCGTCGTCGCTGCTGCTGCCTTGGTCATCATCTTCTGTCTTGTGGGCCCTTTTCTGCTTCATCCTATTATGTCCTATCCCGAGAGAGTCTTTGATTGAGTCAATCAGGTTTTCTTCAAAATCTTCAATCTGTTCTACCAGCAAATCTATCTCTTTCTCATTCCGAGCTAATGTAGATACTTGTCCCGCCGAAAGACTATCCTCAAAATGGGATTCCTTTTCTTTTCTTTTTGCCAATATCTTCTCATTCTCTTGCTTTAGATGTTCAATTTTTCTCTCCTTCTTGCGAATCTTCTCAGCAATCTTCTGCTGCTTTTCTGTAAGTCCTTTGTCAGATTCATAAGATCGCCAATCAAACTCTCCAGTGTAAAAGTCAATTTCCAGATTCTCGGGAATTTTCATTTGGCTTTCATGGTTTGATGATACAGCTATTCTCATTTGCTCTTGTGCTGCTTTCTCTTCTGCCTCTTTTCTTTTTCTAAACATCTCAAGTGCTTTAAATTGTCTCTTTACCTCTCTATTCATTCCTTCCTCTGGTAATAAATCTTTCGGACCTTGAAGGATATAAGATCGTGTACTTTGGCCTAGTATCATTTGATCACCAACATGAAACTCCTGGTATTTTTGGACAGGTGCCTTTATCTTGTTCAAAAATGTGCCATGAGTAGACCCTTTATCAAATAGAAACGCCTTGCCATCTTCGTGAAATTGAATGATGGCATGCACGCGAGACACAGTCGGATGCTGTGCCTCAACATCATTCTCAGGTGCCCTGCCAATTGTGACAAAGCTTTGCTGAAGCTCCTGACAAATTTGAAAGAGAGGCACGGTTTCGAGCATTTGCCCAGATTTCACGACCTCAAAGAAATATTCAAATCTAAAACGAATGTAAAAACAAGTACCGTACAGTTATCAGAGCTGGGAATTCACATCACACTGCTTTTAGTGTCAACAAGGACACTGCCAATAAAAACAAGAAAAAGACATACCTTGGCAATGCGCCCCATGATGGAGGTGTATACTCCCCACCCAATATTTGTAATGGCTGATTTGTATCCGATTTTGAAGATTCGTTACGTTCCTTAGGCTCAGGCTTTGTAGTTCCGTCGCCCAGCTGGTCAGAGGATCCCAAGTCTTCAAACCTGGGAGGCAAGGTAGGGGCAACTTTGTGTTGATTTCTCTCCTCAGGGTTATGCATTTTGAATCACCTAATATAGAATTATCAGATATAATCTTTGATCTTCAAATTCATGACACGGGATATCTCAGTTTGTCATTGCGAGACATTGGTCCTGTGCCTAAACGACTCTTTTGAAACGCCCAAACTTTCGTCGTCGATATTTATTTTTATATGAATATACGGATAACATGTCTGCAGCGTCAAGCGCTAAAAATAAAAGGAAACATAGTTTGAAACTGACCGCATCGAATCAATACATACAGGCCGGCTTTGCAAGGTGCCTAGACCTCTAGGGTTGCAATCTATCTCATGAGATTCATGTCCTTCCAGGTACCAGAGAAATCTTTTGTCGCTTCTCAGCTCTAGCTACACTGGGATCTAAATCGTCATCAGCATCGTCAGCCTTGAAGCGTTTTCTCAGAATCTGTTTTGCCTCTACATTTCTTCGTAGCTCCAGGTATTCAAGTGCTTCCTTAATCAAAGTTAGATATGCACCACAGACAGCACGACTGGCTGCCCTCGGAAGATCTTCTAGTCTCACACCATTCAACAATCGAAGCAACATGTCTCTCTGCTTCTCACTGAGTGACTCTATCTGTGCATCAACTAGGTCCTTGGTATGTGCAACTCTGAGCAAGCAACCAGATGGATTCTTGGCACCTTCCACCCGGGCAGGCATAGCTGGATTACCATGGGCGTCAAACAAGGGAGGTGTTCCTACCGGAGGTATGACTTCGAATTCTGTTATTTCAATCATCTGCTCCTGTAGTCGAGATGCCACAGATGTGCCACCAACACCATTGCCCTTGGACTTGCCTTCCTCAGCTTTTCTCTTGGCCTCAATCTTTGCGGCTTGGGCCAAAATCTCATCCTCTTCTGCTTCCTTATCAGGATTACGAATCAAATATTGCTCGTAACCTGCTTTGCGACGCTTCTCATGTTCCGGATCGAATGGAGTTTTCACAAGAGGATTGTTTGCAATTGTTGTCAACACTCCACCCTCTCTACCTATGAGAAGCTGTCTCGCAATCGAATAATAACGACCTTTAATATCATCCACAGATCGATCTTTACCTCCAAATTCGTATCGGTCAGCAATCGGCAGCCATCTCCTATCCATTTGCTCAACCAAATCTAGCAGATAGTCAGTCTCCTCTCTTGACCAGTCCTTGTCCTGTGTGATAAGATTGCTCCACTCATCATCGTCATACCGAAACACTTGCACCTGTTTGTTAAATTTCTGAAACGGATACTCCTCCTCAGCTGGTATAATTTTGCGATTTGTCGCTGTATTTGTGTAACACTTCACCCAGTGATACAGTTCCAAGTCGTCACTCCTGCAAGGGTTTGTAAACTTTCGCCATTCGAAGCTGACTTTACCACGTCGCTCCGCTTTCTCCGGACTTTTCTCCTTTTCTATTTCACCCATTAATTCGGACGGCATTAGCGGATGAGATGCGCTTAGCAATGCAAACGCTTCACGGCTCATACCTTTTGGCTTTTTCATTTTGGGACTCTTTGCCTTTTCCACTTTAGATCCTCCGCTCCCTCTAGGGATTCCCATGATATCCTTTATATCACTCATTTTGACTGTATAGAGGTATTATCAGACGTACAGCAGCAGCGTTCAAGCGTCGAAATTCCGATTATCTCTGATGTTTTCAATTGTCGATATTATTTCACCGCAGGAATTCACAAAATCATTTCCAGTGTGATTACTTTAAAGTTTTAATTGTCAAGCTAGATGACTATCAAATATTGACAACAAACACTCCACGATTTCTCTCTTAAACTATCGGACTAAACTGGACAGACGCAGGCGCCTACAACCAGTTCAAAGCTTCGACTTGACTCGAGTCCACGTGGATACACAATCTATACATAGACGTATCTGCAAAAAATTTAACCTATAAAATATCATTGCACAAATTGGTAGAGAGTGGTGCGCTTATAGGCATCGGTATTCCCAATCAGGGATTCGATTGCAATCCCATTTGGGGCTTTCATCCATTGTTTGAAAAAATTCCCCTCTTCAAGTTCAATTACAAATTATTCATAGCAAAACGTAAGCCATATTGGGGTGCCATTGACATCAAGATGGCCTCAAGCTGTCATACGCAAGACTTCTTGTACGCATATTGTCACTGACAATTTGTCAGCATATTTCAAGAGAACAATAGTGTGCTCATTACATGGAATACAGATGCCCGTCAAAAGAGGCATCAGGAAAAGGTTAAAGGTCACGCAAAAGTTACGCTTCCAATCTAGCAGTCAATTAATAATGCAATTGCAATGTCACACAAAATGATTTAGCAGCAGGAACAGTCCGTCTACCTATGCATGTAGCTGCTCCTTTTAAAAGTTGTATATTTACAAGGACATGTCGGCAGGACGGGGGAGGGGCGCTGCCACCTCCTGGGCCATGCAGCCCAGGAAGCCCTCCACCTTCTTCCTCACGGTCCTCTACTTCTACGTACAGTAACATGATTATAGTTATGTTTCACAAGCCTAGCCAGGGGGCCCTCACGCCTTGGTGACGGCGGCAGACCCAGACAAGCACGGCAAGCAGAGGGAGGCACGCTTGATCGTCTCCATGGGCCTCTTCCACTGCAGCGTGGTAGTCATGGCCTTGAGCTTGGCCTTCAGCATGCCGTTTCTATTTGTATCGACCTTGCTGTTGGTGTTGTCCCCGTTGTCGATGCTCTCGGCCAGGCTCCGGTCGTGTGGGGCACCGGCACGGATGGCCTTGATGGTTGGGGACACAGGGTGTCCTTCCATCTCGTCCCGGTGGAACCGCTGTCGGTCGGAGTTGGACGCCCTGCGAGTCCTTGGCATGCACGACATGTGCACCCCGTCCATCACCTTGTGGGCGATCTTGGAGGCACGCGTCACGAGCTTCTTGAAGGCCCTCTTGCCCTTCTTGCCCTCTGCAGTCCTGGAGTGGGTGGTGGAGGCGGTGTTGGTGTTGGTGGTGATGGCGTTTGTGGCTTTGGTGGTTTCTTGCTGCAAGGCAGCCTCTGCGTTGGAATGCAAAGGTATGGCACTTTTTTGGTCCCTACTGCGCTTGGACCTCTTGATAGGAAGCACCTTCTTGGCAGACTTCCAGAGCTTCTTCAGCTTCTTGAGCTTGGTGGCCTTGGTGGGGATTGTCGGGGGAGAAGTCCTGTGCTCCGCCCCAGGCTCATTGTCGTCGTTGCAAGGCAAGACGGGCAATGGCTCAGACCCTCCCATGGCAACGAATGTCCCAGTAGCATCGCCTTCCAACAGTCTTGGCTCCTCAAGGTCGAGCCTTGGGATGCTGTCACCCTGCAAACACCAGGCACCTTCAGGTGAGTGCACACAGCACCAGCAGCACCACCAGGTGCCCCTCCGTGAGCCCCACGGCCCCACCCGGTCGGGGCCAGGCGGCGGCAAACCTCCCCCACCCGCCCCCAATCAGCCCCGATATTTATTTCAACCAGAATACAAGGCAGCAGGGGACGCCAGGGCCCCGGGATCTGTGTCCCGCCACCCCCCAACCCGGGCGACGGTTGAGGTGCACCACCACCTCGCCCCCTCGTCGTCAAACACCCCGCACCTCCGTTCGGTCCATACTGCCACCAAATCGTTTCGACTGTTCTTTTTGGTGACTATTTTCGTTGCTGTGGTGGGCGTGTGTGTTGCAGTGGGGTCAATTGGGCTGGACAGACAGTCGTCACCCAAACCTGTTATTGTTAAATTTTTATGACGCCCCACCAGCCAGGCCCCAGGGTTTATGCGATTGGATGGGAGGGCCCATCTGGCTGGTCGCTGGGCCCCCTGCCTGGCCGGATGCCGCGTGGCCCGGATAGGCGAAGGGTAAGAGGCAGGCCCTGTGGTGGCAGGATGCAGGGGGGCCCGGATACTCAAATGGCGAGAGGCACAGGTACAGGGTAGACATTAGTCCACGACTGTTACGGATGCGATGGGTGGTTTCTTTGTGGTGGCGTGGGCCGGATGGCCTTCGATGTGCCAATCGAGCGTGTTGCGGAATGGTGTGGCAAGCGTTGCTTTTGTTGTGATTACATCGGATAAGCTCTCAGGAGCAGGCCACTATGGGCCGGTGGTCGTGCAGTAGTGTAATTGTAATAATATATTTAGACACGCAGTCACAGGTAGTGTGACCATACTAAGCGCTTTAGCAGCAGTCTACCTAGTGTTGTGTTCATGTCCAAGCCGTTGTCGGCAGGACGGGGGAGGGGCGCTGCCACCTCCTGGGCCATGCAGCCCAGGAAGCCCTCCACCTTCTTCCTCACGGTCCTCTACTTCTACGTACAGTAACATGATTATAGTTATGTTTCACAAGCCTAGCCAGGGGGCCCTCACGCCTTGGTGACGGCGGCAGACCCAGACAAGCACGGCAAGCAGAGGGAGGCACGCTTGATCGTCTCCATGGGCCTCTTCCACTGCAGCGTGGTAGTCATGGCCTTGAGCTTGGCCTTCAGCATGCCGTTTCTATTTGTATCGACCTTGCTGTTGGTGTTGTCCCCGTTGTCGATGCTCTCGGCCAGGCTCCGGTCGTGTGGGGCACCGGCACGGATGGCCTTGATGGTTGGGGACACAGGGTGTCCTTCCATCTCGTCCCGGTGGAACCGCTGTCGGTCGGAGTTGGACGCCCTGCGAGTCCTTGGCATGCACGACATGTGCACCCCGTCCATCACCTTGTGGGCGATCTTGGAGGCACGCGTCACGAGCTTCTTGAAGGCCCTCTTGCCCTTCTTGCCCTCTGCAGTCCTGGAGTTTGTGGTGGAGGCGGTGTTGGTGTTGGTGGTGATGGCGTTTGTGGCTTTGGTGGTTTCTTGCTGCAAGGCAGCCTCTGCGTTGGAATGCAAAGGTATGGCACTTTTTTGGTCCCTACTGCGCTTGGACCTCTTGATAGGAAGCACCTTCTTGGCAGACTTCCAGAGCTTCTTCAACTTCCCTTTCCATTGTGGAGACTTCTCAATTGTAGTTGTATCCTCAAGAGTGAAGGGCAAAGAATCAAGCACCGTTGATTTATCAGTAGCGGCATTCCTCATTTTGTCCGCTAAATATCCGCTTTCCTTTGTACTTGTCGGCTCCGTATCCAGAACAAGAGAGGTATCTGTTTCAGGCTTTGGGAAATCGCAGCATCTAGCACCGGTGTGGGCTAGCCTGTTGATACTTGTGCGGCCAAATATCCTATTTCTTCTCTTTGTTTGCCTCCAAACCCTTCGTGCCTTCATTTGATCAACTCGAGACTTTAAATATCTACGATGTAATCCCTCTTCGCATGAAATTGTCTCATTCATGTCTGATACAAGGTCTTCCATGGTTACACACACGTCACATTCCTTCAAGTCCTCAGCTTGCATCATGGGCACCTCCTCCCCCTCCGAGATAGCGTCCTCTCTTTTCTCGAGAGTATTTTTCTCATAAAGAGGTGATTCTCCTTCTTCTTCCACGACATGTGGTATGTCTTGCTCTACAGACAATACTGAATCATCAGATGAGTTGGCTTTTTGATCAAGGAAATCCAGCATTTCACTGGAATGGAAGGCATCTTGATTTAAGCAGGCCATTGCTTCATCGGCGTCTATTCCTTCTTGCTCAAAGAGCACATTTAAATCATCCATACTGATGTCTAATTTCTCGTCAGATGCATCATCATCAATTGTTTTGGTAGCAGTTTGTGTATCAGCAAGTTCGTTTTGCTCCATACAAACATTTTTAGCATCCATTACCACTTGATTATCCACTGGGCTTGGCCCTTGGCCTAGATACGTCCTTTGATCACCCACGGGGATATAGTGTTGCTGCAAAGCGGCAACCACCGGCTCCTCCAAACAGGCTTGCTGCCCGGACAAAATCTCCTCATCCATGGCAAACACCTCTTCCTCCATAATGTGGATGAGATCATTAGAATACGGAGCATTCGTGTCCGCATCCTTTTTGACATCCGTTATCACAGGTGCCTCATTATTGATGGCAGCATCCTCCTCCAGAGAGTCCAGGTGCTCGTCTTGCTCGATCGGTGCAGCCAGAGGAGGCCCAGCCAGAGGAGGCCCAGCCAGAGGAGGCCCAGCCAGAGGAGGCCCAGCCAGAGGAGGCCCAGCCAGAGGAGGCATTGTCAAACCTTTAGAGGTAGCATCATGCACGAACAAGCGAATCAAATACAATTTTCTCTTTGGATAGTCAAAGAATGTATCAATCATATCTTGAAAGAATTCCTCAGAATCGATAGTGACGATCAACGGATCCGCAGATTCCTCGTTGATAGGCCAGGTTGCCTGCAACTTTACGATTGGGGATTTCATGTTCTTTTCCAACCGAGCCTTAAGGTTTTCAAGGTTGCAGTCCTGCAGCTTTATAATCACACTTCGGCTATCTTGGTGATGAATATAAAGCTGACCAGCAGATTTAACATGCTGCAAATCGTCAAAACCGTACAACGGGAATGAGCATCAAAAGCCACTGACAGGTAAAATAAAATCAAATCAAATCAAGGGCCCAAGTTGAACAACAACGCACCTGACCCGGCAATATGACAAAGCTCGAACGAGTATCAAGGTAAGAATTGATATGAGCATTGAACCTCAAACATGTTCTACTTCCCCTTTTTACCCACATCTCTTGCCTAAAGTCGATGATTGGCGGCATTTTAGTCTGCAGGTACAGGCTCCTACGTGAATAACAACGTGGCAACAACGCAGCATTCCGGACAGGTCAGGACCTCGTACGCCTCCCCACGAGGCTTCCAAACAGTCTAAATATTTATTAAAATAATAATGCAACACAGCACAAGGGCCTGATCCGTCTGGATCTGGAAATTCGAACCACCCAAACCAGCCGACGGTTGGCGTGCAGCTCAGAAACAAAGTCACGGTCTTTACCACGTAGAACACCGATACACACCTCAATTAGTCTTCAAATATTATAAAAGTATCACCAAAAGTAAAACTGAAGTCGCCGGATATTTTTTTCCGAATTGTTTTTGAAGGCACCACCCAACTCGCGGGGTCATCTGTCAAAATCCTGTGGTGCAATCTTGCCGGGTTTGGGACGCACTGATTACCATCGAATCGAGAATTGAGTGGACACCTTTCTGGAAGCTACCGACTAAAATTGGAGTTGGTACATAGATCCTACATTTACCAACAGTTTGTAGTCCTAGAGTACAGACAGTGTGAAATATTTGCTTGAAGCATCGATTCGCCAAGCAGTTCCTCACGCGGTGGGCAGCTATTGTCCAACAGGGCTGCCCCAGCCCTCACGATGCTGATCAGCCACGTGGCGCAGCGCTGCCTGCCAGGTGAGAAGTAGAATCCTCAGCAGCAAAAGATACCCGTTTATCCTGTACCACAGGGACTACGTGTACATGATTCGTCTCTTAAATCTCTTTTACAGAAGGATAGTTCTACTTTAAATTCCAATAGTAACGATGCAGGTATGCTCTGTATGAATGCAGCTTGTTTGAATCCCCTAAATGATATCATGGAGCTGTTGACAGGTCAATGTTGCATATTTGACCTGTACATGAATGCTGTTTCCAGATTGGTGATTCCAATGCATAATACAATTTACATTCCTTGGAGTTTTAAAAATAATTTTGGCTTTTTTCATTCTGTATCATAAATAATAACGTACCCGTACTGTGTTTATAAACCGACCGTTATCTCGATTCGTCAGTTTGAGGTCCACACTTTTGCCTTCTTAGCAAGCAAAAGAGGTGATTTACATCCGTGTATTTGTCACTAAATAATTTACAAAACTGAAGAACTAATAAAGAGAAGGAAAATTTGGGAATCGTACATGCTGGTAGCTCGAACTCGAGCAGAGGTTGCATCAGGGGGCATACCTTGCAGTCGGAACTGTGTTTTCTTCCAGTCTTCGAGGGTAAGAACGGAACGACGTGTCTCGCTTCAGTCTTCACTGTCAAATAATTCTCAAGTTTGTGATCCAAAGATGTCAGAACTGCTGAGCCAAGGAAATTTCGACGACTTGGCTTTGAAGGAGATGCTGATTCCCACGAGCGCACAGCAAGAGTTGGTGCAGGAGCACTTGAGTGCCAAAATGCCCACCAGGAAACTGGGTAGAACTGGTCTTGATGTCAGTATTATCTCATTCGGTTCGTGGGTGAGCTTTGACTATCAATTAGATGTGGCGAAAGCTAAAGAGTTGATAGCGGCCTGCTTCAAAGGGGGCATCAACTTTTTCGACGCTGCGGAGGTCTACGCACATGGGAAAGCTGAGATGATTATGGGACAAGCGTTGAAAGAACTGGATATTCCTCGATGTGATATCGTGATTTCGACAAAAGTGTTTCATGGCTGCACAAAGGAACCGACCAAAACAGCCAGAGGCTTGTCGAGGAAGCATGTTGTTGAAGGAGTCAAGGCATGCTTGAAAAGGTTGCAGCTGGAGTATGTGGATGTTTTGTTTGCTCATAGGCCAGACCCTTCGACGCCAATTGAGGAGACCGTCAGAGCTTTTAATTGGTGCATCGAACAAGGCATGGCATTTTATTGGTGAGTAATAGTGTTGCATTACAATCAAAATTATACAATGTTGCAAGTGCTCTTTGCTGATATAGTCATGATGGCATACAGGGGAACAAGTGAGTGGAGCACATCTCAAATACTTGAGGCACAAAGGGTAGCAGATAGGCTGGGTCTTCTGGGTCCAGTAGCGGAGCAAACACATTACAACTTGTTGCACAGAAAGAGAGTAGAAGAGGACCTGTGCCCTCTGTTTGATCAGTATGGCCTCGGTCTTACTACATTTAGTCCTTTGGCTTGTGGGATTCTCTCTGGAAAATATGCTGGAGGTCAAGTTCCGACTGAATCTCGTTTCGCCGTCCCACGCTATCAGAACCTTAAAGAAGGTTTGTTGAAAGAAGAAAACTTGAAAGCTGCAGAAGCGTTAAAACCTCTAGCTGATGAAATGGGGGTCAGCTCAGCCCAGTTAGCATTAGCATGGTGTATGTCAAATAAAAATGTTTCTACCGTGATATCAGGGGCAACAAAAGTATCACAGGTCGAAGAAAACCTGAGGGCTGTCAGATTAGTTCCATTATCAGAGTCCATGATGACAAAGATTGAACATCAATTGGGCAGCCATAGCTGCAATATTTTGGATCGATTTTAGCATTGTATCACACGGAGTTGCACAGCATAGGAATAATAAATATTAATTGCATGTTTATTAGATATATGTAGAAATAAATGCATGAAATGGCATTCCTTGCTGTTATGGGTGCTATAGGGTAGACTTCTGGACCCTTACTAAAATACATACATGGATGTTAACCTGACAATACCCTCCCTGTGGTAGTGACAGACAATCTGATACCCCAATTCCTTCTACTTCTAGTTCGTTGCAATCCTGCGGCCTATATTATGGATCCCAAACAAAGACATCTCCAACGCGCTTGCCAACCTCCATTTCCTGGATTGCAGACTTAGCTTTATCCCTCGATGCACGCTTGATATCTTTCTTCATTAACATCAGCTTGCCATTTCCATATAATGGAAAATAATCCATTCTTCGATATCCCTCGCTTTGGTACAAATCAAGTGCTGCATGATTATCTTGCTCAACATGAATCCACAGTGTTGACTCCCCCCATAAATACGCTATCCTTTCACACTGTTTGAGCAACTGCCGACCAAAACCGCGCCTTCTATATTTTTCAGCAACTACAATATTGCTAGCATAGCACCTAAATGGTCTTGTGGTCGGAAAAGGAGGGGGCAATGCAGCCTCAGGCCTTGCCAAGCACACCGAACATGTGCCAACCACTCTGTTATTTTCCTTTTCCTCCATCACAAAAATAAATAATTTCCTTAGCCTATCTGATTTAGGACGTCGTAATTTTCCATCTTGATCTCTATATCGCTTAATATCTCCATTCTCTTTATGGAGCATGGCCCTAGTATGATACCTTTCTCTTGGGTCTTGAAGAAACCAAAATTCCTCCCGAGCCCTTTTCTTAGTATCCAGCGCCCCGTGCATTTGCGCTTCCCACTGAGAAACAGTTTGGGATGCTGGAGAAATATTTGAAAACATTCCTCGAGCCGAGGGGCGAAATGCCTGAATATACAAGACGTTATTTGATTCCAATTTATGAACTAACCCAGGAGTCTTTGCAGGGACTATATAGTCCCTGCGTGAGTACTCAAGTATACAGAAACCAACTCACCTCATGGCAAATCTCTGCTACAACTGGAATATCCGACTTTTTAATTTGCCTTATTCTGTATGTATCGCTTGAGTTTAAATCGCATCGAACCGTAAAACGTGCCATACTAGAGTCGACATTCAATAAGCTGTTCCCCTTTCTGGTAGAACTATAAAACGGTAAGCAGCCCATTGTCACCATTATTTTGGCTATTAATACTCTATTAGAAATTAATTTGCAACTGACTGCCAAAATGGTTCTGGTTTATGATTTGCAGGCCTTTCAGTTGTCCCTCTGATCACATGAAGCCTGTGGGCCACACACAAAATGTGGCCAATTCCTGAATTGCGTGATCACACACCACCACGTTGCAAATGACGAGGCAGCCAATGGATACGTACTGCAGTGCATCCGGTACGAATGACATCTGAAATGAATTGATCTTACATGGTAGACACAAAAGATGCTATGCTATGAGTATAAAGTACATTTATTTAAAGTGAAACAAGAGTCAGTGAACTGGTCTGATGGGCAAAATCTGCTCGATCAAATGTATCTTACAATAAAATCAGCTCTCAACCAATTACGAACTGTATCATTTTGGCTCCATTGATTGGGCCGCAGTAACTGTCTTACGATGGGTCATCGTCATGCGAGAATTTAGAGAATTATCTGCTTCCTTAGCTGAACCAACCAGCTGAGATGACGCTTCCTGAGACATTTTTGCAGCAAGTTCTTGGTCTTTCTTCATCTTAGCATCGTCAAATTTCCCTTGCATAACGCTAAGTATCATGGTCCACCCAAACGACACAGCAGCAACGTACGGAACTCTCATGTGTCGAGGAACAAATGCAAAATTAATAAGCTGCAATGGGACCCAAACGCTCCACAAGGCTTTCACACTATCCCAAATCTCGGTTCTATATTTATGAACAGCATATGACAATGGCTGTCCGGACACCTGGGCCTTAATAGCATAAAATGTCGGGAAATATACAAATGGATGATGGATGGCTTGGTCCAAAAATACCTTGATCGGTGCAGTGGCTTTATGTCCAAATTTCTGCGTTATTGGACCACACCATTGCGAAAATTTGACATTGTAAAGCCAATATTGAAATCCTCCAAGATACACAAAACCAAATGTGCAAAATACCGCATGGCGAGTCCAGTCTATTTCCTTCTTCCCTTCAATAACTTTCTGAGCAAACAGGTCAGCAGCGCTCGTTTTCAACCCCGACGTCCATATTCCCGTCGCTAAAGGATGTGCTTTCGCTGTATTATTGTACCAAGTTCCGATGCTCGTGAACGGTGACAGCAAAAGCCGTCCAGCTTGCGCAATTTGAGACATTGGCAAAACGTAGTAGGTTGAGGGACAAGACGTAAAGAGGACTCCAAGTCACCACGTCCGCACTCTCAAGTCACAAAGCCTCTATCGAATGCAGGCACCGATTGCCTTTCTCTGTTATAATCTACCTCTAACCGTGTAATTTACAAACCTGGTGTGTTTGGGCCTGCACTCAGACTCTCCTTGTGCGACAGTCTGAAAGAGCAAGCCACCACCAGTCTCCTAAACCCCCCCTTCAAAACTGTTTTGATCGATGGGTTTCTGTATCCAGATGCCCGGAATTAAAACTATGGTCACAGTAATATCACCTGAATAGTTCAGACAATATCTCTGATCTCATAATGCCATCAACTGTCGCTAAATCACAAAAAGCGCTACAACATTCAATGCCCAGACATCCCTCTAATGACACATACGGGATAATCCATTCATCCTTATTCCCTCAAAATTTAAATCTAATGACTTTTATGGCATAGTCATGCCCCTCAGTGCATCTTCCCAGCCCCGCACACAACCTTTGACGCACACAGACATGCCAACTGTCAAAGGCAATTTTATGCGATATCCCCTTATAACAATATATTTCATGACAAATCAAATCCTATCGTCCAATAAATACATACCTGGAACAATCTGTCTTAATTCGGCGACTTCAAAGTTTAGCAGTTTTAAATCTGCCAGACAGAATGGTGGTACGCAGCAATATTGCTGGTCATGATCAGATATCTGATATCAGAGTTCTGCTTCGAAGCATATGCACATATGTGCATGCATGCTTCCTGTATATATAGGATCTGCGCATGCGCAGATGATCATGATCATGATGGAAATAACATCCATGATCAATGGGTTTTTTTGAGTTCAAGCTTGCATGATTACAACGTAAAACAGTATAACCCAGCCCTTGTAAATCATTATCCACTCAATTGGGGAAACTTCTTACTTAAAGGTGTTTGCTGGAGGATGTGCACTGACTGCACACAAAAATTTCGTGTATCTAAACTTGAGTGGCATGCGAGCATACATTATTATTGGATACTACATACATACAATGATATTATTGGATAGGACCCAGGACTACCTCTGGGTTGATCAGGAACACCATCAGGCGAAACCAAAGGCGACATGTTAATAAATACGATTCACGGAGAATATAAGAATTCAAATTTATAAAGGATTCAAGATTGGGTGTTTGTAGTACGTTTGCTCATTGTCCGAATACGGTGGTGCGAAGGGGGATGTGAGCTCGGAGCGTGTTCGAATTTCTTACAGCAAGAGACTGCATTGAAATCTATGGAAATGAATGCATTTGAGAAAATTTAGAATCTTTTGTAAAATATGGTGGCAGACGTCCCAGGAGAATGCAGCGGAGTGGATTGCTCTTCGGAGAGAGGGGTCTCGACGCGTGTTGGAACCAAGGATGGAGACGGCAAGGTGGATACAGCACCCAATGCTGTAATGGATATCTCCAACAGTATAAATGAAAAAAATGTCGACTTCGGAAGCGGAAAAAATGTGACTGAAGACCTTGAGAATGGAGACGAGTCGAGTCCAGACAAGAGAGGACCTGAGCACGGAGCATTACTCAGAAAAAGAAGAATTTCCTTTGTAAGGGATAGAGATCACTGGTTTTGGTACAGCTTGCCGCGTGCAGCAAAAGCATCTTTAATACTTGTTTTGGTTAGTACCGTGTTGTTGATTGCGTACAGCATTACTGCTGTGAGTTTGAGTTCAGAAGATGAAGAAGCGCATATTGCAACAGTGATTATAATCATGTCAGTTTTCACTCTCTTTGCGACAGTAGATGCAATTATATATGAAAATACACTACAGTTGGTCTCCAGTATTATACTATGTGCGTCAGGGTGAAACTCGATGGGTGTTATTGTAATTGTATGATTATGCAACCTGTCTTCATGGTTATAATGTTTGATGAGAAAGGTGCAATCAATCTTGTTCTAATCATGCTCGCTTGCTTCTGCAGCTGCTTTGATGCTCGCTCGTGTGCTATGGTTTATAGTTACTCGACCTTCTGAATCAAACTTTTTGCCTTTAAAAGTAATATGGGGTGCTCTTATTATAGCAGTTCAGATTTCATTTATTGTACGTAGAATGATGCATGGAAGTGACAATTAGATAACGTGATCCGCTTGTATGGGACCCTTTACGGGAAAAAAATTACGAAATCAGCTACAGGTAATGTTGATGCATGTCCTCTGCAGATTACTGCCCTAATCTCTTGTCGACAGTTTGGATGGAGGCTGTATTCCCGCCTTGGGGTTGACTTTCGAAGGCCAGACGCCAAGCTTGTTCAAAGGATGGCTTTGCAGGCAAATTTATTTAACACCTTAATCAAACTGGATTTTGTCTTTCTGGTAGTTGTTTGTGCCCTTGGGATAAATGTTTCAATCGAGGACAGGGATTCCATTGATATTCCTATATTTGTTGTTTCAATCTGCACCTTTTTCTTAGACTTGGCAATCACAGTCTTTGGTCTATACATTACAAGTTCAAACAGAAGGATTAATCTCATACCTTTTCTTGATTTACTAATGCCCTTGTCGTACTCCGGGCCAATAGCAATAATTGTGCTGTACACAACAAACTCAGCAGATACAGCAAATGCAGGCACATCGGTTATCATTGCAGGCTGCGTATTCATGTGTGTCCGAACCTGTCTCTGGTGGAGTCTACATCAAGTGTCGGGGAATATACACATGACTCTCGTTCAGGGAAGAATGACCATTGATAAAGATGCAGTATTTTCTGGAGGTGTCATGGAAGCAAGCGGCTCGGATCCAGATCTGCTACCGTTGCAAGAAGGCGCATGGCTTGGGAAGCCTTCTCCTGGTAATGCAAAAAAGAAGAGATTCCTGCAACTCTCTAAGGATGGCAGTACACTACGTTGGGGATGGAAAAAGTACGATGCGCCGTTTCCTGACTGCATATCTTGAATCTGACTACATGCTCACCGGTCCATGTTGCCCCTGCTTTCCTTGCAGATATGTGAGAATGTACTATGCGCAGGATATAACCTATTGTAAAGAAACTTTGTCTATCACTATTACATTTATTTTGGATCCAGAAATCAAGTTGGTTTTCAAAAATGGGTTGATGTTTGAACAGTGGAAAAGGGGCCTTGATAGAATAATGGTCATTCTTTTCTCTCCAGCCATCAATCCAGAAGAGAGGCACGCAAAACCACCAGATGAAACGACAGAAGAAACTGCAAATGGATTACAGCCGCAGAAATTTGACATTAGCCATAGGAATGGACCATTCTCAAGACTGGGATCTGGTAGAGCAACAACTCCATTATATGCAGGGGAAATGCTAAGGCAAAATACTCCCTCGACAGACCAAATGAGGCGTCGGCAGAATATGGCGGCATATCTATTCGGAGGAATTTCTAAGAGTTCTCGATCCCCGATATCTTGGCTGATTGAGAAGACAACGCTAGCGCCGAATAGACGCTCTGGTCAGGAAGCGTCAAGAGATGAGGTCCAAATGGTTTCAGTCGGCATACAGGCAGATCCAAGGGATTTGCAGAGGTTTAGCGACCAATTAGATATAAAAACAGACGAACAAAAAACAGCTGATATTGCAGCTCATTATGCAGCCATGCTGAACTTTCCTGAACAGAACGATAACTTGCACTGGCCTCCTGCTGTTAACGAAACACATAGCAGCCACAACACCTCCTCGGATAAGCCTTTAGTACGCGATTTATTCGGATCCGAGCGGAGAGTTACCTCAGTATCGTCTACAGGGGATGCAGCACTCTTCTCATTGGATAGCAGCAAGAGATCAATGGAATGTGAGCTTGTTCATTCTCCCAAAACTCCCCTCACTTCAGTGCCATTTGCTGTATCCGTGGACGTGATCGACTTTGAATCTCTCAAGATAGGGAAACTTTTAGGCTCTGGAACAGAAGGAGATGTCCATGCAGCATGGTATCTCGAGAGCCCAGTCGCAGTCAAGAGGTTCAATAAAGTTGAGGATGCAGCTTATGAAGTAGGCATGTATCTTGCCATTGGTTTGCATGATAATGTGGTATCCTTGAGAGCTTTATGCCAGCATGATGATGATATGTATCTCATTATGGAGTATTGCCCTAGGTAAGGGAGTTAATATGCTGTTGACTGACTTGCGTGATTCTCCGTGTCATACTGCATTACGATATTACGATTACGATGTGTGTCCTGCGTGCTTGATGCAGAGGAACTCTGGACAGTATGTTGCACTATTCAGCACCCACGCCCTGGGACCCCTTGAGACTCATTCCACTAGTTAGAGCCATTGCTCGTGCCATATATCATCTTCATTCCAGGAGCATTTTGCACAGGGACCTCAAACCAGCGTACGTATGATTCCGGCTTTGACATTGATTATTTTGAAATTACATATGTATGTTGACTCAGTTTCTTCTACAGGAATATCCTTGTCGGTCATGGTCAGACTATGAAGGTTGGAGACTTTGGGACTGCCTATTTGATCAGAAATGAGACTGCAGATTCAGAGAGAAGAACAAGCAAACAAGCTGACCCTACCAAGGATGATGTTCTGCAACTAGTTGGAACGATGCAATATGCGGCTCCAGAGCTCGTGAACCCTGATCTGCGATCGTCAAGAGGTGAGAAACAATAAACAACTCTTGTTGCGATAACCGTTCACTTTCAAAAAAATTGTTGGGACTACATTTCCTTTATTCCTCTCGCAGGCAATGTATCTGACTGGGCCACTAAACTGGATGTTTGGTCTTTTGGGGTCACTCTCTGGGAAATCATAGAGAGGAAAAGACCATTTCATGGATTGGACATAACTGGAATTCAGTCCCTTTGGCTGAACTCGCCCTACCAAGCTCGTCTGCCACCTGTCAAAATTCCGGATACTGGCCCACCTCAGACTTTGAGACTCATGAGAGGCCTTGCAGATTTGGTGGACGACTGCACCCGCTTGGACCCAGATTCTCGCCCATCTTTTTGTAGCATACTGCAAAAAATGAAGGATCTTGTCTCTACATCATAGATTTGGAGCCAAGTCATGTTCCATTTGCTGGACACGTGTCCCAATTCAATGAGTAGTGGGTTTGTAAACCATTCGGAAAGGTCATGAGTTCAGGGCTGATTCCATGCTACCAATTACTCTTTACCGCATCCCTAATTTAAATACAACGAATCCAAAAAAATTTAAAATTTTCTGGTTTGTAAGACCGAGAAGTGACTAATTGTAGATAAAATGGTGTTCGCCTAAGAAATGGCCAGCCGTGGTACATGTGTTTTGTAAACGCGTCGGCACCTGAAAGTCCACTTCGTACCCATAAAGATAGAGTTCATGAATTTGAATGATCGATTAGCACCAATTGCAATGAAGGAAGAGAATACTCCCATTGTTCGAAGTAGAGAAGTTCTGGACGGTGCACCAAGAAGTACGCCAGAGTCGCAGCCTAGCCTTAAGAAGAGGAGACAAACTTCACAAAATCAGGGGCTTGACGACGGGGATTCTATAGTAGGAGATGAAGCAAACGTTTCGAGCCCCATGCTGCTTAATGGGCACCAGAGGTCGTGCTCTACGGCAGGCGACGAAGCAGGTGTTGAGCGTCCCAGGAGGTCCTTTAAGGCCATTGGTAACCTTGTGCTTGCAATGAAGCGCTTTCAAGGTGGGTGACATTCCTTTTGCCTAAATTTTAATGGAAATGAATAAAATGGGCATGGAATAGCCTGGCCGAACATTCTATTTCCTTAGAGGTGCACATCTCGTTGTCTGTTGCCACTTGAAATAAGTGCTGCTTCTGACGTGATGAATAACGCTTTATTGTTGATATTCTGAATGCAGCCGCTCTGAATCCAACATATACATATGGAAAACAATCTTCTGCTTCGCCCGTGGTGGTGAGTGTCTTGTAATATTTGTTTGCAATGTATCAAGGCAACCTTTCTTAAATATTGATTTTCCTATGTATTTCCTTTCTTATGGCTGATCCGGTATCCATGTCTGCAGCATCATGACAATTCTTCGCCAGGAGTATCGATTCATAGTCAAGGAAACTCAAGTCAGCGACATTGTTTTGCGGATAGAGGGCATAAGGGGAGCTTGCTCATGCAGCCATTGCCAGATGTTGGTCAATCTGATGAGGAAGAAGGGGTCTGTCAACAGAGTCACCTAGAAAAGGAGAAAAAATCCAAATAATGTAGATGAAATACATGGTAGATAAAGATATCCCAGAGTGAATTGTTTGAGACATGCCGAATGTATGGTATTTTGAAACGGATGTTGCCCACATCTGGGCCCTCTAGAGTCAAATGATTCTTTTCTCTTTAATACCACTTATTTATTGTGTTTAATTAAGATGCAGTAACACTAAAATGGTAAGTTGTAACATGACATTAACGAGACGTGTCCAAGGACATAAACGACAGCTCAAAGGAATAAAAGCCTTAGCACACAGAAGCATCCAACGTGTAATCCAAGAGGAAAATGAATTACGTTGTTAACCGAACGCTCGATATGTTGACATATTCTTCTATTAATACAACTTTATTTTTTTACATATGAACTTCAAAGGAGCGACCATCATTGTGCTGCTCGATGGCAATTTACTGCTGAGAATCATTTTCGCTGCTATTAGATTCTAAATAGAATAGATTCTATTTAGAATATAATTCTTCTTCCTTCTTTCTTTCACAGAATCTAAAGATTCTTTCAGAAATCGGAACTCCATGGGACGATACCATCAGAGTTTCAAGATGTGCTAATGGTAAAAAAAGAAAGGAAATGTTCAAATCTGGACTAAGGAATCAATAATAGTATAGTTGAGAGTTGCTTGGAGCTCCCAAGGTGCGAATCAATTCGACCACGCTTCCGACACTTCGCGTTGCTCAAGGAGCGCATGTTGAGGTGAGGTGATGCGAAGCATCATTAAGATTAGTCACATATATTAGCGATCTGCAGTTTATTACAGGTAAAACGATCTGGATAGTTGCTGGGATTTGGGGTTCAAGGTTGGTTGTGGCAAGGCACACGAAGAAACACACATTGCATGAGCATCAGACCTTGATCTGGGGAATTTCGATGATTTGGACGGGATGACGGATTTAATTATTGCTAATGTGTGTGAAATATCAAATGTTACATACCAGCATAGAGTAGACGATCCAGAGCTTTACAACTATTGTCCAGTCCCTGGAGGTATGTAGTACATGTATTCGCCATTGCATTTCACAATTCTTTTGGAAAAAGCATCTAACTGCTCATTTGTATTGAAATTGGGACAGGTGGAGAAGATGCCTTTCTTTTTGGAGCATTGGCGTGCATAATTGCATGCTTTCTGCACTTTGGCAGCCTTTCTGCTGTGTTGGTACTGATTGCTGGAGTGATTGCTGAAGTTTTTGTTTTTTGCTACAATTTTGGACGTCTAGGAAACTCTTTTGTTTTATGGCTTGGCGTTGACCCACCCGATTTACTGCTTTACGGATTCTTGCCCCCTCTTTTGTTGGATGCTGCTTTGGGGTTAGATTGGTTTGTATTCAAAAAAGTAGCAAAGCATTCGGTGACATATGCATTCTTGGTAGTTCTCGGGACAACGGCAATTGTCACTCCGTTAATGTTATATGCACTTGATTCAGATCAATGGACTTGGCAGCATGGCGCCCTGTTTGTCTCAACTTTGGCTTCGACGGATGCATTAGCTGTCTCAGCAATTATTAAGGGTGTCTCAGGGCCAGAGCATCTTACAGCTCTTATGGAAGGCGAGTCTTTACTAAATGATGCAACATCTTTGGTGCTGTTTACTGTTTTTCTCGAATCGACAAAGCAGGTAAACCGGGGTGTCCAGGAATCTTGGATACAACTCTTGCCTAGCATGTCTAAGGATATTGCAAGGTTGGCCCTTGGAGGTTGTCTCGTTGGTTTAGTGACAGGATGGGCAACGCTGAAATCCTTGCGAATGATGAGGATGACGGGTGCTAATGTTTCAAAGGAATTGGCATTTATTCAGGGCATGTCCTTTTTAACCTTTTATGTGGCCCAAGGTCCCTTGAATGTCTCTGGAGTAATTGCTGTTGTTATATATGGCATGTTTGGATCATCAACGGACAAGTTTGAGCTTAGTAACACAGAAAAAGAAAGGCAATTGGATGCAGTCCAAGGTACTTTGGGGGGAGCTTTGAACGGAATTGTGTTCTTTTTGGGTGGTGCGACAGCCACAAACTTTCTACTGCGAGCCACACCAGCATTGCATGATTCCTTGCAGATAACTCTATTATTTACCCCCCTTATATTTATGGCGATGTTTGTTGTCCGGGCTCTTTGTATTGCAATAATTAATGGCGTGTTTTGGCTTCTGAAGTCGACTCCACTCTCTTGGCACGAGGTGCCCTTTGTTACATGGGGAGGTCTCAGGGGTGCATTGTCGCTGATCATGGCAATGGTCATTGCAGCTGAGCATGCACACAAGTATGGAGATGAAAATGATGATAGCCTTATTATTGCTCAGATGGTGACGTGGACATCTTCTTTTGTCCTGATAACATTAGTAGTAAATGCACCAACTCTTCCACATCTGCTTCAGCAGTCTGGTCTTCTTGATATCCCGATCTCAAAGCAAGAGGTAATGAAAAAGGTGAGGAAAGGCTTGTTAAACAAGACAAAGGAAATAATTGAATCATTGAAAGCAGATGATGAGGAACTGTTAAGATGGGTTGACTGGAGCATTGTTGAGGCTGTCTCTGCTGAAAATACCGAAGCGAGTTCCCATGGAAATTTCCACAGTATTTATCGAAAGTCTATTCCAAAGCATGAGGGTGGAGGCGCAGTCAGCGAAGCCATGGGTGACAAAGACGAGAACATCTTGCATGCTGATGTAGAGCAGCCCCTCCTACCTCAAGGCACTACATCAACGGAAGCAATTGCAAGTCACGAGGCCAGCTCAGCCCGAAGATTCATCTTAGATGCAGAACATGAAACGCCTTTCTTGGCCTCATCAATTGATGATCGGAAAGATACATCAGGATTTCCAATCTCTGCTGCTAGGATCGAGTCAAGCAGAGAACATGATGCTCAAGATAGGAAGGCATGCCCATCAGGTGCATCTTCTCCTATCGCTCTGATTAAACCAGATGAGAGTGATCTTAATGATTGGTGGTCCGAGGTTGAGAAAAAAAATCAAGATGAGGCAGAGTCCTCAAAGAAAGCCGAAAGAGATGCCAGTGTGCATATTATGGAAGAGAGGACCCGCCTGATCTGGGGAATCAAACGTTACATATTTCACAGACGATCAGACGGTCTTCTTAGCCCAGAAGGTGCCCGAATTCTGGGTGATGCCTGCGATCTATCGATTGAGAAATGTGATGAACCATTGGTGCGTTGATTTGTTCCAGTGACATCTGCATTTTTTCTTTCAGTCCTGTCATTCATTCTCAATCATTTGGTTTTGACATTCGCAGAATATATGGCTAATTGTCAACAAGGAGGTTGCTGAGAGAATTACAATTCAATCTTTTGCATGGATATTCCACAGAGCACGGAGGGCAGCTTATTCATGCCCCCCTTTGCTACAGAAGATTATAGTTCCTATCACGAAATGGAGTACATCTTGGATTGGCAATTATTTAAGCACAGCCATGCTCGAATCATGCGAGGTTGCAATTGCATACTTCATGGCTCTAAGCGATTGCAAGCAAGCAAAGAGACTCGAGGAATCTTCCTCGAACTCTTTGCTAACCTTGGAACTGCATGTTGAAAGAGATCGTGTGCGTAATTTTGTCGCTGACAGGGAAATCGAAGCACCAGCGCATTTTAAGGCAATGCAAACATATCGAGCAATTATGGCTGTCATATTTAGGCAATTAAAGTTCATTGAATCTATCTACGAAGCAGGATATATAAATATAGATGAAAGTAAGAAAATGTCAGAGCCTATTGTCAAAAAAAGGCAAGCTCTTGAGGTCCTGGGGCCTGTTGGTTCGGGATGGCAAAAGTCCGATGACATCTTGCATTCTCTATCATTCTTATCGTGCCTATGCGAGTCCGATTTGAACAAAATCCTGACAGCTGGGACTATAAAGGAATTTGGTGCAAATGAGATTGTGTGGTCTGATTCAAATGCTTTAGACACTTTTGCTTTAGCAGTAGTTGTTCGCGGACTCGTGAGATATACCGCTATCCCTGAATCTATAGAGCCAAGAAATAAACTTTTGGGAAGTGGATCACTGCTCGGCGTTGTCCCAGCCTTGACCAATTCCCGAACGCATCTCCCTGGTGGGAAGCAAGTGCTTGCACAAGCCAGCCGCCTTCAAAAAGGTGTGCTTGTATTCTTTTTGCCTACACGCATCTTCTACAATGCTAAATTAGGAGCTAATGAAGGAGAGCACCCATATCAGGCGATGATGCTTGATTTACATCGACAAGCAGGCCATCAGATTTTGGAGGTGCTGAAAACCAGCGTAAGAAAGCAGGTGGCAAAAGAATGGGTGCACTGTAATCAACAGCGCCAAGACGACGATTTGATACAAGAATCAAAGGCAATTCGTGATGGTAGCGAGACCATGTTTTCTGATCAATCATTTACTGGGCAGATTGATGCAGGGGAAGCCAATATGGAGAAGAAATCTCAGGCATATGGAATAAAAGTTGAGGCATCGATCAAAAAAGGGTTAGGAAAGGCGACAGTCATTAACCTGGAACCCTATCAGACTTACAATCAAAGATCACATTTTATTCTGCTGGCTGGCTCTCTTCAGAGACACTCAACTGGAACCGGGAAGCAGCTTGCCAAGGCAGTAAGCATGGGGGCAAAAATTTCTGCACCACATGTGTTTCCTTACTTGCCTATGCCTTATGCTGCAAATACAAAGAAAGTAGCTGCATATTTAAGTGGACACGAAGGATCCATTCTAATTGTCTGTCCTCCTCCTAATAACCGAGAAATTGTGGAGGCAGAAGACTTGTACCCAGACAATTCATTGTCTGCCTTTGATCTATCGCAGGCATCAGCAACAGATATGGATTAACTTTACGATTCCCGAAACCAGTATAATGTATATATATATATATATATGAAATTGGTTTTTGCTGTTGTAATTCCTCTTTCATTGGACAATTACATTAGAATAGTCAAGAAGGATGTGATGAAAAGTGCCAGCAAGGCTTCATCTGGAACCAACTTCTGTATTCCAGAATTCTCAACAAGGGGATAATTGCTCCTCATCTCCTTTGTAATAACATCAGATGCATTGAAGAATAAATTCAGGAGATTATGAATGGATGGAGGAGATGAAAATACCACTCCCTGCAATAGGATAGAGCGAATACCTTTTCAATTCAAATCACACTTGAAAACAGCAACAGTACCTCAACGTACGTGACCAGCACTTGGAATCTGTGTTAGCCATACTCCGGGTATTTGTCTTGCAAGTTGAGTTTGGGTATATACAGGAATAATCTGATCATCAATTCCGCTGCAAAGGACGAACGCGAGGACAAGTTTGTAGCAATTGACTAGGCTTCATGAACGAATCTCATCTTACCTTACTAGCAAGACCTGACTAGAAATGTTCTCCAGTCCGTCCAACGATTTCGAGCTGTCTAAGAAGTAATTCTCAATCAAATTACGCTGCAGATTCATTGATTCATTTGTGATGACCAGCGCCAAGGGAGAAGGCATGATTGAACCCACTAGTGCATAACCAGTGTTTGAATTCAAAGGCATAAATCCTGCAGCATGTAGCAGCGAAAAGTAGCTCCGTAGCAGACTACACATTCCCAAGTCTTGCGATCCGTTTGGAAATAGAAGAGTATTTATATCTAAACTACTTTCCGTCGCATTACTATTGTTATTATCTCCCTCAGACTGGGGATTTGACTCTATGGGATATTTTGCCAGAAATCCTTCCTGCACAAGCTTCAGCTTGGAAGAAATCCCACCCTCAACTTGAGGAGCCAACGGCCCTCCATACGTCCCAGCTATCAACGCAGCGGATTTTATAATGAACGGCTGCTCACGTTTCATCATTTCGAGACTAATCATTGCTCCCATCGAGTATCCTACAAGGTGCAATTCTTCAATCCCAAGGTTCTTTATGAAATCCCCTACCATTATCGTTATTTCATCGACGCTAAGTTCATCTGGCAGCAAAATATTGCTTTCAGAATCGTGTCTTGTGACAACCCCAGGCGTATCAAAGATAATGCAGTGATGTAGCACTGCCACTCCCTTGATAAGTTCCAACGGCCAGTCGTACTGAGTGGTACCAAAACCATTGATGAAGACAACAGTCTCATTCTTCTCCACATTTTCCGACAAGGGACCAAAAGAATGATACGATACATCAAATTCACCCGTCCCAAAACTCTTTTGGACTTCATTTGATTGTTGTAATACAGCATGTTTCACTTGCCCCATGAATGTCATATCAATCGGGTCCAGCACTTTAGAAATATCACATTGACTTGGCACAAGATCCTGAACCACTTGTCCATTTGAGATCATAACAAACGATATGACAACCATGGAAACTATTTGTATCGCCCTGTTATTTTTAATTGTCCCATGAGGCACTGGGCCAGTCCTATCATTCATGTTGCTGTTTATAAACGGTAGTTGAGTAACAGTTTCTAGAAACTGAAGATCTTCACCTACTGGTACTGGCAAGTCTGACGTCAGACTGGTCGACCCAAGTATATTCATACGTATACGTAAAAATACACTCTCCAGTGATTCCCCATCTACTTACTACTAGACTGTAGTATACCATCTTTCAATTTGCGATATCGGGGTATCCCATGTTGACTCTCGAGTCAAATACTATTGTTGATGGGATCAAGATCCCTGCTTGATCAAGCAGATTGTTCTTGGTTCATGAACCAAGTTTGATCAACCCAAATTCGCCCGCCGGTCCGTGACTATGGTTGTTCATCATCAACAGATTTCCATCTGAACCATTTTGATACCATATAAAAGTTATAATGCTCTCTGTCAATGTCCTTTCAATGCATCATTCTTGATTTTGATAGAGGATAAAGAAATTCCTAAATGGGTGAGTACTCATGAGCAAGCCTTTGCGCAATTTGATTCGATCCTTGGGAGCGGATGCACTTCAAAAGCTACAATTTAGCGATTATTTAATAATAGATGGTGCATTGAGGGATAGAGATGCAGATATACTACGTCAGAAAATGCATGCCCTTCGCTCTGAAATGTCGCCATGTTGCACCCTCGTCGTACCTCCTTCAGGAAGCAGCCCAATCCATTTCCCGAAGGAGCACATAATGGAGTATGACTGTTATAACTTGCCATTAAATCAGAACAGTCGACAGAGGACCGCGGAAGACGATAAGGACGAAATGGTCTCGGCAATACCAGGGAAAGGTTCGTTTCGTCAACCTCCTTTGGTCGAGCAATTAAGAGAGGACTCGACCTTGCTGGAATTGCTCGGTGATCGTTTCGGAATCGATCGGTTTCCTTTGGATAATCAGGATCTCAAGTTACAATGGAACAGAGGAAACGGAGGATGTTTCCCCATACATTTTGACTCTGACCCTTCGATTGATTCTCGACGATTGACAGCCATATTGTATCTGAATCCTGACTGGAGTGACAAGGACGGTGGGGCTCTCAAACTGTATCCTTGTACGCCAACCACACCTTGTGCTTCCCCTGTTATAGTTGAACCCAAGAATAATAGGCTAGTTTTGTTCGGATCACAGACAATGGCGCACAGAGTATTACCTTCCTTTGGAGCTGCAAGATACTGTGCTACTCTGTGGCTATCAGCTTCAGATCCAGCAGCAAAGACTGTGCTACAGCAGGATGTTGCCAGGCAGCGCCAGGAAGCCAAAGCATATTTGAGACGGTGCGTAGATGACCCTTCAACTGTTCCTGTCGTCAAGCAGGACATTCTAGGTATCGAAGAAATCAGACGCCATGTGATCAAATTTGTTCATCAAGAGGAGTGGAGAAAATCTCTGATTGAGAGCCACCCAGAGGGTCCACTCAGGGATGCGCTGCTTTCTAGGTTTGATACGGAATTGTCAGTTATTGGAAGAGTATTATCACCTATACTTTCCGACATCCCAAGGAGAAGGTATGTATAGAACATGCTGATAATGCCTGATTCGCAGACCAGACCAGTGAATTGAAGCATTCTCCACCGCATCTTCCGACCAGGTTTGGCGCGCCAGAGATATCTTTGCCCGCCGGTCACGAATCCCGGGCACGAGATTTACCAATATCTGGGAGCACACTCAGCTGTCCTGCCCAAATCAATTTGTTCCTTGAAATTTATTCATTTAATTTTACGACAGTATTCAGAGAGATATTCATTTTTGTGAAAGAGGGAATAACATAATATCCAGTGGATATAAGATAATTCCAGAGTCTGAGCAAGCGTTAGCATTTTCCATACGAGAGGCATTGGACTGTGAGTGCGAGTTCTCTGGCTAGGATAGTATCTATCGAATACGAGGTATATATAAAATATAGAAACATTATTGGCAATTTGTGTTCCCGTATACGTACACACGCACGTTAAAAGGGAAGTAACTGCTGTGTATTTAGTACCGGTACCGGATAATTCAGAGAAATTGCTGGCCGAGGACTAAGCGAGGGACAACACGAATATCTGGATTTGTTTATTCAATCAAAATATATAATATGCAAGGGCCGAAACTTTGGAAATCAACCATGGAGCACTGTGCGGCGGGGGAGAAGAAATTGAAGAGTGCCGAAGGTCACGTGACTGAGTCTCCAGAGTATTACAAAAGTGATGATTTTCGGATTTGGAGCATGAAGGTACGTCAAATATAGTGTAAAATAAGGTATTTTGTTGCTGCTGCTTGCCTGTGGCGTGCGTGGTCGAGGCGTGCGAGGCAAAAATGTACACGTAAGCATAGCAAGATTCTCGACGACTTCGAGCGACAGTTCCCCCCGCGTCCCCTTGGCTATCTATATCCCTGCTGAGAACTCACAGCGGGCTACTGGGCAATTAGCATCAAGAACATGGTCGTGCACAGACTGAATATGAAAACTGAATGTCATGTATGATGATGCAGGTTGTACCATGCTCAAAGCGGTATGTGCATGACTGGACAGAGTGTCCTTTCTCGCATCAGAAAGAGAAGGCTACTCGGAGGGATCCAAAGCTGTATCAATACACTGGGATTGCTTGTCCCAGTATGAAGAAGGAGGGGACCTGTGCGTTTGGGGACCAGTGTCCATATGCTCACAATGTATTCGAGTACTGGTTGCATCCCACAAGGTATCGTACTCAGATGTGCAATGATGGCGAAAAGTGCAACAGGAAAATCTGTTTTTTTGCTCACAACGAAAAAGAGCTAAGGAATCCAGAATGCAAGCCGTTTGTGGCTCCAGAGATGTTGGCATCTGCAGCTGCTGCCATGGCATCTGCGAACGGAGGACAAGGGCAAATTCCCCAACAGCATTTGGCCGCACTAAATGCTCCCCGCATGTCTGTTGAGAGTGTGAGGCAGAGCCAAGAGTGGGGTCCTGCTGCTATGCCTTGCAACGTGGCTGGCAGGATCTCAATGTCTGAAGGGCGTGATGCGGTGGTCAATGATACTACGCTGTTTCCGTGGTTATATGGCGCAGTTCATCAAAACCAGCAGCAGCAGCAGCAGCAGCAGCAATATGTGCCCATGGCACACACAATTTCGAGCAGCAGGGATGTCAATGTTCAGGATGACACAATCATTGGTAAATTGAGCTCTATGGTGTCTGAGAATAAGATATCATTTGAGCAAGCAATGCTTATCTTGCAGCGTTTGGGGCCACAAGTGTCAGTAACTGGAGTGGCACAAAGTCTCAAGACTGGTGATACTATCTCTCGGGGTGCAGATGCATCCTCATTCTCTCTGGATTACTTGTCTCCAGAACCTATACAGAGAATAGCACAGGAGGATGTTCAAAAAGCCTTTGTGCTTCATAATCAAGACGCGAGGCTGAGCCTTGAGAGCGAAAGCTCCAATTATGATCCCTGGAGGATGAGTGTTGATACCAGAGCCAATTCGTCATTTGCTGACCTGGAGTCATCGAATCCCAAATTTTCAGAAGGGCCTTCTTTTCCTTATTCCTATGTGCCGAGATCGAGTTACGAGAGAACAGGATTCCTACCTGCAAAAGTTACGACACCAACTCGTCATTCCACCGGCAACATAAAAGTTTCAGAAGTACCCTGGGAGGATCACCTTCGCAGATTGTCGCTAGGGGATCAGAGTCCTGGGAGTTGCGAGTCAGATGAAGGCCAGGACTACGCCCCGACCTTCAACCCATACAATTCCACTCTCTTTCAGGCAGGGGAGTTAGAGAGATGATCCTTACGAGGATGCGGGCGGAATGTTCATTGTTTGAGAACTATATGGCATTTTCCCCTCCAGAGAGTTCAACACCAGTATGCCAGATGGCTATTTGATCTTCATTTGGATACGACGGCATGTGATTTTCTGATTGGATTTGATTAAAATGTTGCTTTTAAAGTATTCAGTCGCATCGATGCTTTTTTCCAAGCACTTTCTGTACATATGCATTACCCTGACTTAATAAGTGTCTAGTATTGATTCAATTTACAGATGCTTACATGGTCTTTTTTATTGCGTTTTTTAATATATGCGTGATGTGTTGGGATGATTTCTTTTTCTTTTTTTGGAATTTATATCTTGTGTAATAAGGGTTAGAGCAATGTTATTCATCATTCAAGGGAAGATGTGCACTACATTCTGAGTACTAAACCAGTGTTCATGATGTAATCACCTTCATCGTAAGATCCTTTAGCATTTTGCCCAGAAACCACAAGCCTTGACGAGGATGGCTTTGGCAGCTTTAAAGAAGGATTGATATTAATGTCCACCAGCTCCTTGGTGTAGCCATTCTTCAAAGTGGATGGTGTACGGTCATTGTAGCACAAGTCATTCAAAGCATTGCACACTTCTGGGTATCCTACAAAGACCCTGTATTCTCCATTTTTCCATCCAAGATATTTTTTATCAACATAACATTTTGTTCCTTCGCACAGTGTGCCCTTGATTGCGAGCTCAGTAGGAGCATAGCATTTGATGCACTCAGAACTCCATTTTTGATAATCAGATTCTCTCATCAAAAAGGTGACGAGCTTTGAAGGCGGCTTCTTGCCAATGGTTCTTGTCACATTGAAATCCCATCGCAAGCGCTTTGACTTTGAAATTTTATATGTTCTATACGATAGGTCAAAGTAACCCTTGTCAAAGTTGTTATACATCTGGTATGATGTGATCCCAAACCACACAGAATCGGATATCATGGGACCTATTGGATCCTTTTGTCCTTTAACATTGCATTTCATATACTCGTATGTCGTTGTCAACTCTAGAGCCTGATCGCTCGCAAGAACACCATTCCTGCTGAACTCCGCAATCCTCTTATTGTCAGATGTAAAAAAGTCAAGGGTTGCAGTATTCTCCACAAAGTTCGGGTCCAATGCATATCCTTTGGGAGCAATGAGCTCTGCAGTACAACTCAAAGGTGCCCCTTTACTGGCAGTACATGCTCCTGATGACATGGGAATGTCGGGGCTGGGCAGACTGAACCATTCTCTCACATTGGAGGGTCCACCTGAAGAAACAAATGTCCAGTCACAGTCAGGATCCTATTGCTTTGTACGTTAGTATCATCTTTCATCTTTCAGGGAAATTACCATATCTAGACAGGGACTTGGATCTCAAACCAAATGGAATCAAGGGCATAAATACAATTGGACAGATGGCGAATCGTAAAAACAACAGCAACAAGAACATGCTTCATCGTACCCCACAATCTGGTGTTCACCCCCCACTTGCTTTTCGCTTCTTTAGGCAGATCCACAGTCATTCGAAGACCACATAGCGACCCCCTGTAATTCAGTCCCACGACCCCCAAAGGAAATCCGAGACTGGAAACTTTCTGAATGTCAATCACCGAGTATTTCTGGTTATCATGCCACACACACGTGGCTGTGAAATTCTTATCAGTCACCATCTTACTCCCCAGGCATGCTTCCTTCCCTTCAATGCTCCTGCATTCCTTCTCAGACTCTGCATCCCCAATCCCTAAACATTTCGGGTTCCCTTGTGCTACTGAGCAAATCATCATCAGCGTCAACACTATGAGTGCCAGCCAATTCGTTTTGCCGCATCTTCCCTCCCTTGGCCCCACACAGGCACCAACACCGCTCATATCAGGCAACACGCGCGTCACTGTTACACAACACCTGCCGAAATTATATCAATTATATCTGAATAATATCTCTAGTGATATATATATATATATATATATATATCTCACGGAATTCCGTCGCACAATGTGAGTCCTTTGAACCCGTCTAGAGACGATGCGCTTTCCCTTCTCGGCTTCAGTCAACTCGAACGCGTCCGAGACCCACTACAAGTATACTTCTATATCCAGCACAGAAATATGCTTTCCGAATTATGAAAAAATAATTTGATTGTAAAATTGATATCTTTTCCTCAATGTCCCAGTTCTGAACGCAGCAGGAATAGATCTATGCTATAGATCCCCGATGCGATACGACCATTCTCTGCAGTAGGGTATACACAGACCAGCAGAATGTAATTAAATTTTAAATTTGACGTATTTTACTGCCCTCCACGAATAGCAATCGCTTTTTAGCGACGATAGGGTGAATGCATTTCAAGAGGAAGCCACCGTGTGCTGCGCGCGTCGCCCCTGGCCAGGGGGCAGGCGCCAGGCCAAGCTAGACCTATAGGTCGGACGCGTCGGATCTTTGATCGAAGAATCCAATTCAGGCCAGTCTCTAGTCCTGTGACGGTGTAACAAGAATGAAATGAAATGACTGCAGTGCCTTGCAAGATCGTCCTCTTGACTAAAGAGAAAAGAGAAGAATAACAGATGCATTGATACAGTACGGGACTCGTAGTCGGTCCCATCAGCAACCGCACCACTCGTATGCACATAAGGGTGCGTAGTGGGGCTTTGAGTTGTTTCATGACTTTGAACGTGCTGTTGGTTTCAGGCATTCGATTGCAACCAATCTTTGAGCGGAGGTGACTATGTTTATATATTATCAAAATAGCCTTTGATCGCATTCCGGGCAGTTATCCGTGCACTCATATTTGCAACTTGGTTTGCCTATTCATCACCAGAATCTATCAGCAATACATTGCCGCAGATTCATGGGCATACTACTAGTATTTGAATTTGGCATATTTTTTTGTCACTGGGGCATACCACGCGCGTCATCCTTTTAAGTAGAAACAAATTGACCTTAAGCAGGTGAAGGATAGGCGTGCACGCTTTGTAGCTCGGAGAAATAGCGGTAAAGGATGCTGCTGCAGCGAGGAGGACAAGGGCTCGCTTGGCGGGCGATGAATGCAGCGGGGCTGCAAAATTTTCTGATGGGAATGGGGTGTAGAATGGCCTCTTCTCATGCGGAGAATACGAATCAATTCATCACAGAAGTACGTGTTAGACGGTGGCCCGCGGCCGATAATCGACGGCATCCGTGTCGTCTCCGACAGTTGGAAATGACGGGGAGGGGGCTCGATGAGTTGGTATAAGACTCTCGGGGGGATTTATATTGTATATAGTGCAAGGGTTTTGGTCTCGCGTCGTGTTGTGATCGGGACGATGGGAGTTTGGGAAAGCGTCTTCTCGTATGACCATTTTGTTGCCATGGTTGTTGCAGGCCCTGGAACATCTGGAATATCCAGAGAGGCTGCAAAAAATGCTTTTGACTCCAGCAAGGGAGGTATCAGTGGAATTGGAAGTGTTGCGGGACGACGGAGAGGTGGAAATTTTTCAAGCGTACAGGGTGCAACACGACAACAGTCGAGGGCCTTACAAAGGAGGGCTTCGTTTTCATCCTCAGGTAGATTTGGACGACGTTAGGAGTCTCGCATCGCTAATGACATGGAAAACTGCCGTGATGGATATCCCGTTTGGAGGAGCGAAAGGTGGGATTACGGTGGATCCAAAAACTCTGGGTGACAGGGAGTTGGAGATATTGACCAGGAAGTTGGTGCAAGCATTGAGGCCGGTGCTCGGGACGTATGAAGATATTCCTGCGCCAGACATGAATACTGGAGGGCGAGAAATGTCGTGGATATTTGACGAATACTCCAAGTTTAATGGATTCTCTCCAGGTGTGGTGACTGGGAAGCCAGTCTGGCTTCATGGGAGTCTTGGAAGAGAAGCTGCGACTGGTAGAGGAACAGTCTTTGCTATTCGCGAAGCTCTTGAAAAGTTGAAAATGGGCACATTAAAAGATAAATCGTGTGTGATACAAGGATTTGGTAATGTGGGTTCGTGGGCTGCTCAGATATTGCATGAGCACGGTGCTCGAGTAGTGGCTGTTGCAGATGCATTTGGGGCTATTGCAAACGAGCGAGGTCTAGATATTCCAAGCTTGAGGCGTCATGTTGGAGATGAGCATTCTCTTTCTTCATTTCCAGATGGCATTGCGATTCCAAAGGAAACAATTTTGACCGTGCCTTGCGATATTCTGATTCCTGCTGCACTAGGGGGTGTAATTACAGAGGAGAATGCGCATGAGGTTCAATGTAAAATTGTGGCTGAAGCAGCAAATGGTCCCATAACATTTGATGGAGATCAAGAATTGCGTAAAAGGGATATCATTGTGATCCCTGATATTTATACAAATGGTGGTGGTGTTACAGTGTCTTTCTTTGAGTGGGTACAAAACTTGCAGAATTTCAAATGGACTGAGGAAGAAGTAAACAAGAAATTGGATGATTGTATGACAAATGCATTTCAAGATATATGGGAAGTCCATGAAGATACAAAGCTTCCTCTCCGCACATGTGCATTTGTAAAGGCCCTTCAGAGAGTGACCAGGGCAAGAGTACACAGAGGTTTTGAATGATGCATCGTGTGCTTCTGTTTTTTACAATATATAACTGACGGAGCAGAAACATGTTTGTACATACCTATATACTAGATACTTACATGAGTAATTTAACCACAGTATCTTTTTCACAAGGATAAACAAATAGATTGGATTCATACATACAATGCTTGGAAACGTGCATATCACTCAGAGTCGCTGCTACCATATGCTGCAAGACCCAACAAAGCTTCGTTTCCAGTCTCAGCAGGCGTATATTTTCCTGTATTAGGTAACGTTTCTTTTAAAATCTTGACCGGTTTGATTGCCTTGCGAATGCCTGATAGGCCAAAACTAGGAACACTTGCATGCTCTTTACTTGCTGCTGAGCCTTTTACCTTCTTGTTTCGCAAAGCATTGGCACCTTCTCTATCCTCTGATTCTTGCCCAGAAATTAATCTGCCATTATGCATCCTTTGCTGTGCCATGTTATCCTGGACGGCTTGCTCTGCGCCCGCAGCCGCCTCAATCTCGTCCTCTAAAGCCTCCGCTGCCATGGACAACCCATTCAATGGTCTCTTTTGTCCTGCATGGCCATTTCCGGCGTCCAGATTTGGCTTGGATGAATTCATCAATGATCCTTCTTGACCATCCTGATCCCCTTGTTGTTCTACCTCGTCTTCTGAACTATCTGAAATCCTATTAATTAAACCTGCCTGCTGAAGCAACATTCTCTCAACTTCTCTTTCATCCTCTTCATCTAGTCTCTCTTCCAACGTTTTCTCATCCTCTTGATTCGCTCTTTTCAACGCTGCAAGAGCCAAATCTAGATTCACGACCTCATGTCTCGCTTTCAGCGACTTCATCTCATCCAGAGCAGTCAAAATATCCATTTCACGCTTTGAATCAATCGTCCGATTCTCCAATGCTTTCATAGCATTCCCTTTCTCTTCTTCATCTCGTTTCGATTTTTCATCCTCCTTCGCCTTTTCTTTATCTCTCCAAGGCTCATAATTTCGTGTAGCCCCAGCTTCCACAATATAATCCGTCGTCTTTGGGTCAGTTTTCATACAGAATTCAGCACCACAGTTTGTGCATTTGTAGTAAAACCTAAATATTTTTATCCCCAGGTAGTTCTCTCCCTTTACATCTTCCATTCGTGTGTTAAACTTTGTTCCTTTGTACATAAAGTTCCCACACGTATTGCAACGAACGCTCATTGGAAGCATCATCCTTACTTTCATTTGTTTGTCCTCTGACCGAACCCGTTGTCCTTTGGGGACTTTCGACGGATCAAAGTCCGGCGGGAAGTATTTATTCAAGACTGCAATATCATAAAATAACATATTAGTTGATACCATGTATAGTTCTCGTATGCAACCTTCGAATGATGATGAACACAGGCTCGATCAAACCCAACCAGAGATCGAATTGAGTTCGAAACCATGGCCCTCTATTATTGCCAAATTATACTCAATTCTAACGATTATACAATTCATATCATCCACCTACCTTTGCGTTCTCCCATTTTTATTCAGCCTTTAATCCAGCAGCGTTCAGTTTCAATCGAAAAAACCACTTTGTAAAAAGTTTCCTCAAAGCAGCAAAATTCAAGCCTCTTTGTTTATTATGTTCTAGAATACTCTACGACACATGTAGGATATATGTTATTCATTCACTGCCCACGAAATGTTCAAATTTGGTCTCGTTCTTCGGACCCTACGAACAGAACGAAACTCTTCTCCTCTATTTCAGGCTAGTGATTATAACTCGCCGAGGCCAATTGAGTTTCTCGCGAATGAATTTTAGAAAATTCAATCTGGACAACAGGAACAAATTCCAGTGCCTTTGAGTATTGTGGCAATTTGCAGGGTGCCATCCAATTGGATGCCTTTGCGGCAAAGCTTTGAGTTGGTGGCACATTGTTCAATTCAATTTTTTTAGTTTTTTACAAAAGTAAAAGATCTCGGGGAATCGGCGAATAATCGACAGTTCTTGTGCTGTAAGAAGGAGAGTCCACGTCGTTGCAATGCAGTGCGTTGGAACTATCGGGGCCCAAGTTGGCCTCGGGTCGAAAATAGAGAAAATGCGGGGCGTAAGGTTGCAGAAATCGGTTCAATGTAGCACCAAATCGTTGAATGATAAGGCATACGGTCGTTACATAGGATTTGGAGGGGATAAACGGGTAGCCGCAAGAGTGCAACACAGCCAGCGTATATGCGCTGTTTCGGCACGACCGGGAATTGCAGCCGCGACATCTAGTCTCGAAGAGCTAAGTTTAGATCCTATTTCTGTGATTGAAGGGCACGTGAAACTACCTGGATCAAAAAGTTTAAGCAATCGTGTGTTGCTGCTCGCTGCTCTAGCTCAAGGGACGACTGTGGTGGAGAACATTTTGGTTCGTTGCGTGATTGGTGGATTGCGATATAGCACGATGGTATTTTGTCATATAGAAGATTATGATATAGATAGGGAATAGATCTCTTAAAGACAGTACGATGGGTAATTAATAACGGAGTTGTTACATGCAGGATTCTGAAGATATTCGGTACATGGTGTCTGCCCTAAAAACGCTTCAAATTCCGCTAGAGGAACACTGGGAAGAAAGCAAAATAATTGTACAGGGATGTGGAGGGCGTTTTCCTTTAGAAGGAGAAAATATCGAGCTGTTTTTGGGTAATGCTGGTACAGCAATGAGGCCACTGACTGCTGCTGTTGCTGTTGCTGGAAAGGGGTCATTTGTGCTGGATGGTATCGCACGGATGAGAGAAAGACCCATCCAGGACCTTGTAGGCGGTTTGGTTCAGCTCGGTGTTGATGCAGAATGTACCTTGGGGACAGGATGTCCTCCTGTGAGGGTCAAAGCAGAAGGGATTCAGAGTGGGGGCAGAGTAGAATTGAGTGGGTCAGTTAGCAGTCAATACTTGACTGCCTTGTTGATGGCGGCACCATTGGCAAAGGGAGAAGGAGGGATCGATATAGTAATTACTGATGAGTTAGTGAGTAAGCCATATGTTGATATGACGATTCAATTGATGAAGAGGTTTGGAGTACATGTTGAGTTGAAGGATGGACTTCAACATATCCATGTCCCATCAAATCAAACATATAAATCACCAGGTACGGCATACGTCGAAGGAGATGCATCTTCTGCATCATATTTCTTGGCTGGAGCGACAATTACTGGTGGCACGATGACGGTTGAGGGATGTGGGAGCGAGAGTCTGCAAGGGGATGTCAGATTTGCACAGGTTATGGAACTCATGGGAGCAAAGGTAGAGTGGTCTCCATATTCGATTAAAATAACTGGTCCACCAAGAGGGCAGCTGAAAGGAATTGATCACAATTGCAATGATATACCAGATGCAGCAATGACACTTGCAGTAGCTGCTCTGTTTGCTGAAGGGCAAACAGCTATTCGTGATGTCTACAATTGGCGAGTCAAGGAAACGGAAAGAATGAAAGCAATTGTGTCCGAACTTTCGAAATTAGGAGCTACAGTGGAGGAAGGTCGAGATTATTGTATTATTACACCACCTACTTCAGTTCAGAGTGCCAAGATTGAGACATACGATGACCATCGTATGGCTATGGCATTTTCACTGGCAGCATGTGGAGGTGTACCTATTACCATTCTCGATCCTGGATGCACTAGAAAAACATTTCCAACATATTTTGATGTGCTTAAAACTGTTGCAAAGCAATAAGTACGTGTCTAGTCAAATTTGACCGATTTGAATTGGATTTTTCCAGCCTAGGCAGACCAAACATTAAAGAATTTGAGTGTTTGAATCTTAACGAAGGTAAATATCTTCAGTATATTTTATTGTAACGTTTTGTTGGCTTAGAAATAAGAAAGATGTGGCAAGAAAATACCTTGATTGATAGATTGTTACACAGCTCTACCATCTTACTGACAGCATTTATCGAGCCTAAGATAACGTATGCCCCTTGGGGCCAAGCCCGGGAATTTGTTCCAAATGCTTTGCAAATTGCATAAAGTATTTCAGAAAAAACGACCCTGAGCATTTGCACCAGTTCTAAAACAACATGGCGATTTCGAGTCCTATCTCGGAGATATCTCGTTCTATAAGAATTATCAATGGATAAGAATTGATATCTATCACATTTATTTGCTATTATTGAATGAATGAATAAGCATTAAAGCAGCAAGACATCCCATAAGATCATGCATTTATATGCCCTATACATGATTGGTAGCATGTATCTAGAGTCTTCGGAAGAAATATCGGGCAAACCTGATGATGAATATTCTAGACGACTGCTTATTGAAGACTCCAAAGATTCCATGCCAGTGAGCATATGCAAACTAGCATCAATCCCAGCATCAACTACATAGCCTTTTGTCGATTCCTCATCCTCATCATCCATGATTTTTTTAGCCCATATTGAAGACTCTATTCTCGGTTTGTAGGCATTCAACGCTATTTTAAAATGATGAAGCATTATATCATTTACATCGACATGTCCCCCTTCTTGCTTTTCCTCCCACAGTGATAGCATCTCCAAGTCATCAAGCAGAGAAACTCCTGATTGTGATTTCATGGTTCTAAGAATGTCAAATGCTCTTTGACAAAGTTGGTTTTTAACAAATGTAGCTTTATCTTCTTTAATATACTCCAACAAAGTGTCCGCCAGAACTTGCAAAATTGCAATCAGTCTCTCATCCACTCGACCATGTGACAGTAAGACCAAGTGGCCTCTCTCTTCTTTTAAACGAGCAGAGTCTAAAAACTCAAGTCTATTGATAGCAACAGTCTCTGAATGCCCTCTAGATGCTTCTATCTTTTTTATTTCTTTCCAAATGCGTGATTTTGCTTCAGATACTATTCTCTCTGATATTTCTGTGGTAGTATTATTTATGATGTTTCCCAAGTACCAATCAATAGCCTCAGTTGCATCACTGAATAGAATCACACTATCATGGGGATTTCTGGGTGGTACAAATCCATAATAGAGAAAGAAGTCGTCATTTGATCTCTCTCCATAACTAAGAGTGATCTCTTCACCTTGTACAATGTCTCGAACAGCTGACACCACCATCCAAGCTTCACCTCCAATTTTATTGACACAGTCCCATCTGACAGCATCTGTAGCAATCACGCGTGACTGATTAAACTCGCCCACAGCATCAACCATCAGCGGAGCTACATCTCCAGAGTGATTAAGCATATCTACCAGAGGCATCAAAAATCGCAGAACACCATCCTTTGCTTCTTCGGACGAGCAGGGTAGAGAAAATGTCCGAGAGTGCACTACAGACATGGCATGTGCAAAGTCTTCAAACGTCGTACCATCAGGCACATCTAAACAGCTTATTGACTCCCAATGCGACGACACCAACCACTGTGCAAAGTCCAATTGCTTTCTTCCCGCTTCATACCCAACAGCCTTGATGTTCTCCCACCCAAAATCTGGCAGTGTTGGAGCTGGTACCCTGGGTGGCAGACTGTCAAGATAGGGACGCCAAGGACATGACTCTCCTGCATACCTCAATTTTAAAATCTGACAGGCCATACGTACGCTCCAAGGAATGCTATTTTCCTCAAATCCACTTTTTGAATCATGCTTGTTTGGTACGTCCTGCCCAACTGAAGGATTATTGTCAATTACTGCGACTTTCAGTGGAATTTGAAACATAATGGACCCCTTCTTGATATCTTTGGTTGCTATCATTCCTCTTTCACCAATGGGATCGGAGAATAGCGCAATGCAGGATGATGTAGAATCGATACCCTTCGCTCCATTAGCCGACAACCAGGACAAAATATTTTCCAAGCACTCTGTTGGATTTGTCTCATCGATCCATATTGATTGCGATGCTTTATTGATATTTTTTCTGATCAATTTGTATTCAGATTTCCGGGAAATACCATTGCGCCGATATGAAAAAGAACCTTTGGTTCTTCTAGGAGTAGGAGGTGGACTCCCACTCAATTGGTAACAGCAAGGACCCGACACTCTTCTCCAGTGAATGATGCGCATGATTCTACGTTTCAAAAAAAATTCAAAGAAAAAAAAAATGCATCTTCATCTCGACTCACTGCATCTGGAACTCGTTTGAAGCTCATGCATCAACTATTGGTGGATTGTCAGCTGTGATCCACAACTTGGCCTGCTGCCTTCAGGTGCCACTTTATTGAAGTAAATTTACTAAAGAGACTTTGAAGAGCAACTAAATGCGATGAAGATGACTTTAAAACAGGAATGTATGGAATTAGTTACAGGACTACGCAGTTGTATTCAATACTTTACAAACCCAAGACCCACACATTCAGTTTGAGACCTCGGCAAAAACACCTCACCAGAGGGCAATAGCAGCGAACCCTACCCAGGCGTACAGCCACAGACTTTTCGTATCTGCCTTGCTTTGCGGACCAGCTGCATATACCTGTAGATCTGGCTGACATTGCTCGATTGCCTCGCTTATCCCATCCACTGACATGTCAGGCGCTTCATTGCAACTGGACAGTTCCTGCATTTTCAGAAATTACAAGAATTTAGCCAACATCTATCACTCGGGCAAGTGCATTCAATTTCTAAGCACCATTTAATTGTATTATTAAGGACGCAGAGTGCATCGATCCATCGCTGGATTCATATCAATCAAGATATATCTCTCTGCACAAGGGTGCAGTGCTGCTTGTGATATGAGCAAACCGCTTGTCATGTCGCCGTACATTAAAGTACTCTCGGCATTGAACTGGACATCCACTGCGATTTTTATCGGTGATAACTTTCGTGCACTTGTCCAAAATCTTGTCGGCCTTGTCGCATTTCGAGGCGCTGGCACTTTGCAAGAAGCTCCCCAGTGACAGTAGTACAGCAAGTACAACAAATCTTCGTACACAGATCATCATCCTTGATTCAAAGGAACGACTTTGGGTTACTTTAAACAGAGTTATTTATTTACAGCAAAGGTGGAGATATATTTCTGCGACCATTCATTGTTGGCTCTGTCGACTGCGATTACGTTGCGGGACGTTTCTATAGTCTAATCAACTCGATAACGGCCGCGGCCGCGCGCGGGTACCCATCACCCTGGCCATGCATGGTATGCATATATTGGACTTTAAGTCTATTAGACTATTAAATAGAAAAAAAAATATATACTGGGGCAAGGACCATTTCTGGACCATTTTAAGCGCGGACGGCGACTGATTTTATTATAAAACACCTTTTTAGGATTCTTTGGATGCGTGTGATCATATGATCAGGGTCATGACCAAGGTCAAATATTCGATGCAGAGACAAAAGCAACTTGATCGACATAAAGTTAACCAACTCGGCAAAAAATGACGACAAACGGAAAGCTGACAATGTATCGTACTGGCTTAATATCGCAAATTCATGTTACAAAATGGATTAGGGATACAAAACAATTAAACACATGCAGTCTCCTTTTGAACATTATGGACAGCAGAAATTAGTTCGCATTGCAAAGGGTCACAATCCTTTGGATTTTTAGACATCTTGGTCGCAAAAGGAAACAAGCGCAAATCTCTATTTGTTACCGGTGTAGTATCTCTGGCTTGCCAACCAGATTTTTTTATTTGTTGTTTGAGCGTCTGTCTTCTCAAGCAAGAACGAAGTTCGTCAACTTGATCTTGGAGTCGTGAGGCTCTTTCAACTGCTTCTGTCTTCTCTCTGGTCAATAATTTGATTAGTTTTAGGTTGTCAGCATTCTTTATGGCATATTTTTGTATGCTCTTCTCGCATCGTCCCACCTCTTCTTCAACTAGAGCGGAAGATCCCTTGATGTGGGAAAGCACCGCATCCTTTTCCTCAATGCATGCCAAAGAATCTTGATATGATTTTTCCAGTCTATCGATTTCCATCCTGTGTTTTGAGCAACCGTTTTCCGCTACTTTAATTCGATTTTGGGCGAATTGGAGGTCGACTAGAGCATTCTCAAGTCGATACTCTGTGTCATTGAGTCGCATTTGTAAGACTTCAGACGTCTTTATGCTTGCATGCTGATGGGTAAGCCTGCACATTGTTCATACAAAATACATCAAATTGTCGCGACAATACTTTTTCTGTGGATAAAGACTAACAAGAGTGACTCAAAACAACAGCAAGAATCTCACCTTTCGATTTCCTTCAGTGCTTCTTGCAAAGAAGCCTCCATATCATTTCTGCCAAGCTCAAGGTCCTTGACAACTTGTTCGTGACATTCAATCTTGAGTTTCAATTTCCGGTTCTCTTCTTCCAAAGCATGATCAAGTTGTCTGTTGTCATTGTAAATTGATCCGTCGCCCTCCTGTTTCTGCTGCGCTAAACGAGCAGTAAGAGTTTTGGATTCTTCCAGTTTGATTCTGTTGGAATTTTCTAGCTGCTCAAGTAGAACCTGTTGTTCGTTGATTTTCTGTTCGAGTTCACGGCTTTGTACCACCCTTTCCTGGTTAATTTGGGCTGCTGCAGCCGAATCTTGAATTATTTCTCTCTTTGCTTCCAAACGTGCAGAAGCTTCCACCAGCTCACACTGAACCTCTTTTGACTTCATAGCATACGTTTCCCATTCCTCCTTGGCACGCAATGCTCGCACATGATGTGATTCTGCCATTTCTTCAGCTTGGATCATTTCCTCAACAGACTTCTCCATTGATCTGTTTGCCTCTTCCACCATATGCTGGTACTCTTTCATTGATTTGGCAATCTTCTTCTCTTCTTCTTTCAATGCAAGTATGCTCTTCTTAATGTCATCTCGTTCTTTTTCCATCTGCTCTACTTCCCTAGCTGTGGCATGCAAGACCTCCAGTTTGGATATAAGCGAATTCACATCCTCTTGTGCCTCTTGAACCTGAATCTCCAACGTCATTTTCTTCGACCGGAGCTTATCAACATCGCATTGCAATGATCTTAATATAGATTCCTTGTCCTTGATCGCATCATCAAGTTCCTTCAGGTCATCCCGGCGCAAAGACTCTTCATCTTCCAGCTCTTCAAGCCGATTTTGCACATCCCGAATGCTCTCTTTCATTTTCTCCATTTCACGTGCATTTTTCTCCACCTTTCTATCGCTTTCTCTAATCCTCTTCTCCGCTTGAAGAGCCTGATCTTCCAAAATAGAGCATTTTTGCAGCAATTTCCCATGTTTCTCTTGCAAACCCATCACATGCTTCATCCCCTTCACAGATGGAGACTCTGACAGTAACCCCATACCACACTCCAACGACGCCGGACTTTCAATTACTAGAACACCACCTCTTTCATCATCACCAGCAACAGATTTTATAAGAGAGCTCGACACATCACCTGGCGTCCTGGGAGAACCCACAATGTCCAGACTTTGCATCGCAGGAACAGGAGAGTATGATCCTATATCCAACTTTGATGGCGTCCCACCAAGGGCCCGAAGCGCCGAGTTCAAATTTTCCACCAGTTGATCACTCGCCCTCTGCCCAGACCCAAGTCTAAATCTGCTCGGAGTGCTCCTGTTGCTTTGTTGACCCATTCTCCCAGTCCTTTGCCGACCAGACCCTTCCACAACGCTCAAAGACGGAGACCCCACACGTCTCGCATTTCCCAGCACAGCCGCCCTTGATCTTTTTGTACTGCCTATATCCTTCGACACTCCATCCCGAACCCTCCTAGTAGAGTCTACTCCAATGCCATGGGGATACCCATTCCCCTCCGTCTCGGTGCAACTGCTGCCCGTAGTGATCGAGCTCAAAGAGTTTACCGCAGCCCCACGCCCGCCCTCGACCAGCCTCACGCTTCTCTCGCGCTTCTCTGACATTGAAGGAGACAATACCGACTCAATTGCAGAAAGTGTTGAAGACGAAATGATTTTATCTTCTCACGACGCTCCAACAACCGTACACAATTCGACCACCGCGGGAACAACAAACTCCGCCCTTTCTATAAATCTATTCTAGCAACCACAATACAACCAACCAAAATGTAGAATCTTGATATTCTTCCTGATCCATTCTCTACTTCAAATGACGAACAACCACTGCAGGCGATTCGCACATTATCGTTGTTAACGGTTCGTTATTCTTCAAACTACTCAATATACACTGGCTGTATTATTTTCTTCCTCTTTATTACTTAGTAGTAATAAAATGATAATATTTTTTATTATGGGAACTGGTAGTTCAGATGACTGGCTATTTACTTTACGTGTCCGATTTTACCGGCCGAGAATCGGCAGTACACTTTTGAATTCAGCAGTACAAAAACACCCCAAAATAATATTGACTTGTTTTCCTTTTGAAATTCATTCCTATAACTGAAAGATAGATGGAGTGAATAGTACAGTTGAAAGGAATAAAGAAGGAGGGTTTGATAGACATCAAGTGGTGTGATTGGTGTTAAATACACTAGATAGATACATGGGACGGACATGCAGTGCATGCGAGACACAGCGTGCTGTGCTTCGTCGTCCAAAAACACATGAAAATTTATGCCGAGACTGTTTTTTTGAAGCATTGGAAACGGAAGTGCATGAGACAATATGTCGATATGGTCTGTTTAAAAAGGGGGAGAAGGTTGCACTGGCAGCAAGTGGTGGGAAAGACTCGACAGTGCTTGCCCACATTGTGACTACTTTGAATGCCAGATACGAGTGCGTTTATTTATTCTACAGTTGAAGAATGAAAATGAAGATGGACGATTCTGCTGTTTGGTGTGTAATAAATGCTTAAGCAATCAATGCAAAATTGCAGGTATGGACTGGAGCTGCTGCTGCTAAGTATAGATGAAGGAATATCGGGATACCGAGACGATTCTCTGGATACAGTCAAGAAAAACGAGGCAACATATGGTATTCCATTGCATGTGTTTTCGTATAAAGACCTGTATGGCTGGACGATGGATGAGATTGTGGAATCTGTGGGGACAAGGAATAATTGTACGTTTTGTGGTGTGTTTAGAAGGCAGGCGTTGGATCGGGGGGCTCACCTGGTGGGGGCGACGAAAATGGCGACGGGACATAATGCAGATGATATTGCAGAGACTGTGTTGCTGAATCTGCTGCGTGCTGATGTGCCGCGGCTGGGGAGGTGTGCTTCTGCAATAACAGGGGATGAGTGTTCTTTGCCCAGGGTGAAGCCATTCAAGTTTACCTATGAGAAGGAAATTGTCATGTATGCGTATTTTAAGAGGTTAGATTACTTTAGTACCGAATGCAAATATTCTCCGTTTGCAGCTCGAGGTCTGGCGAGGGAGTTTGTGAAAGATTTGGAAGCAGCCAGGCCTAGGGCCATTGTGGACTTGGTGAAGAGTGCAGAGACACTGAGGATAAAGTCTTCTGCTGTAGATGCGATGAATAAACCTGGTACTTGTGAGAGATGTGGATATTTGAGCAGTCAAGCTGTGTGTAAAGCTTGTGTGCTTTTGGAAGGGTTGAACAAAGGATTGCCAAAGTTGGGTGTCGGTAGAGCCAGGAAGATTAGACAGTTGCAAGATGCTTGTGAAGAAAAGGGGCAGGGTTGTGGCAATAGGTGTCAAAGTAAATGCGAGTCAAAAATGGTGGAGTCGTCGCATAGGTACCTTGAAAATGTGCAGGCGATTTCGTCTCATCCTTCTGCAAGGTTACGATAGAAGTTGAATTTAGAAGCACTAATCATTGTTTAAAAGCAATCGCAACATAGATATTTATTGACTGGAGATATCACGTATGAAAATAAAATAAAATAAAATACCAAAAGAATCTATCACTGTAATAAGAACAAACTGGTCTAAGTACAGGCATTTTAATGTGTAAATCTAGGTGCTTTGTGGGAGGACAACAAGCAAAGCTTCAAGCGAAGTCACCTTCCACAAGGTGGCATGAGATGAGCCAGTGCAAGCAAAAATGGACTTGTCAACATCGCTCAATGGGTTGTAGTCCGAATCAAGAAGCCACGGCATTGCAGCAGGGGCCTTCATAGTGCTCTTTTTTTCCTGATTGGTAAGGGCAAGTTCTTGCAGACTCATCTCCATTTCCCCCAGCAACAGGACCAAGGTGCTTTCTTGCTCCAATAGTTCCCCTTTGGAAAGTCTCATGACTTTTGACATGTGGATTGTTTTATGTATCCTAGCGAAAAATTCGGCCGAAACTGCTTTCGCCTTTCTTTGGATGTTCTTGTCTGTTGGTTTTGGATAATATTCTGTTGGAAGTGCCCTTGCTGTATTGCTCTCTATCGACCCGTCTCGGCCTAAAGGAATCCCAATGTCGTCAGAAAAAATCGTATCAAGTGTTATCTTTCTGAGAGGTACATACGATGGGCTCTCGGCCGCCCCATCTACATCACCTGGTCGATTCTCATCAAAAGGGGATGCCATGCTGTGCATGACTTGATGACCTGTGCTGCGTTTAGTCTTTAAATACGACCCCTTGAGCGTTTGTTGGCATTTAAGCCTCATGAAATATTCTATTTCAAAGTTAAGGGAATCCTCCAGATCTTCAACTACATAAAGTGCACTCAAAATCGTCCAACCATCCAAAATTCGCTTGAGCCCTTCATCACCAGAATCTGCTTTCTCTTTGATTCGATCAATGTCTGCTGGTATTAGCCGGAATATTGTGGGTCCACGCCCAAGAGCATTTCCTATAGCGATTATGTCTTCAGATCCAGATAAAGGGGCCATTTCTAAAGCTTGATAGACACCAAATGAGCTGCCAGCCCCACAAAATAATTCCTCTTTAGGATGACCATCTCTCTCTCTGACCCTCTTCACAACACCATTTAGGACATAAAAAATCCCATTGTTAAAGCTAGATGACCCATCTCCTTTCCATCTAAATATCGGCTGCCCAGGCTTGTACTCCAGAACTAGGCCAGAGTACCAAATCCAAGAAAATGTTCCAGTGGGTGTCTGAAGGAAAGGACGAATTGACTTCAATAATTGCTTACCTGGAGGAGGTCGCCACACAGGTCCAACTATCTCAAGTTTTCGAAGTTTGAAATGAATAGGTTTCATTAAATCTTCTCTCTCGTTCTCATTGACAATACCTGCTGCCAGAAGACTACTGATGAAGTCTTGAAGACGTTTGAGCACAGAAATGGCAGCTCGATATGACTGAATGGCCCGAAACGTATCCGGCGCTTCAATTTCACGATCGATGATGAAATCCCTTGATCTCTCGATTTCCAGCTCTACCTCGTCAATAAGAACCCAAAATAAATCCCCGTGAAGTCTCAACCATTTCACATGTGAACTAGTAGAGAGGGCAAGGTTGTACTCAACAGCAACTTCACAAGCTAAGAGCATGGTCTTGCCCAAGAGTTTTCTGGAAATCTTTGAAATCAAACTAAATGGATATTTTAATATCTTTCTTGATACGGTTCCCCTACTTCTGTAAAACTTTATCATGGAATAAGAGAAGTATGCCAGGTACTTGACATAAATGTTGTCCTTCACAGTCTTTAGAAGAGTAGACCATAAATGAAGCTTATTAAATGGCTTTTCTACAGCCTCGTCACAACTAAATTCCAGTATTCTACAGCCCTCGATTGATATTTTACCTTCCATTCTTCTGTTGCGAAAATGACGCTTTAAGCCTCCAATTAATCTTGTTCTCACCTCCATCAGCACCTTTGGATTTAGCCTGAAAAACAAAATCTTGATTAAAACACTTAACACTCAAGTCCAAAAAACATGCCTTCAAAAACTTACTCTTCTATTTCCTTAAGTTCAATTCCTTGTGGCCTCAGCTCTTCCACATGGTTATCAAGGGGATAGGATGATATGCCTTCATCTTTGCTAGGATAGGATGAAGCCACTCCGTAATCTATTGAAGATTCCATAGCCTCTGACTCAAGTCTTTCCCTGATCGATGAAAATGGGACATGGGACTGATTTGCAGCGTGCTTCACGCGATGAATGTGTGATTTTCTAATGAGATGCGAGGACATTGGGGCATTACCTCTTGACAAGCCTGAACCAACAAATGATCTGCAAGCATCAACACACAAAATGTTCTATCCACTTTTGGAAGCACAGCGATACATATATAGTACCTATACTTATAATACCAAAACCAAGATAAAAAACATACCCTGACCGAAAATCCACTTCGTTCGACAAATCTTTGCTAGATCCATTTAGTATGTCTTTATTTCGCTTGCCCATCAAATCCATCTGCAGCATTTGGGGTCTGGCAAGTCCAAAACGGCCTGATATTTCCTTTTGTAGCTGCCTTCCTTGAGAAGCTGTTACCGTGGCATGCGAATGTGATATATTATCATCGAAAGATATATGCCTCTTGTGGGTTGTTGAAATTGGCACCTCAGGACTAACTTTGTCAATCAAATCGCCTTCATGGTGACCTGCACTGGAATCGCCAAAATCCTTCATCCTATTTCTTAATGCATGTATCTGAAGATGAACAGAGGGATGGGATGATGTCGACTTTTTTGAAAGGCTTTCCTTGCTTGCATCAGACAACTCCACCTGGCTTGTCCTCTTCCTTTCCAACTCTTTGTCAAGTTCAAGCTTCAGATCTTGTCCGATTGCTGTTGGCAAGCTGCAATAAAACTGATCCTCGTTCTTCATTCCCTCAAAATTTGATGTATTTTTACTTTCTGATGATTCTTTATTGGCGTCAATTGCCTTTCTTAGTTCCATGTACATGGCCCTACCGGTGTTACCCGTAAGGCAAATCTGCTGCAACTCACTTTCCAAAGTGCTCAGCTTTTCCTGGGTGAGGGCTGAAAACTCAAATCCTCCCTGATTTTCTTTCGATTCAACATCAAAAGTCTCTGATATTGGTAAATCGCCTGGGCCTGGTCCAGCCTCCAAATCCTCTGATTTTATGCCCACGGATACTGCAGAATCTCGAATGCTTGTCCTTTGATTGGCAGCACTTTCTTCTCTTTGGAACAAGCACTCATTATAATCATCATCATCTGTCTTACTTCTATCATCCGAAAAAGAGTCTTCCGATGATGTCTGCTGTTTCTCGTCTCGACCTAAACTATTGTCAGAAGCAGTCTTCTTACGCTTGATACAGCTACAGATTTTTGATGGCAAAGAACGCAAAAATATCATGAAAGATGCTACCAATGCAGCAATAACCCCTCTCCAGGAATATGACCGTTTTGAATCTTTCATAGAACTATTAAAATCCCTCTTAGATTCCTCATCTAGTCTACCAAAGTCTTTCAGATCTGATGCTAGATCCACATACTGCGAAACAGCTTCCCAATCCGCACCATTCAGAAACTCGTCACTATCATCATCTTGTAAGCTGGAAATACAATCTTGCAGGTAAGAAAATACTGTTGCCTTGGTCTTTGCTCGAATACGCATTGCTGATTTGGACACTGTATTCAGCCTCAGAATCCTCAACAGAGCTGATATAGAAGAACCATTGATGATTAGAGTCAGCACCACGAATGAAGAAGTCCACAAAGAGATATCTGAATTGACCGTGGTATATGCCGATGTAACTAATTGTTCACCAGTGCCGAACGCAGACACCATGATCAGTGAGACAGCTCCCCGTAGACCTGACCACCCAACAAACAAAATCTGAGCAGCATTCAAACCCTGCCCGATCAGGTGGAATATGGGGTTGAATAGGGTTATACAGAAGGTCCGAATGATCATCATTATTATATATATCAGGGGAATAGCGATGTAATTCATAGCTTGATTGGGTAGTTGAATCAGCGACCTGAGGAAAAAATTGAAAGATGCCACCCCACTCCAAAAGAACACAATCCCATTTGCTGCAAAAGATATCATATCCCACATTGCATCAAAGTCTCCAGACGCTGCTGCCGTTCCAAGCATTCCCCAAAGAGAAGTGGCATTGCCATACAGCCCAAAGGTCACGACAGCAATTACTCCTGATCCTCCAGCGGGTGCATTTGTCACATAGTACACCAAATATGCCATTGCCAGTACATATGTGGCTTCAATATGTGCACCTGCCCCTCTCCACCGAAGCCATCTAAGGATATAACCTGATATAATTGAGAATACAAGGCCGATACCAAGACCAATCGCGGAAAGCTTGATGATATCAACGATAATCGTAGGAATCACACTCCATACTGTGGGCCAGGTCGGAGGGTACTCATACCTAGATTCCTCCAAGATCTTGTAAAACACTTCGAACAGAGTGATTCCAGCAGCATCATTCAACAGCGACTCTCCTTCCATAATAGCTGTCAGAAGAGCTGGGCCGTTAGCTGCCTTTAGCACAGCAGACACAGCCAGAGCATCAGTTGGCGCAATAATTGCCGCAAACAATGCACCATGCACCCAACTCCAGGAGCTCGAGAAACCCAACACAAATAGAATTATTGGAGTAAGAATAATTGCAGTCAGTATCACCATAACGAAAGCCAGCATAATCGAATGGACAAACACTTTCCTAAACATGTAAAACTCTATCCGAATAGCCTGTTCAACAATCAAGGGAGGAAGAAATGCATAAAAGAACAAATCTGCGGGCCGTATCGCCAACCACAGTGCAATGGAATTCCCTATTTCCAAAAGATTGACATAGTAATTGAGTATAGCCAGCAGTCCACCTGTGATCAAAACCCACACTGTAGACAGACTGCCAAACAGAAACGTTGCTGCTATCAGTGCAATCGATGCAAACAAAAACGCATCAGCCCCTCTCAAAGGAACTCGACAGTAGTTAAACGTTGCTGCGTGACAAAAAATATCCATTGGTTTCACATGCATGTACAACATAGACTAGCATTCTGCCACGCAACGACTGGCAATGCAGTTAAATAAATCTAAACAAGAGCTCTCACCTCGCAAGTCAACTCTATCCTGGAGCGTCACATTGTACAACAAGCATGCCACCGGCTCCCACACCGACGTAAAATTCTCAAAGCCATAAATACTAGGCGGATCAGTCACATTCAGCTGTTGAATCGTACACAACACTTCCTCTCTCGCTTCCAACGCCAGACACTGTTCTTGCGTGTAGGTGGACAATTCCCACATAGATGTATTATTCGTAGGACTTACGTCCAACATAACGCCCGAATCAAGTTCAAAATTTTAATTAGTACTTGTCACGGATTTCTGACGCACTCAGCCACAGGAAAGAAGTGTCGCAACGGTTGACTGTTGAACTGCAGAACTTTGTGCTTTAAACGTTCGTCGCAATACTGCCGATAAGCAGCAAATGACTACAACTGCCGTAGTATTATAATTTACCAAAAAAAAAGATTGCCAGTTTCTTCTGTATCATCAACACGGAAGGATACAGCGTTCCAACGTTGCACACTGTCTGTTCGTCTCTCAGTTCACAGAGCAAACACGTTTTGGGCAACTTTCGCGCATATTGTTCCTTCAATAGTAGTATTTTTGGTAAACCAGTGTCACTCAAGACATGCCTATAAATAACTATGAATATAATTACGTAATGTAAACGCGGTACTCACGTTACCGGTCATGAGAGAGACTTGATGAGGTGACTTATGTCATTAGTCATAGGCTTGATGACATACTATTTGGCGATTACAAGTATTGTTTTTGCTGATATATTCAATCCCCATGTACACAAATCATCATCATCATCATCATCATGAAGCAGTAGTAGCCATGTCGCTACGAACCTTCCTTTGCAATTGATAAATCCCGGTAACTGCCATGAATGCATTAACCGCTAACAAGTTGTAGTTCACTGGCGTTATCTGGGTGCTGAACCTGGACCAAATGAGACCTGTGGCTGTGACTGCGCACTGCTGCGGATAGGATATGAGCTCTGCTGGTCTTTGGAAATCTGCAACGTTGGCCAAGGAAATGGCCCACTTGAAGGTTGGTGCCCAAAAGTGAATAGTCTTTGGGCCTGCAGGGTGGTTCCAGAATGCTTGCAGTCTGCCTGCCAGGGTCTGAGTCCCGGCTTTACTGGCCATTTCAATGCTTTATATTTGTTATTGTTATATTTGTTATTCTATGGACTGCGAATTCGTACTGCGTACTGGTGATTTGTTCCTGGGCTGCTGCTTGACTCACTCACTGGGGCAGAAGAGGGTGGTGAACGAATGAACCTACTATCTCGCGTTGATTGCTCGATGAGAAGAGAAACGACAAATTCAACAATATAAAACTGGCGAGTTTATTTCTGTAATCCAAAGAATGCAACAGATACTGCAGCAGAACCAAACGAAACAAATTGGTGCTCAATTGTCTCTCACTCTCTCTGGGAAGCGTGTACTGATACACCGTACGAGAAACCTGCAGAGTATTCGATGATTTAATATATATCATTATCACTCTAGATGCGATGGGTTCGTCGTAGTCTATGTGGATAATGAGATAATGGCAGCAACATAGATAGGACGAAAGGTCTTTGGGTGAGAAGCCCTCGTTCGACAAGGACTGCAAAAATGAAATTGGAAGCGTACCTTAAGATTACCGTAGCAACGAAAATTATAATGCGAGTTGTCCGGGCCAGAACCCGTATATCGCATAATATGTCTCCAATCAAACTTCAATGAGCGATAACTCGTCCTCCAGGGCGTCTCTGCAGCCGAGGGAGATGCCAATCGCTCTATTTTTGTCTACCCTACAATTTCCTACCGCGATGGGCTCAGATGACCTCGTGGATTGAACTTAGCCATGGTCGGTCATCGCCCGCCTTGACCGCATCACATGGATGCGTGTTGGTGGGTTTAATCGCCGACTATTAGGACGTCATCGTGCAGAATTTATATTAAATTTTATCTGTTAAAGACATAAATATCTATCATACATGCTGATACCTCTGGACAACCAGAGTGGGTTTGTCTAGAAATTCAAAATCCAGTTGCGTTACGGCGACCGACAGAATGACAGATAATAGAGAGCAGGCCGATAAAAATGCACCTAATAACAATGGAAATGCTGAAAACAGTAGAAGGAGAGAGGTTGCACTCTCTGAGATCACTTCTCTGTCTCACCGTTCTAACAATATTCAAATAGGAACTTCTGGAGACGCTTACCATTTCCATGCTAATGTGTACATAAGTGGCGGTGGAATAAAAGTAAAACATGCGACTATAGAAAGAAAAAGAAGGAGGGAGAATCAGAGGGCGAGGCAGTCAACATGCATGTCTGATGCAGAGAGAGAGGCCATGAGAGAGGCACAACACCAAGAGTGGCAGGCAAGGCAAGAGAGACGACGGAAAGAAAACGAAAGCAGATGGCAAGAACGAGACAGAAAAGAGGGAAGATCTCTTACAAAAGAAGAGCACAGGGCAAGGGGTTTGGAGGAGGAAAGGGAAAAAGCAGGTAAGAAAAGTCAGCGGCCATTGACAAGTTTCTTCCAACCAGTTGTTCATGGCTCACAGAACGTAGATTGCGGTGCCAGCGAAGCTGCCGGGACATCAACTGATATTTCTATGGTTTATGCAAATGGAGGAGACGATCGAGTTGAAGAACAAGTTGCAAACGAGGAGAACCGCACTGAGGAAGAGTCTACTTTTAAACCAGGCATGAAGGTTTTTCTTCGCCTAGCATTCATAGATCGCGAGAAAGTCGATTCAATGTTAGTGAAAGATGCCAAGAAGTATATAAGACAGAAAGGTGTCATTGGCAGAGTAATTATTGAAGAGATGGTCGAAAGAGATGTCGCTAGACTGAATCTAGTTGAGTTTGGCAAGTTGCATGATTATAGCCAGAGGGATGCTGGAGGGAATGTTAAGGCCACACTTTTCTCTAAACTGAAACAAGCGTTGAATAAAGTCGAGGGGACAGTCAATATAAATTATTTGACCAAACAGAGTAGACAGTTTGGAGAAAACCACAAGTGGACAGAGAAGCAAGTTGAACAAATTCGAAAAGCTGTTGAGGAGGCAAAAAAGTGTTGGCCTGATACATGCTTCGCGAAAGCCGCAGAGACTCTCCGTAGCCGGTACAAGGGTCCTGTATTTGGTAATATTTCAAACAATCAAGTAAGAAATGTCTATCGACAGCAGGTCGAGAAGAGCAGTGTCCCAAGAGCTCCTGTTGGCAGACCAAGAAAGCTTTCACTCCAGTGTATTGAAGCCTTGAAAGCCTTCGCGAGGACAACGATCCAGGGGAGATATAGCTATCCAGTTTACTACTACATGTATTACTTCAACATAATAATTCAGAATCACGGCGAGGCTGAACACTTTGCAAATAACTGTGCAAACCCTCGAAAGTATTTACGTAACTTTATCAGGGCTGAAGGTGGTAGTCGCAGAAAAGTCACAAAGCAAGGAGGCAAGCAGCTATCTATAGAACAAAGGAAAAGATACACGGACACATTTGTACTCCGTCTGGCATACTTGGTGAAACGCCATGGCTTGAAGAAGGAGGACGTGTTTAACTTTGACGAGACAGCTCTTCGGTACAATGAGGATGATGGCATGGTAATCGGCCCAACAGGTGCCAAACATGTAGAAGCCAAGCCGTCTAATACGAGTACGTGTGGTAAAGAATGTCTGACATTTATTCCCATGGTTTCGTGCGCTGGAGATAAGTTGGAGCCAGCACTGATCTTCAAAGGAACCAGTGGTTTGATAAGGTCAATTCCAGGTTACAAAGATGGCTTCACGAAATGGAATGAACTCTATGGAGAAGGTAAAATATGCTTCATGCAAAACCAAGGGAAGTGGACAACGAATAAAACCATGAAGGAATGGTTCACAGGTTATGTCATTCCAAGAATCAAGAAAGACAAGCAAAGGAGGAGAGATGCAGGAGAAGAGGTCTCCCCAAAGTATGTCGTCATCCTTGATGGCGTGAGCACACATTGACTTACACAAAAAGATGATGAAGAGCCTTGGATTACATATCTTCAACGAGAGGATAAAGATTTGATTCTACTGTGGCTCCCACCAAATACTACAGGAGACCTGCAGCCTTTGGATGTGAACTTTAACAGACCCTTCAAAGCAAAATATAGGGACGAACTCTATAAGATCAAACTTCTTTCTGGGCAGGAAGATGATAGTTATGTGCAAGAAATGTCTGAATGTAACGGTGTGGAAGAAGACGTTGTAACAGTCGGGGATGGAACAGAGTTTCATCTGGATGTAAGGGGTGAAATGGGAGGCTTGAGAAGTCAACCCAAAGTCACTAGGGAGTTCGAGACGGCATACAAGGTAAAAGCGCGCGTCATTGAGGCTCTAATTACATCATATAAATCTATCAACAAGGATTGCATCACGACAGCATGGAAAGTATCGGGGAAAACTGTCATTGAGGAGTTTTACAAGGGGACATTTCAAAATAATGCACAGCGCTGGAGAGGGTACAACCAAGCTTGGGAGGAACAGGTGCAAAATGTAGCAGAAATAACACAGGATAATGAAAGAAAACTGTTTTTCAAGCACATGAGTGGAGGCATATCTGACATAGAACTGGGCCTTCAGTTCATCCCAATACCGGGGAGGAAGAAAAAGCAACAACAAAGTGCTGAGGAAGATGTCGACATGGAAGAAGGAGAGACAACAGAATTCTCTGGAGAAATATCAGAGTATGGGTCGAAAGACTGTCCAGATGAGGAGGAAGAGGAGGAGTATAGTGATGAAGATGTCGACCTTGTGGAAGGCTTGAATGAACTTGCCCTGAATGAGGAGATGGATCAAACCGGCCCATGAAGGCCAAAATCGACACTTCTGGCCTCTCATGGTCGGAAGCGTACATTTCATATGCACGTCGTAACCTTGTAAACACCATCGGATGACTTTACATGGCCAAAAGTTGGCTCTAAGCCCCCAATCTTAGGTACTGTCAGTCAGACTGAGCAGCGCATTATATGTCCTCAGCCTGTCCGGCATGAAGCATAAAAATCGCATTATAATTTTCGTTGCTACGGTATGTAAAAGTTACTGTCAATGCAATAACGAAACAGGATTACAATTTAGTAGATACGATGCAATGTTCCACGTATTTGTGTCGATCCTTTGAAGAAATTTCTGCGAGACGTGGAATGCATTTGGACACTTCCCCATGGGGTGGCCAGCGTAATCGCATAAACGTAATCCGCTAGCATATAGTGCAGTAGTTGCCAGGTTCTTTACAAGGATCTATGTAATGGATACAAATGCAAATGTTCACATGTTATTCACACCGTTTGGGCACCGATATCTTTCGGCGACGAGATGTGGGTGGGCCATGGTGCACCTCCTGTTCCAGTTGGAGGGAGGCATCCCTGGGCCGTTTCATTGGCTTGCCAGGAATGACAGACTCCTGTCTCGCACCGTTGCTGGGAAGTAGGGCCACATTCGGGTTCAGATCGTGGGACCAAGATCTATGCAGACTTGCGATACGGTCCCTCTGGTGCTGCAAGCTGTACTCGCCCGTCAGAAGCTCCAGCACGGCCTGGGCCACGTGCTGGTAGGCATGCTGCAAGGGCTGGTCGCCTTTGGCTCGTCCCTCGCCTCTCGCTCTCCGAAGCACCTTGTTCACCCACTTGCCCAGGTTCCACCCGACGTGTGGGTCGTCGGGGGTGGGTATGGCCCTGGCAGTGCCATTCAAGGGGTAGGGGTGGTGTTTGAACTGGTCTATGCGGCTCCACACCCGCAGGCAGGCAGCGTATGTGGAAGGGAGAACACTGCACTTTTCATTGCTGTCGTTTTCGTGATTTCTGACGATAATGGTGCCTTGCGTGCGGATAGGGTAATCGTGTTTCATTTTGTGCTGGCTGTGTGGCATATGTCCCTGGTAGTCTGACACACCGTGCTCTGCAGATTGCTTGCTGGTGCCCCTTGAGGGAAAGCTTTCTTCACGTGGCTGGTATTCTGTACCTTCTTTAGCACCCTTCCACCAGTCATCCGAGAGTTTCTTTGCACGATTATGCTGGCCCTGCTGTTTATATTCCTTGATCAGAATCTCTCGGATTCTATTGGCAATCTCGATGTACTGTGATTGATAATCGAGCTTGTTCCTGGCATTAACTTTGCCACGTGCCTTTGTGATGACATGATTGATCCAGCTTCCAAGATTCGCCATCTCTCCTGGCTTCTCAGGATGTGGACTGGACGATTTCCGTCTAGGAAAAATATTATTCCTAAAAGCCTTGTCCCTGGCCCACGATATCAATGCAGACTTGTACTTCTTGGGAATATGCACATCACACATGCTTTCACTGCGCTACGCTACACTGTTCAAAATCTCCACCTGAACGCCTTCACCCTGCACACACCAACAGCAGCCGATCCATGGTGAAAATCAAATGATCATGATCAATTACTAGTACTAGTAAATGGTAAGAACATGCAATAGGAAGTCTTGAAATATGACACAAACAAGCGATAATTGACACCCTAGCCATAGAAAAAAAAACAGACTCGTACGGGTCCAAGGGTGCTTTTTCCTCCACGCACACACCTCCTGACGCCAGCGACAGAGGAGAAGTAGAAGCTAGCCTACAAAATCACTGGCGTTTGAACCCGAAATATAACATATACATCAGATCTTTCGACAGAAACAATCCGGCGTCTCCACTTCAGAACCACTCCAAACGCACGGCCGAGGCACGGCAATCACCTGAGAATCCACTGCTTTTCTGTGCCGCTACCTCGTCTCCACCGATATCGATACGAAATAACCTTCATTCAGTGGCACTTTTCTTGCAAGAGATGACTTGAAATGTCGCCCATTGAGGTAACGATAAAAGCAAAAAAGTTCATTTTGTTTTTGAAATTGTGTCCAACCGCGCCTGGGCTGGACGTTAGCTACCTGCAACGGTGCACCATCCGGGAGCTCTCACTGAGAGGTCTCTCTAGAAGAATTTTTGGATATACCTTTCTCATGAGCAGCGAGGACTCTATCTTACTCGCCAAACGTACTTTACGTTATCAGATTACTGTGGTATAAGAAAGAAATCAGGATATTGCCATCATTGAGACCCATCCTTCATCCTTCATGGATACTTGCAAAGCCCCAGCGTCTGCCATTGACTACCAGCCAAATCCATGTGTTTGGTTGATGCATCTAAACGCATTCATCATTATAGTAACAATCTGGCATTGCAGTGGTACTTGTTTAGTATTGCCAGACCATTAATGAGCAAATTTCCTGAAATGGTTCTCGGCGGAACAGTTAGATCTGTGTACCAGAGTACTTCATTCACTAGTAGCAGCATGGCTACAGTGAAGATTTTGACTGTACTCACCGCAGAATTGGAAATGAAATAAAATGTATAATAGAATGTTTATTGTATCACAGAGACTAGTTGGTAGAAACAATGTGCTTGTTCTCGTCCGACACGTGGCTGACGGAGAAACATAATAATTGACTCTCTGTTTGGTAATAGTGGCGACAGAGACTATGGCTGGAGTAGATGCATTAAATCAGCATCCAGGAGAGATAAGACTAGATATAGATCCTAATTGGAAGGATTTGAAAGAGCGGTTGGACCCTGTGCTTCAAGGCTTGCGTGATGGTCTATCAAATGTGGCTGCTCGAACCATGGCAGCGGCTGCAAACTCTGGGTTCGCGTCGGCTGGGGTTCAAGGGACCAAGGTTCTATTGGGTTTGAATTTAGAAGAATTTTGTAGGGATGTAGTGGTGAGAATGGTGGAGCAGAGGAACGAAGTCTCCGTTGCAAAACTGGAACTGTATGCTATTACGAAATCAGGGGCTGCGCAGTTGGTTCAACAGCTGTCCGTTGCTTTGCTCTGTTCTGGCCACGTGAGGCATGCTGCTGCTGTGACGATTGCGTTTGTAGAAGAATGCGAAGATGCTGGGATGACTCCGATGACAGCTGCAGCGTGCGTCGCGCCAGCTGTAATTGCAGCTGTGGATGATGGTCATGGCCATGCAGTAGCCACAGTGCAGAAGATTATGGTGGACAGCGGGCACAAAGAGGAGGTTGTGTGTATGACTGTGTATATAGCAAGAGATATGGGGAGGCCAGATGTGGTTGCTATTGGCACTGTAGACGCGATCGAAGCGGTGGAGGGAGGAGAGGACATGGCAGCTGGAGTCGCTGCAACTGCCATGATGAAAGGGTTTTATGACGAGGTTGCTGCAGCTGCGGTGAACATGGACAGGCTTGTGTCTAATAGAAAAGATGACTGTGTTATTAAAGTTGTAGCAGCAGCTGCAGTGCAGGGAGTGGAAGCGAATAGGGCGAGTGATGTGGTTAAAGTTAGTGCAGCTATGGCTGCAAGAGGAGGAAGGCATGTCGTCTCCCGCTCAATGAGGCATATGGCGCATCATAAACATGCATGGGAGGCTGCTGTGGTATCATCGACAGCGATACAGACGGGATATTTGGTGTTGACTGCTCAGTTGATTGGGGATGTCATTTTGTCTGGCTACTTGTATGCTTTCTTTACCATTGGCTTTCTTTGCATTGTTCATTTGGTCCTTTTTGGACTGGTTGGTTTTCTAGTTACGTATTCCTTATTTCTTTATGGAAGGTGGAATAGCATATTGAGAGTGAAGAGAAATAGAAGCACTGCTTTGCCTTGCCATCCTTTAGATGGTAAAGATTCCAAGATTTTACGTAAAAAGTAGCGACTACTTTGCTATGGACGCGAATCTTTCATTTCTTTTTTTAATTTTACAACTAATTGTCATGAATACTCTTTAAGAACAGGTTCAATGAATGATTTGTAATATGATGGGACATTGGAAAACAGTGTGAATGGCTCCCATAATGTCTGACACAAATTTTCCGCAGAAAGTGATGGAACTCCTCGAGAAGCAAGACCGATGATACGACCCTGCCCGTCTAGAAGCGGGGATCCGGAGTCTCCGCTGCATGGTGCAGGGAAACCAGTCGTTTCTGGGTCATACCCGTACACACAAAGCTCCTTTCCTTTCTCTTCTGTTTCCCCGTATACAGTTGTAGGACACGGATATTTACCAAAGGCACCCATACGGAGGCCCACTTTATACAATTTGTTTGGAAAACCAGGCAAAGTCTTATTTTTGGCAGGGTCAAAATATGCAATTTTTTCATTCCTTCCAAACCCCATGGTTGTTACCTGTGACTTGAATTTTGGAACAGTTTTTGCAATCTTCATGTACGGCTTTGACATACCCTTCTGCAAGATGACCAGAGCAATATCTCTGACTTTACGTGGGAAGGATGGATGGAGGATAATCTTCTCCACCTCTGAAATTTCATCTGCCGATTTGAGAGCACCGCTCCCAAGCTTTGAAAGCTGAATGTTACCTTTGACAACTTTAAGCCCCTTGGTCTCCTCTTGATTTATATCTGGATCAACACAGTGTGCAGCTGTCAGCACTACACGCTTACTAATTAGAGATCCGCCACATAAAATCCTGTCCCTTCCGTCTGGCCTAGTCACGTTTTCGACCAGTAACACATATGCTGGATACTCATCTTTCTTCGCTGGTTCGCCAAACACGATTCTGGAACTCCGAGCTTCCGTCATCGGGATTGAAACTAGCAGTAGTATTAATAGCACGATCATATTCAATCTTTGAATTGACTGTAGGACGATTGCCGTCTTAGTACGACAGCAACGTTGCCCTTCATGAAGATGTTTTTTTTGTTTCCAAACCCCTTGATGAGCCATCATCATACACTTTTCCATCCACAGTTAAGCTTCCAATCGCCAAGATCAATTCTTAAATTTTATACAATCATACGCCTTTAAGATAAGACAGGCTATCAATAGCATTGCATGCTGCTTCTTACCTAACTGCACGTAGGGACCGCTGGTGGTGGTCGTTCATCCAGGCAGTACAGATTGTGTACTGCAGTACAACGCTGCTTTCGATGCCGACGGAGTAGGTAAATTATGAATCACGCGAGGTTCACCGTGGGAGATAGAGCGAAACCTGAATTTTTTATATCATGGAAGAATAAAATGAGTGAACCGAGTTGAAAGCATTGGTGCGTACGTGTCAGCAGTCGGGGGCGTTGGGGACTTGAGTTGAACTCTTGACGAAAAGCGTTTTGAAGTTTCGTACCCTTGTCAAACCAATGTTGACATTTTGGATACATTATTCTAACTTATAGATTATACGGTAAGGATGTCGTATGGCTTCATGCATGTCGTGGTTGTGGGAAATGTTTCGGAAATGTCGAGACCGCTGCGAGTTTTGTGTACAAAGGCCGGGGGATGTTTTCCTACCGAAGTGCGACATTGTTGAGAATGTAAAGAGACGTGAAATATATTGAATAATGATGAACATGTATTATCCAAGAGTGATTGTTGACGAGAGATTGGTTGTCGCAGATTCCTACGACCCTAGAAGGAGGCGTTTGGAAAAGGGCCTGAGGCATGTCGTATGTTATGACGGAGAAAATTAATGCTAGAGATTATCCATTGAGAAAGGCGGATATGAACTGTGAGTCGCAACAAGGGTTGGAGGCGGGTACTGCTGGTAGGCAGCAGGCATCCGGTGTGCGCGAGACGAAGCGGGACATGGCAGCATTTTTCGAGGGTTCGAATCGTGGAATGGCGGATTTTGGTGTGAAGATTCCAAGAGGTTCGGCAGCGGAAAGGTTGCTTAGAGTTTCCCCCTGTCGGAGCAGTGTCGAAAACGATGCCTTGCTGAGTAACGAGGCTGACCGATTAAGGCGTGTCAGTCTAGACTCGACCATGTCGACTGTTCCTGGATCGTCGCTGGAAGGTACAGATGATTATTTTGAGCATTGGTCTCATGCAGCAGGGGGTGTCAGGAGGGCAGACGGCATGGATTTGGAAGAAGATGCAATGGTGGCTTCAGGAGAGTACCTCAGTTTTGATGATGCAACTGGGGGGAACCTGCTTCCATACAAGAAGATTACACTTCCTTTAGATAAATATATGGAGGAAAATAGGTCGAGTAGAAGGGTAACTAGGAAAGTTGGATTTGAGCTGCAGCCAGAGAAGGACAGTTGCTTGTCTATCGATTGCTCCAGGTCATCTTTGCAATCGTCAGATGGTGCAGATCTGGCAAACTATTTGGGAGAAGCGTGTTCAATGAAAATGATATTGGACCCGATTCAAAATAGCGGTCATCATGGGGGTGCGTGTAGATTTGAGTCTTTACGGAAAACTATGCAAGCGATAGATTGTGGCTCCTTGGAAAAATGGGGTTCCAACTTTTTGAAAGAAGCTTCTGCAACAAAAAATGATGAGCAAGAGAGAAAACGGGGTAGTCTCGAGCTGCTCTTGGGTACTGAGCTTCATGATAAACAGTTTCAAGGACGCCATAGCTTGGGGAGCAGGGGAGATATCTTTTGTACATCGCCATCCTCTCTGCTTTCCAATGGCAGGCGCCAATCAGGAAAACTCAATAACTCTGCTTTTGATATTTCAAAGAACGTTAAACCTACCGTTCAATTTACCGATGATGCAAGACTAAGTCCAAGAGGGCTCTCTTCATCTCCATTGAAGTCGATCGAGAAAACCGGCTTCACTGTGGTATCTGAACGCAGTCCTCTGAAGAGAAGATTTCGCACTGGACCATCTGTTGCTGCGTCAGCTAGTCAAGTCATTGATTGCTCTTCAGGGCAATCGCCTCAGAAGGATCTCGTAAAGTCATTAGGAGTTGCGAGTGTTGCTCCTACGTATATTGATCCGGATTTACATGATACATTTGGAGCACATAGTTGGTTTGATTTGTTAGCTGATGAACATTCGGGGTCCAGAAAATCCAAGGTACCGAAACAAGCAGTGACATCAAGGGCTAAGAGTGCACCATTGGGAACGCTAAGTGAGTTAAATATGCAGAATACGCACTCTGCACCTGTTGATGCAACACATGATCATGCTTTTGGGCATTCAAATGTTCCTTCCTACTCATATCTGAAGCAGTTGAGGCAGCAAAGGCAAGATGATCCTTTTGATCCTGGACATGAAGGAGGGTACATCGCTGAGGCAAAGAAAGTACTCAGTCAAGCGATGGAGTCAAATAGTAAATCAAGCAATAGTGGTGCAATTAACCTAAGGTATGCCAGTAAGATGCTTTTCCTCGGTATACAAGATGAACATTAATAATACAATTTTCATAAATATTTTTTGCTTTTTATTACTTGCAGTCAATCTGGTGCAATTGGGCCATTGCTAACTCATCTGAAGGCTGTTGCTGGCAATGATGGTCAATGCAAGGCAGCATTGAGCACTCTTGCATTGTTGGAGTCAAACTTGCCTAATAGGGCAATCACGTCTGATTTGGAAGGGCAGAAGATACTTGTAGAAGTGCTTTGTAAGTGCAAAGGACTCGATATAAAAGAAGGTGTTGTTCAGCTTCTTTGGGATTTGGATTCACGTTCAGGCAAAGACACAGCCTGTATTGTTGGGGTCAAGGAGTTCAAAGAGCTGGTTGGGGTGCTTGAGAACACATTGAGCTCCGAGATAGCATCATATGCACTCCATATTATGCAACACGTTGTTTCTCAGCCCCCAGAGGAACGACCACTACTGCTTCCAGGAGTAGCTGATAGCTTGTCTCTTAGGATTGCAAATGAAGCCTGTGCCCATAAACATCACCTGCAGGATGCTGATCAATATTCCTTGGGAGAGGTACTGGGATCTTTATTATCGGACAGTTCTATTGATAATAATACGATAAATGAGTGCATTGAGAGAATATTACATTCATTACTTGCATGCTCAGATGCAACCCAGTGTCAAATTTTATTAACAGTCCTAAGTTCTCTGGCAGTCAGGAAGAAACCTAGGAAGCTCATGATTCGCATGAGCGCAGGAGAAAGGATACTCGAGTTTGCAAATTCAACTAGTGACTTGAGATTACACGCAAGATCGCTTTCCTTGTTGAAAGTTCTGTCTGTTGAAGGCAATGTATCTGATAGTGGGGCGCATTCTATTCGCCCTGCATCATGGTACTTCAACGAGGAGGATTTTGTGGATTCCTGAAATGTTTTTTAATTACATGGGCTAGATACATTCGTTGATTTGTTCTTGATTAATCCTATGAAATTTGAAATTTGTCTGTAAAACAATATTTTAATATCCACACATCAGTTCATCAGTGTAACATGAAATGAAAAACGATTCTTGCTCTTGGAATAACTGAAACTTGTACGACTTTGAACATCTACTCTCGTGCCTGCCTTCCAAACCTCGTCATCTCCCGGGTTTCAGATCCCGCATTTTGTGAATGCCCAAGATCTTCTTCTTCTTGGAGATTCTCTCGCGATGCATCATGTATTTGATGACGGAGTGTTCTAGCTCCGACAATGACATTGAAATCACATGCGCGGAGAGCTGTTCTATATGCTGCCCTGTCAATGCGTAAGAGTCGACATGGGGGAAGTGCTACAGCATCGAAATCTGGTATATAATAATCCTGAGATAAAGCTCTATTTCCCAAAGTTGACCATGGTCCAACATCAAAAGAAAATCCCTCAGAACTAGTATGCACCACCACCTTGCCCTGAAGAATCAGAATAAAATGAGAGCACATCTGTCCCCTGTGGTACAATTGCAGCTCTGAATCCTCCAAAGACCTCGAAAAGGCATTGTCAGATCCCCTCGATATACTCATTGCCAATTCAGAATGAGGACTTTGCGGCGCACTTGATCCAGGAGTGCTATCTCCTTGCCGAGGGAAGCTATGCGCTGCCTCTGATCTCTCAATCAACGTGGCAGTTCGTATCAATCCCTTCATGGCCACATCGTGCCTTCCTAGCGTTGCAAATTCTTCCACATTCAACGCTAAAAATGCGCTCACAGCCTTGACTTCATCAGTATGCAGTCCTTTATCTTGCACGGCTTTTCGTTCAAACATTTGCAAAAAGCCATCTATATCATTCTTCCTCGCAATCCTCCTTGGAACCCTGGCCTCCACATCCTCCCATTGATCCGATTCGTCCACAATTTCTGTCCGAATCAGTTCCTCCATGACATCTTCCAGCGTGATAATTCCCACCACTTCCCCTTCATCCTCTTCTCCAGGAGCTAGTCCGCGTTCTTGCGCACCAGGCTCCAAATTAAATGTAACCATTTTCTTCTCACCAGTCTCGATGTCATCTCCAGCAGGGACACCATTTTCCACAATATCCTTCTTTGGAGTCACTGGAGGCGTCATCATATGCTTATGCACAATCATCAAATGCGTCCCTGATGCCAAAAACTTTTGCAGTGCGGTATCCAGCGTCGTATCATCAAACAAATGCCCTCCATGCCTCCCTCTGAATGACAGAATCGTTGCCAGCTCAATCTCATCATCCGGATCCACAAGAATTAAATCTTTCGCATACATCACCCCCACGATATTCTCCCTTGTTTTATTGAACACAGGAATCCTCGTAAATCCAGACTTGTAAATCGACAGCATGGTTGCAAAATTAAGCCTCTCCGAAATCTCAAGCATATAGCATTGATCCAGCGACGTCATCACATCCCTCACAATCTTACTCTTGTACTCCAGCGCCCCCATCAGCAGCCTGTGATCACTTTCATTCAGCCCAGATTCCGCTTTTGCATGCGGATCCGTCGCATGCAATTCCAGCAATCGCTTAATCTCTTCCAGGGAGTACACATTCCCAATATCCCTACCCAGCACATAATTCAGCAGCAGCGACAGAGGATAACACACAGGAAAGAAGAGAACTCTAAATACCTTGACTATCCAAATCGTATGAGAACCAATAAATAGCGCATGTCTAGAACACACTGCTTGCGGCATAATCTCCCCGAACAGCAGCACCAGCACCACGGACGCAATCAGACCAATAATCCCAGACGTCAGGTCTGCCAGCAAAATCGACACCCCATTATTCACCAGAGTATTCCCCAGCAGCAGCGTACACAGCAACAGATTCCCATTACTACGCACAGGAATAATCTTTTTCGCATAGCGCTTTTCCTTCTCATCCCCCGCCGACTCCAAAACTTTCAAAGCCACCAGATCCAGACTCAGCAGGCCAAGGGTCAGCCCAGAAAACAGCGCCGAGAAGCAGATCAAAATCGGAGCAATAGTGACGGACACCGCCAGCGGCACACCGCCTCCACCGCCGGACTCTTGTATCGTATAACCAGAGTCTTCAAGACAATTATTTATACACGATCCAGTCAACGTCGCATTGCACACAGAGTACAGGCACGTGTCCAGCGCATCTTCCGCCATGCTCTTGAATTTCAAGAGTCAGAAGGGTGTCGGACCTCTCCTTTCGAAAAGAAAGCAAACTCTCTGACGACCTCACTACCCAACAACTGCGACCAGCAATGCTATTCAGCATTATTATACAAGCAAATATCACGATGAGAAAAAAAAAGAGAGCCTCGACTCACCCACCAGCCTATGCGCCTTGTCAAACGAACAAGCCCTAGCTGCAGTGCACGTATGCTCCCAACAAGCCTATTCCTTTCCAGCCTCCAAAAACAGAAATGTAGTACTAGTATATCACTATTTGCACTAACACTAGCACAATACAGGACTGAGATTCCCGTCTACTTTTGTACTCTTACAGGCAGAGAACCATGTGCCATCACCACCACCACACTGCATATTATTTGCATGCATGCCATAGTATAATGCGTCATTATAATATTAGTAACACTTTTATATTTTATACCGTTCCTTTCTTTTATTTTCTTTCCATTGCTATTTGCTTTGTGCTCTGTTCGTGAGTCGCTCACAAGGGATCCCTGCTCTGGAGATCTATCTATCCGTCGTTCCTCTTTATTTGAACGTAGTACATCAAAAGATGCTACACCACTTTCAAACTCACCACCACCACCACCACCACCACCATCATCATATGAATGCATCCAAAACCACGTACAATGCGGTATGGGTACAGTACTACTAGCAGCATCGAAAATGAAAGTTGCTGCTGAGCCACCTCAGCATGACAGATTTAAAATTTCTGCAACAGATGACCAGTGCTACGCATCTCAACATATCACAGAGACACACTCTAATACTATGGTAGTAATATTGAACAACAAATGGTAATATCAAAAGTAGGTGGTACTGAATGATCAAGGGCTACCTGTATGATTTGATTTGAATCAGGTGTGTCGCGTTCTGCAGCAGAGTAGTGTTCATTGTCATGTTTTGCTATCTGGGGGGGGTCACGATTGCTTTAGAATGCAACGTGCTTATGAGAAGAGGGGATATGTATTTGTTTGTTGTTAGATCGTGGATACACTATGGGAAATGGTGTATAACGAGGGTGGTTTGTTGTGGTGCAGTGTAGATTGTTGCGTTCGAACAAGCGCGTGGATGCGTGTAGGTTCATTGTTATTGGTAGGGACAAGTACAATACTGCAACTAGATAGATAGATAGATAGATACTAGTATATTATATAATACAAGTAGGCCTACTTGTACATACTAGCCGTCAAGTGAGTAAGACGAGCGCAGGAAAGGAAGAAATGAGGACGAGGCGAGGCGTCGTGGGTGGGAGGAAGCGAGGGAGTCGAGGGGTTGATGAAATGCTGGTCGGAGGTGGGAAAGAGAATGGCAATGGGTCCAAGAGAGAGCGTCATCGTGTGCAAGGTGGTGAGTCGAGGGGGAGAAGAAGACGGTTGGAAGTATTATTACAACAGCATCAAGTACAGCAACGACACCAGCGACACGACGAAGACGACGAAGACGACGACGAAGAAGAAGAAGAAGAAGATGAAGTTGACGATGATGAGAGTCCTGCTGGTGTTGTGGATCTGCAACTGTTGCCAGGGTTGTCCGTGCCGACAAGTCAGACTCTGCCTGCTCGGAAAAAGACGAGGTCGAGGTTGTCTGCAGGGTCGAGACAATGCCTTGCCGGTCTGGTGGCTATGCCTCTGGCGAGTGGTGCGGAGGAGGACACCCGACCTGTTTGTTGCTTTGGAGAGTCTGGGGGGGTGCTGTGCAAGAGGAGTGAGAGGAATGGTGATTATGAGAGAGAAGAAGAAGAAAAAGAAGATATAGAAAATGAGAAGAGTAATTCTGTAAAGGGTGAAAGGGTGGCAAATGAAAAAGAAGCGGTACCAAGACAACAACAAGAAGAATCTCTGCTTGGGATTCATAGGCTGCCTGGGTCGTGCATAGTGCACATTCTGAAACTGGCATCAACTGATGAAGAGTGGAGGAACGATGCAAGGATCGTGTTTCCTCTGGTGTGCAAGCGGTGGTATGAGATTTTGAAAACTCCCAGTGATATCTGGGATCATGTATACGTGGAGCAAGATGCTGGTTTGAACAGGAGTGTTGATGTGCAGCTCTTGAAAGAGTGGTTGCTGCACAGGACTCCTGCTGTGCGACGTGTCACATTCAGGTATGTTTTGTGCATTATTATTGTTGATACAATGAACTGATGTTCATGGGGCGACTACCCTATATCGTGCGGCTGTGAAAAATGAATGGATAAAGAATAACATGTGCAGAATACCAGATGAAGGTGGTCTGAGAGGAACGACTCCGGATAATGTTATATGTTATCTGGGATCGGACATTACATCTACTTGGGAAAGTATCTGCCTGGACTCGAAACGTATGACGAGCCAGATTCTGAATGGTATAGATCCAAACCTGCCAAGTCTCAGGCATCTAGATGTGAGGGATTGCTATAGCTCTATACCTGGCCACACCATGACAACTATTGAGGAATTTCCAGAGCTGGAGGTGCGTTTTGCAATACTTGCTTAAAGGCTACCGTCTGTTATTATTTTTGAATAGAATCTCATGTTTACGCAGGATTTGAGCATACAGTTTCATCAAGCCAGCAAGGAAGAACCATTTCTGGATTCCAATGGAGCCCTTCCTGCTTCATTTTTCAAGCTTACTGGATTGAAGTCTCTTCGACTGGTTAGCCATAAGTTGAACGGAATACAGCCAACTATTGCTCGTATGAAGAATCTGAAGCACCTTTACCTTGAGTCTCTTGCAAATTTGACTAGTTTGCCTTTGATGACTGTCCATTTGACTGGAATCACTCACCTCTCCCTAAAAGGCAGCGCGTCCCTCTTTGGCAGCGGAGGTACCCAGGATGGTCCGATCGAGCCAGGAACAGAAAGGATGATTTGGATGATTCGCTCCTTGCCAAAGTTGGTGGAATTGAATTTGGACGAGTGTGGTATTAAAGAGTTTCCTTTGATTGAGGGAATGTCTGCAACAATCAATCTCAGGAAACTCAGCATAAACAACAACCCTGATATGTCGGTCAAACGCGGTCTAGCGTCATTCGAGGGCCTAGAGGAGCTTAGTATGCGAAACTGCAACATGCCTTGCCTTTCGTCTGCTGTCAGTTGCCTGTCAGAATTGAGATACCTTGATGTGTCAAGCAATGGCATGGTGGAGTGCAATGGTTTGGGAAAACTCACGAATCTAAGAACCTTGAAGGCTTCGGACAACCATTTCCCAGGATTTCCAAAGGACCTTTTATTTGTCGAAAACATCCAAAATATCATACTCACTGAATGCACGTATCTGGAAATAGTTGCATCCCTCTCTGATGTGGCTGACAAACTGCCCTTTCTGAAGAAGATTGATGTCAGGAAAGGGGAGAAGGGCCGTTTCCAAGAAATGAGTAAACAGTGGCTGGCGCAGTTGAACGATATCTACGTGAACAAATACAACAGAGTATCTAATGTTGTCATTTTTGACTGAATTTTTGAATGCAATGTGTCCTCAGGACCACATCCTGATGTCTGTGGATCAGACATCTGATGATCTTACATTTTTCATTCATTTTCATGTAAAGCAATATTCATATCCAAAATGTCGAGAGTTTGATTTGGAAAATAAATAGGTTGAATCGAATCCACTCGCATTCACCAAGGACTGTCCTTCTACTCTGATCCGAGGCTATACTTGTTTGGAAGTGTGTTGCCTGCCCAGTTGCGCTGAAGATTGGACAATATTCCTGAGACCCACGGATAGCGATAACACTCAATTCTATAGCAAGATACAGGATAATGGTACAGTATCTGAACACCAGCTGTTCAGTAAGGCATTGCTGCAGCTCGAGGTGTAGGTTGCAGAGTTCAGTATCAACTGATTGCACGCGGATGCCTTCAATCAGTAGCGTCGCTCAAAGATCATCAGGAATATCTTTTGCTTCAAAGGGAAACCATTCGATGGTGCATCATTGTCGAAAGAGGAGGCAGATGAGAGTGTGGTCCAGAAGCGACTCCCTTGAGGAGCTGGAAGTAGAGGTTCCAGTAGATCAGAGGCCCGTTAATGAGCTGCAGCAGTTGAAATCAAGTTTCTTATATTCATGGGTACGTGGGATATTCCATAGCTGTAGAACGAGTGTTTGAGGATTCTAGTAGCAGCAGTATTTGAATGGAAGCTCATGAATAGGAAGGGAAAGATATCCCATTCTGTAATGCATTAGATTAAAAATAAGGATAAATGTTGACATTATACATATAGTATAACAATTTTTGGTTTTTAATATTATCCAGGGAACTCTCGAGACTGGAGAATATATCAAGCGGTTGCTTTTTCTATGGGGCGCAGTGTTTGCTGGCATTGGCTGTCCAATTGCTTTTCAAACATTTGACCCTGCAGACCAGCCGATTGAGTTCTCGCTTTCAGCAGCCACAGGATCTCTTGTAGTTGTAGCAATAGCAAATCTGAGAATATTTCTAGGCTGGAAGTATGTTGCAGACAGGCTAATGACGGCAACATTGGAATATGAAGAGACTGGGTGGTATGACGGCCAGTTCTTTGTAAAGCCCCCTGAAATCCTCACGAGGGACAGATTGTTGGGTACATATGAAGCCCGTCCTGTGCTTTCAAGACTTAGAACTACGCTTCAGGGCACTGGTGTGGTGCTCCTGAGCTGCGCAGTGACTCTCTTTGTAAGTATTAAATCTGTTAGTGATAGCGATGGTGTCTATGGGAGAGGGGCTGCTCGAGTGACGCCAGAAGGAATCCTGTTTAGCGATAAAGTAGATTCAGTCTATGACTTGTATTCTGATGATGAAGCTGCAGCTGCGGAAGCTGCTGCCCAAGGTAATATTCCTGGATACTGTCGGGATAGGTATTTCAAAGCAATGAGTGGTGAAGAAGACGTCTGTTCCAAGCTGGCTGGAAGGCGCTAGTAACGAAATGCACCATTGTACAGAATGCACCAAGACCGACGAATTAATATTTAATAATTTGTAATGAAATCACGAGTATAGTATACTTATAGGCATAGCATGTCTCTAACAGGGAGCATAGTTGGATGGCGATCACCGTGCCAAGGCAACCCGAGTACAACGAATCGAATGCACCCGATTCGACAGTATGGTTCACCCGATGGGGTTTCTGGATCTTATGAAATACAGCACAGTAGTTTTGGTCGCAAACCACTATCCTCTGGGATACTGAACGGGAGATTGCCCTGCCTGAGGCAGGTGGTACGTCGGAAGAATACTAATCGAGTAAGTCACGCGGCTTTGACTCAAAATGCTGCCTCCCATGGCGAACCGTCTCATGAAACAGATGTTGTAATTATAGGATCGGGAATTGGAGGTCGGTAATTTTCCTTGTTAGTGAGTCAACGCGTGGTGGGTACGTACTCCTAAGCAGTGTTTGGTGGTGAGACCTGCAGGTTTGTGCTGTGCTGCACTGCTGTCGAAATATGGATATTCGGTGACTGTATGCGAGGCTCACTATCATGCGGGAGGTGCTGCACATGCGTTTAAAGTTGGAGAGTACTGCTTTGATTCAGGGCCTTCTTTCTTTGCTGGGATTTCGGGTCCAGGTAGAACTGCAAACCCGTTGAAACAAGTATTGGACATTGTTGGGGAGCCTGTTGACTGTGTCACATACGACAAGTGGATCACATACACACCAGAAGGCAGTTTTCCTTGTGTATGTCAAGGTGATCAGTATGCTGAGAATATACGCAAAATGGGAGGCGAAATCGCTTACCAACAATGGAAAAAGCTGGAGCAGAGAATGAAACCTCTGCAGCAAGGAGCTGCCCTGTTTCCAGCTGCAGCAATACGAAGCGATTTAGGCATTTTATTGACTGCTGCAAAATTTGGTCCTTCTTTGATTTCAACCGGTCTCCTAGCTGGACAACTGACTGGGCCTTTCTCCAGAATTGTTGACGAGGTAGTGACAGATACTTGGCTTAGAAACTTTTTGGACCTGGAATGTTTCGTATTAAGCGGGATGCTTGCCAAAGATACGATTTGCGCCGAAATGGCATTTATGTTCATGGAGAGAAATGAGAGCAAGTCGACAATTGACTATCCCAAAGGGGGCAGCGGTGCAATAGTTGATGCCTTGGTCCGTGGTATAGAAAAGAATGGGGGCCAGGTCTTGCTGTCCACTCCTGTAGAACAGGTGCTCGTAGAGAATGGAAGAGCTTCTGGTGTTATGATTAAATCATCTCGTGGAAATTCGGATGTTATCAAAGCACGTAAAGCTGTCGTTTCAAATGCATCCGTATGGGATACTGCAAAGCTCTTGCCAGCGAACTCAATGCCACAGACGACAGTATCTGAAATGATTTCCACCCCTCGCACAGGAAGTTTCATGCACCTTCACTTGGGAATTGATGCGACTAATTTGCCCTCAGACTTAGAATGTCATCACTTGGTTGTCAATTCATGGGAAAATCTCGAAGCACCGCAGAATGTTTGCATTGTGTCCATACCATCTGTGTTTGATACATCTCTTGCACCGCAAGGCAAAGCAGTCGTTCATGCCTACACGGCGGGAAATGAACCATGGGAAATCTGGCAGCATGTCAAGCCCGGCACCCCAGAGTATAAAGCTTTGAAGAAGGAGCGAACTGAATGCCTTTGGAAGGCGCTAGAACAGGCCATACCAGATATCAGGAATCGTGCCGAGATAGTTTTGGAGGCCTCCCCTCACACCCATGCTAGATTCTTGCGTCGATTCGAGGGCACATACGGTCCAGCTATAAGTGCCGAGACAGGATCATTTCCTGGTCCTAAAACGCCATTACCGGGCTTTTATAGGTGCGGAGACAGCTGTCAACCAGGGATTGGAGTCCCCGCAGCAGCAGCGAGTGGAATGATTGCCGCAAACACAATAATGCCGATTTGGTCGCATTTCGATCTTATCGACTCTTTAGGATTTTAAGCTAATTATTTTATTTATTTTAAGCCACTTATTTAGACAAAATAGTTTGGAGAAGGCGAGAAATGTTCGATTTGCCCCCCGCAGCCGCCTTTTTTTGTGCTGCCGTCATATGTAGCATCAATTTGTGGAAGGTATGATTCGTTCAAACCATCCAGAACACACCCGATCCCGTCCGATCTCGGAAGTTAAGCTGGATTGGGCCGGACCAGTACTGTGGACAGAGATGACACGGGAAGCCCCGGTGACGAATCTTTTGTCGGTCAATTCCATGCCTGTGAGGCAAGTCATTGCTCCTCGTGGATTGGACCGAGTCACAATATTTGCAGATTCGTGCTTGATGCGTGGAAGCCATAGCAATTTCATATTTTGGCTCAGATGACTACTTACTCAACACATGGGATACTAGTCGCTTATTCAAATACAAAATTGCACCATTTGTGTGCTGTCAAACCTTTTGGTTGTACCTCACTCGAAGAAGGATGCAAACTCCATAATGCGATGATGTATTTACTGCTCAATGTGTGAATGTATTTGTTGAAAAGAGATAATTATAAAGATCAAATATGAGCACAGGAGTACCCAGAAAGCTCTTTGGGTACGTTCTCTCTTCAGTCGCAGGATACGCAGTGTTGGACGCACTATCAGACTTTGCAATGTACGTCAGGGCGTCCAATTGGGTTGCTGAAAAAGCGTCAGAAAACAAAGAATTCGTGGTAGCTATGCAATCAAAGGAAGATCCGAAACAGAAGCAAAACCTTTCTTTTGGTCCTTTCTATGACAGTTCAGTTGTGTTCAGTCATCATGGTATGGTGGCAACAGTTCATTTGCCATGCAAAACCGACACTAAAGGATCTGATATAACTGTAAAAGCAATTAGGAAAGGAGGATTTCGATGGACGTTACTGCACAATATGGTTAATGGAGAATGGGATGTGGTGATGATGGATGCTCTAGTAGGTATGGAGGAAGGAGGGAGGCTAGTGAGCCTGAGCCTGCTAGATGATGAGCGTCTAGAAGGCACATCCGGGCAGCAATCGGGCAATCATCATTCTCATACGTTATTCCACATGCGTAACAGTCGAAATCCTAGTGCCTCTTCATCATAAATGCCGTGCATTGAAACTTGTCCATTTAGCACAGCAGAATTTGAACAATCTGACATCTCATCTCATTTAGATGCAGGAGCACAGTCATAGGCATAAAATCAAAAAAATATGTAAATGAAACTATATGTATTATGTGTGTTACAAGGAAAGCGTTCTTTCGTTACATAGTTGGTAACTAACAATCGACATGGATGGCAAGGGGAGGCAAAGCGTAAGTCCAGACAGGGTGCTCTCTCCCTCTAATCCCTTCCAATCGGCATTAGATAGACAAAATGAACTACAGCAATGCTTAAATGTGGGACAAACCTGCAATCCCTTCGCAAGAAGGGAGCACGTTCCGTGTGCCACTCTGTTGTCCACGATGAACGGCCCGAATCGGAAGCGCTCGCCTGAAGATACATCTACAGCTATGATTCGTAGTTTCTTTAAATCTAGAAGTATAAATGAGAGTGAATTAAACATATTGAGGGGCGGTCAGACCGTTGAGCAACAACCAATGAATGGAGTCGTTGAGAGGAGTCATGTTCCAAGGAAAACGGTGCAAGTGTCTTTGGCGAGTCTGCAAGCACGAAAGCAGCATGCTGGTGTAAACAAAACTGCAAGAATGAATACAAAAGTTCGCAATTCGGTCGGGCCGATTGATTTGGAGTCAGATTTGGAAAGGTTTCACCAATCGGTGGCATACAGCAGTCAGCAGTCCGGAGGGATGCAGCATTTTACAACGAAAAATCAATGGCGAACGAGTGCGAATGGATTCAAGCCACCACGTGTGGTGGATCCTGATGCTCATAGAAAGTTTTTGTCTCGCCATGAGACGTGGAAGGAGGGCGGTTCTGGAGGGATGGAAAGTCAAATGAAGGATAACAAGCCAAACAGAACAACAAAACAGGGAGAGAGTCAAGTAAATGGATTGATGGAGAATAGGAAGGAAATATCTGGAGGCGAGGCGAAAAAACTGCCTGCTGTATTTATAGAAGAAATAAATCTCGTTGATGATGATGACGATGATTTGGCTGGACCGCCATGCAGAGGGAAGGCCTTGGATAGCTCTCTGCATTCTAAGGATTTGGGGAGTATCGGTAATGACAGCAGTCAGCGCCAGGTAGAGAAGGCATTTCCCAGTAAATCATGTCAACATAGCTCTCAATATAAATTTAAAGGAACTGGTGTGGCTATTTTTGATGAATTTTCCAGTGAATATTGTGATAGTGATGATGGTTGGGATGAAGATGAATATGGTCCTGAATATGAAGAGGAAATCGCTGGAACTGAATGGGATGGGGATAACAGCCACCAAGAAGATAAAGATACGAATGTTGGAAATTTACAATCTTTCTCAAAGCTCGAATCTCGTCTAGAGAATGCCACCATCATGGTTGATGGCCAATGTCAGCCTTGGTGGAAACGTCTGGATGATTTTGTCCCTATTTCTGCTTTACGGTCTGGATATGATCCAAGAGACGGCTCCAAAATTCATATAGACTACATGGGACAGTTCAAAGGTACCAAGTCACAACTATCGGATGACGTTGGGACTGGTGTGAAGAAGAAGCGAGCTCGCACCACCAAGACAGATGCAGATGGGCACTGGGTAACTGAAGATGGTGTGAAGAGCTTTGTGACTAACGATGGAAACCGACTTACTGGCAAAGCTGCGTATGCAGCTTATTTAACGAAGAAACAAGGAAAAAAGCCCACGAAAAAGAGGAGAAGTCGTACCAAAAAAACTGCAACCAAACGCAAGAAATAGCATGTTTTTTTCTCATGAAAAGTACATGTTTAAATCGTCATCTATTTAATAAAAATATGTAACCTAGCAATTCAACTCAAAGCAAGAAAGAAATAATGATTACGTCATGGGTCGACAAGGAGGGACCAAGATAGTACACAGGCCTGGATGAACTTCTCCATAAAGGACCGACAAATCCACAGATTCCCCATCGACAACCAGCCATGTATCTTTTGACTTTGGTTCTATGCGAAACGCGATGACTTTTCTTTCTCGAATCAGTCGCATATGTGTACCATTTTCAGACTCCTTCATTAGCTTGAAACTATCAGAGATGCCTTGCTTACCAATATTATAAAGCAAATTGAAGCTACCACTTCCAATTGTAGCATTTGGGGCAAGATAAAAATTCATATCGAGCCATGGCAAATTGCTGAGAACACATAATTGCACTTCTGAGCCCTCAAGCATGTTCCAACTATCTTCAATTTCATATTCCTTCTTCACACAGCCATGGCTGTCTAGTAGTGACTGGAGCGTCTTCAGTCTTGGACCATGTGCAGCACAGTTTGTTGGCTCAGGCTCTATACTATCAAACCTAGAGTCTTCGTAACCACTGGTATCCTTCTCTTCCAAAACATGAATATCAACGGAATACATTTTTTGAGTTAAAATTTCACGTATTGCTCCCCATATAAAGCGAGTGCCTCCCATCCAGCGCAAATGTTCAGTTCCTATATCTAAATTTGCCACCATTCCATACGTGACAGACAGGAAGGAATATAACCTCATTCCAGACTCTGGCTGTATTATTGAGGCGATATCCATTTTCTGAGGAACACCTCGAAGTGCTACATGTACAGCACTAGACACATTCCATACATCCGTGCTCGCAGCCACCGCATTGCCCGATCCACAGGGGACTTGAACCAAACTCGTGGATTCCACCATCTTGTACCAATCAGGTCTATCCAGCAGCCCCTGGATCACTTCATGAAACGTACCGTCCCCTCCTGCCGACATTATGACATCATACTGACCAGGAGTCACACCTTTGACAATCTCTGTCGCGTGTTTGGGCGCCTGTGTCAACTGAATATCAAAATCAACAGATCTAGACATTTTGAGTATGGGCACAACTTCCATCTCTACCACTTGTCGTCCTTTCCCTGGACCACTTTTCGGATTTACAATTACCAAAATCTTCTTCATTTCAACAATGCTATCTATGTGGGCTGCTGTCAGTGAAATCGTTCGATCCATGTCTGTTCCAAACTCCATCCATGGGGTGTTGACCAATTTACGTTGAGGTTTCCTATCATTCACATTTTTCCTCACCAGTGGCATGTAGCTCAAACGTATTCTTGACAAGGAATCCACCGTATACCCAATACAATCCGATGAGCAAATCTGAAAAGCATGAAATACCCAAGAGATATCGCATTCTTCTTTAAAGTACTTTTGATTGTATGATGACATGTGCATGAGGACACCCACCTTTGTGACAGAAGGGGCATACACCCCGCATTTACCAAGAATTGGAAGCTTCCAATCAACCACCTGATCGCAATGAAAATATAACAAGATAAGGATATTTATCATTATGCCACATGAGCCTCTTACGCCCCGGGAGTAGCCGGACATGTGGACCGACAATAAGACGCAATCGTTGAAGACAAGTCTCCGAAACAGAGCAACTAGGGACGCTTCGCCCCCATCTTTCGTACCTGGTGCAGAGATATGTCTCCTGATGGATGTAAAATTAGTGTACATTTTCCTTGGCCGGGTGAAACAACCCTGCCTTCAAACTGCACACAATCCAGTTGCTCTGCTCGTGCCGTTTCTTCCAAAGAAGCGTCCGGCAGCAGCGGCTCTTGTGCCATAGGTAGTGTTATTCCTTGAAGTTTTACAATATTGAGAGTGTATAACGCATTTTCAGCGGATAAATTATAATTCAGTTCTTTCTAATCGCTCTTCCAGTCCATGACACTCTGTTTTTCCATTACAATCCCAAATTGGGATTCCCAAAGTGGATGGGGACACTTGAGGATTTCAAATGAGATGACTATCGTAGTTTGATCTCATCAAAACATGGAAGCGCTCCAGGAGGGTCGATATGGATTATTAGGACCTCGGCCGACTTCTGGCATCTTTTCCAGCTCGGATCCAGACAAGATGAGAGGCTTGGGCACCTTCTTCCTGTTTCTGCGGAGTGTCCTATCTGGGTGAACAACGGAAAAGTCTTCCAAAAGCTTTGGTGCCCATCTGCTCTTGTCATCTCCATGCCCAAGTTGTCCACAATCACCTCTGCCCCAGGTGTGCAACTTTCCGGATTCGTCGATCGCCGCAACATGGAAGTCTCCAGAGCTGACACACATGATCTTTTTGCTTGTCAAGCCATCAATGGTTGCAAACTTTTTGCGTGAAACTAAATCACCATGTCCAAGCTGACCATACGAATTGTCTCCAGTCGTTCTGACTTCCATTCTCCCAAGTCTCTGTGCCAGCATGATGGAGTGAGCTGCCCCACATTGTACCTGTACGGCACGGACCGCTGCACCTCCCTTGGCCAACAGTGCAACTTCTGTCGGCTTAAACCTATTCTTCGTATCTCCCAAACCAAGCTGGCCACTAGAATTGGACCCAAATGCGAGGAGTGCTCCGCCCACAGTAACAGCCATCGAATGATTACCGCCAGCAGCAATTGCAGTCACCCTCTCCCAAGGCTGCAACTTGGTCGGATCCAGCGAGGTGATAGCTTGTGGGAATGGGATTGCTATCGGTTGTCTATTGTCTCCCACCAGTGGCACCAGTTGGTTATGACCCAACTGACCATTACTTGCGTCGCCCCAGGTGAACAATTTCCCATCTGCAGCAAGGGCAATAGAATGCGCTCTTCCAGCAGAGACACTCACGATACGTTCACGATGGATAGAGCTGATCAGCGTCATCATGCCCTCGTCGTGAAAGTGCCCATGACCAAGCTGACCATGCCTTCCACGCCCGCACGACCAAAGCTGGCCGCTCTCAGAAATGGCCAACGTGTGGTTGTCACCAGCACAAACTGACACTATGCGAGTGCGCCCAAGGTTGGAAACCATCCGGGGCACTGGTACTTCAATTGGTGTCCAGCCACCGTGCCCAAGCTCCCCACTGCTTGCAAGTCCCCATGTGAAGAGCTCACCTCTCCTAGAAATCGCAGTAGTGTGACTGCTTCCAGCATTCACCACGGCTAAATTGATGTCACCAGGTTTGCCTGTGTAAAGCTGCACAGGGAAACTGTCTCTATCCACTTGATCTATTCTATGAGGGATATTTTGCCCCTCGTGTGCTCCTTGGCCAAGCTGCCCATGGAAGCCCCTACCAAAAGCGTACATTGCATACTCCGGAGACTCCCCATCGCTTTTGGATAACAAGCCAATGGAATGGTACGAGCCCAGGGCAATACCAGTCCCTTGGGCTGCAGCCTTCGACTGACCCATTACAAACTTGAAAAGCGTGACATACGTTTCTCCATGACTGCATATTTGTAAAATTTGCATATTGTTTAGCGCACAAGTAATGCAACAAACAGACTCGCAATACTAGCCACAAAGGGACTGAATGGATCAAAAGGCCATAGACAACGTACTAGAACATTGGAGTGAGACCCTTTGCCCGAGGAATCGACTTCAAATTATGTCTTGCAACTTGCTCGATTATACCACTCTCAAGAAAGTAACGGCAAGTTGTCTCCATCAATCCTATCTCTGCCGGGCCAAGGTACCCTAAAATATGTTCCAGTGCTTCATGGGGAAGCTGGCCCAAATAACCAGAGAGCACCGCCTGCCCTCTTTTAGTTGCATCAATGGGGCACGATTTTCCTCCTGCAAACACCATCAAGGCACAACATAATACATGGTCGCCATCGTCCATATCGCCTTGACAGAGGCTACCACCTGTCAAGAGCCATACCTGGTGCTCCACTTTCTAAACTCTTCTTCCCAGAAATTACAGCACCGCATTGAGACCTATCCGTTCGAAGTTTTTTCATCTCCTTTCTTTCCAAGTCTCTTTTCTCAGACACAGTACGGCGCTGCTTGCGGCAGTCTTTAACTCGGCCCAAGTCACCAGTGACGCCACGCCCTCCTCGCCTACTCTCACCCACTTTTCCAGCTTTCTCAGATGGAGAAGAGGGCCTCGACATTGTGTCATTTTTTCTTCCTTTCCTTGCTCGCTTTATCCCCGAGTGAATGTGGCCGTCCGCAAGCTCTGACTCGTCTCCGTCTCGGGAGGACGACAGTCGTTGAGATTTCCCCCCAGGCGAGAAGTAAGCGTCAACAACGAGTTGAGTGGTACTCCCAGGCGAAAGAGGCTGCATATGAGAATCTATAATATTTCTATCCTCATCGAATTGAAGACCAGTCCCTTTCCCTTCCTTTTCCTCACCAAGGTGCTCCGCACCGTTGTGACACGCGTTCTGTCGAACAATGACTTCCTGTTGTTGTTCGCGACTCAGGCGAGCCGAACGAGTTTCCACCATCCTCCTACACCTAATACTAAAATACCAAAATTGTAATCTTAAAGTCTCAATACAAGTCAACATTTTGAGCAGCACGTTGTTCCTAAATGAGCACGGGGCTGATTGTACCGCAGAGTCCGTTGATGTACTGCCGACTAGTGGAGTGCTTGCAATCATAGGCCAATTGACCATTGATTTTCTAGAGTCGACCATTCCGTCGAGCTATGGCGTCACCTTTCTACTATATTACATGTTAAACATTGATACAACTGATCTCATAGGGCTTTTGGTGGATAAAGCCATCATCTTTTTTTGATCAAGCGTACCATCCAGCAGGGTCCTTACAAGGCCCAGCTGATCTGCAGATCTGTACAGATACATGCCATATAAAAAAAATATACATGTACATCTATCTATCTATATATATTTTAAGTCCAAGCTTACACGATGAATTGTAATCGTTATAAACCCAGCCTATGTGCCCAATCGTCCATAATGGAAGATGAACGAAAAGGAGATGAACAATCCAACAACATATATGCTAGGTATATGACCTTGTTCCAACTCTACTGGTGTCGATAGCGTTTCTCTCTTCTACCTGATTTGCTTGCAATGTCATATTCATCTTTTCTTACAAACAAGAAGCATAGAAAGAACGTAGGAAAAGTTGTTGCGAATCTCGCTCAAAGTAACAGCTCTATCATGAGGACTATGGATGAGAGGACTATGGCCACTGGAAACAGTCCGTGATTCACGGAAACAGATCCATTTATCCTCTCTCCCAGGGGGGTCGGTGGAGAGGTGGGAGCTCCTCCAGACAACTTTATCTCCTGCAGCATTATTATTCGCAGATCAATAGTCAGACGAATGCAATCGATGCATCGCCAGTAGCTGGCATGTGCAATTCGATGCTGTTACAACAGAGTGGCAGTTGCGACGCTAAGCTCATGACACGGAATCATTCCTGTGACAGATAGTGTTTGGTTCTTTGTAATATCTTATTTGAAATGTTCGCACCTTTTCACTAGCCAGTGCAATGACAAGAAGAGCAAGGAAAGTCAAAGAAAATAGCACTCTATGCATAGTGGTGGTTCAACAGAAAGAAGCAACCTTTTCTTCAACCTCGTTGACGGGTAGATGTCAATCGATAATCGATACTTGAACAATTGAATGAAGTCATAAATTTAAGTAAATTATGCTCTGGCAATAAAGTTAGAACTTTACTTTTACGTGCCTAGGGTGGGTGGCCATTGCACTCCCATGGGAGACGCGTTTGAAGGAGTTTGCCTGTTTCCAGCTTATCCTGGTGGGGAAATTTTTGGGTGAAAATGACAGTCCCAACGGCAGATTGCATAGCGCACGGAAACGGCATGTTCAAAATGCTCCAATTTATCGAAGCTGTGTCATCGTTGGCAACTAGATAGTGGTATCAAGTTACATATAAACAACCAACAAAATATTGGACACTAGAGTTGCTCCGCATCACAAAATTTTCATGCTCTTTTTTGGACTACATTGACAAAACAAAAACGAAAAAAATATTTTCAGATATATAACACCATATAGTATGCATAATGTTTTCAGTTTATAGACAATTTATACGCTAGCTAAAATTAATCCAGTAAATGGAATGTGCAGTTCCTATATGCTGGCATCAGGGACAAATCAGTCATCCTGGATATCATAACGCCATCCTGGTAGTATGCCTTCGAGTTCATCTTCCAAGTCTGACTCCAAGCCATCTCTGTTTTCCATATAGACGGCTCTGTTTCTTGCCGCCCTCAGTTCCATCAGTGCCCCGCCCAAGGCGCACTCTTCCTTTTGTTCTTCAAGCAAATCAGCATCAGGTGTTGCAACACCTTGATCATCAAAAATTACAGAACGGGGGAAGCGTCCAGAATTGTTTTCTCTCCATTCAGCAATTTCGTTGGCTTTCTGTACAAATGGATGCCTGGAAACTCCGTTCTTGACTTTTACTTTGACAATCCTGGCTGAGAAAACGTCTGGAACTTCACTCAGCAGCAGTCTTTCTCTTTGTCTTGTCAAACCGTGTTGAACCTTTCTACCATGGCGCAAAAATCTAGCACTTTTTTGTCTCTCAATAAACATAGCGAGCCTAGACTCTCTTATTATCGTTTTTGGCACCTCTTTACCGCTCATAATCTTGGAAACAATGTCCTTGAACAGCCTAGGCCACGATGGCCCAACGTTTTCAGATTTCCATTTGCGCAAGTCGGCGAATAGTTCATCCCATTGATCTTCTACAATATACCATTTTGGAATCCTTTCGTCCAGTATTAGAAGTCTCTGAAGGAACTGAGAGCCAGACGTGAATCTGTAATCGCGTTTACCCAGGAAGGTACTTCTCAAGCGCCTATGCAACCCAAGAAACTCCCCTAGTTCGATTTCTTCCATCTCCTCCTCCGTCATGCCACTCAAATTTACACTAAAAGACGGCATGTACATTACTATTTTTAATAAAGGTCGAGGCAATGTCCCATGCAAGCTTTTCCACTCGCAAATCCTATCCACTAAAGGAGTCCAGTGGTCTTCCCCGTCAAACCACCCTGGCAATCGTGTATCCAAATATTCCAACTTATCATCGGTCATACCCTGCAGTGCCGTTTCATCTGTCGATCCAGACTGCAATGCCCTCGCTCCTCGTCTCATCCTCCGTAGAAATCTTGCAAGAGATAGCTCCCGGGTCCACGTATAGCCCCAGTCCTCCGTAGTGGCCGAAGGCCACATTTTCCCATGACTATCATACCAGAAACGAACTTCACTTACTTGACTCAGCCAAAACGGAGAGAATCTTTCAACCGTCGGCACATCATCATCGTCATCATCACCTTCACCTTCACCATGGTAGTCATCATCCGTCCTATTATCGTCTTCCTCCATTAGCATCCGATTTTGAGCCGGGCCTTCGAGGACCAACCTCACACGTCTGGAACGAAGGTGCATTTCAGCAGGCTCATTCCTCGTTTGCCCTTCAACTTCCATTCCATCATCCTCACGACTAATAAACTCAGAATTGGAAATACTTGGAAGACTAAATTCAGGCTCTTGCTCAATTTCCCCGCTCATGCTGGTACTCGCGTGCTTGAATGTATCCGAATGCGGAATCCAATTGCAGAACAAAGTCGCAGCGAACGAATGCAACCGCAATTTATGACGATATAACTAATGTTTAATGAAAATGGCTAAAATTTCAAGATTTTGATGCGGCGTCAAACTTGGCGTGAAATTCTTTTCAAGTTTTTTTAATGCGCACGGGTCGTCCAGGTCGCCCGAATTTGGGCAACGACTCCTCTGCACTAGTACGTACTAGGGCCGCGTCCCATGCATCCCGTCCAGAATTTTGCAGTCCTCCAAATGAAGCCTCCTTCAGGTAGTGCCTCCATCTCTGTTTTTTAATTCGTACTGGGAACGCTAAACAGGTCAGGTAGGAATTAGTATTGCATGCACTAGCATCATTGATAGAATTACATACACATTATAATGTATACAGTTCCTGATGGGCATGAAATATCAGTACGTACATATACAGATATAAAAGATGAAAGGATGAATATAATTATGTTCACAAAATCATCGACTCATAGATTCATGAAGAATCTTTATGGCCCCTGCTAAAAGGACTCGTCTTGTCCATCTTGTCGCAGATTTACGCTTGCCTTTTCTGGAGCCAGAGCGCTTGGCCTTCAGGCGAGCCAGTGCGCTGTAGACTTCATCATCACTGTCATACTCGCTGATGGACTCATCGTCTGCCTGCAAAGACTTCTCGACATTGGGGTGATGATCCATAGCACTATCAGCGAGATCAAGGCTCTTTCTCCCATGGTTGACTTGCTTTGCCTTGGCAAAGAGACGTAACGAGTCTTCATACTTGGTCCAAAAGGGCCAAAGGCCTTTTGGTACTGCCATTTTGGCCAGACCTGCACGGACTTGTGAATCCTCGAAATAAGCTGTCAGGATTTCTGTGCCATTTTCAGAACTCTTTATAATGCATCCTGATATATATTCCTTTACTTGAACGTATTTATTAGGTCCCGGTGAAGGTAATTCGCAAGATTTGGAGATTGCATAACATCCTCCATCTGAAGGCCTGTTCCACACCCGTCTAGCATATTCATACTTTCGAGCACCCAAGGGTGTTGGGAATTTGGATATGTAACGGTGTAAACAGGACTCTGCGTGTCTTGATTGCCTTGAAACGCCCGGGGGTAGATCTCTCTCTACTGCAATTGCGCTTTGGTCCCACAAAGATCTCGCCTGGTCGTCTAAATGGAATGGTCTGACATCTGCTGGCTGAATATGATCAATATGGACTCTGCTGATGTACATATACAAGCCTTTTCGTAGCAATTTCCTTCTGGCCTCGACCTTTAATCCTTTTCTTTCTTTACACAAAACATATTCCCACTCTGATTCCTCCTCAACCTCGGCACTATCAGGACCAAACAGACATGTTCCATCTGCATAGGGACCTGGGAGATGCAGCTGGTGGATAAGATCTGTGCATGGGCGCTCTTCAAGAATATGTCCCAACTGCAAAAGATGTTCATCGGTGACAATCTCTCGTATTGATACTGGACAATCTCCATCAAGACCAATCGAATTGATAGCAGTGGCTTCATTCAATGCCGATCTATCTGCATCTGTCAGAGTGCTCTGGGCATATCCTCTGGCCAGGACCTGTGCCTCGAGGGCACATCTGTCCAAAGCCTCAACGGCATTCAGTCTTGCCATAACACCACCATGTGTATACAGTCTGTGTGATCCTTGCGCATCCAAGCTGCAACGCCGAGATTGTGGCTTCCGCTCTACTGATTCATCGTCACCTCCAATGAATCTTGATGGCTTGAGGCTCTGAAGCCATGAGTCCACATAGTCTGACACAGATTGTGAAAACGACCCAACCGAATCGATACTAGAAGCTGGTGACATAGGAGTTGAATCTTCAGGAATTGGTTCTGTTTGACCCGCATGTTGGGCATCTGAATAGGACTTTAGCCTTTCGGACACAGTCGCCACATTGGGAGCAGTAAGCGAGTCCAGTTCTTGTCCGGATGTTATTCTAAGCATTCTTGGCTTCCATTGGGCATGTGTTCTTCTGTGAACATCCTTCTTACTACCTTGCTCACTTCTAGACTTACCGCTTCTACTCGATAAATCGCTAACGCAGGTTGAATTGGGGCCATTCCTGACAGTATGGCTCCAAGACCCACTTCTGTGCATCACTGAATCAACAGAAAGCCTTTTTCTCCTCTGTCCATCATATTCAGAAAAGGTATTCCGTGTTCCTCTATGTTTCGAGCCCCTATGCACCGTCTTATGTCGTAACTTCAACTTCGTATCAGGTATACGAAAGCTCCTTACATCAGACGAGCTAGATGACCCCACACTCCCACAGACACTGCTCGCTTCAGTCACACTGGAAGTCGCCCATCCATCTTGCAGTGTCTTCCACTCAACATCAGCATCATTTATTGTCCAGATTGAGCTTTTCACAAATCTTGGAACAAATAAGTAACTAATTATCCGATAGTATAAACTAGATATCTTTTTATGCGGAGAGTGCTTTGGATCTATTACTGCTATAACAGAACAAACAAATACTACCATTGCTAGGTCCATCACAACCAGTTTATGGTCACTCTGCATCGCCACAACATATGATCAGCACTTGAGACCAACAACAGCAGCAACAACAAGTGACAGAATATTTTTTCCCATAGTTTCACATCCACACAACTATTTGCTATTGCATTGTTCCCTCATCCTCGTACCATTATCTTTATCACTTGGGCACAGAGTGCAACCACTCGAAAATTCACAGCCCTACGTCATATCCATTTTCTGGTTTAGACAGAGGATTACCTCGGTGCATTTTTTCTATGTACTTTGAAAATGTAATTACTGTCAGAATACGCCCGCAATACCATCAAAACATACCTCCACACGCACAGCGCCACACCAAGATAGAGGCCACCAAGCACGGTATTACTCTCTGCCCAGTCCTCGATTCTCTCCTCAAGGGACATGCATTTAGTCTTGTGATTCAAATAAATATTAAAACTCCTGGTAGAGCTCGCCTCATCCCCTCCAGGAAGAAGCCGACGTCTCGTTGTCGCCATGCCAGAGGCTCGTTCTTCCGAGACCAAAAAATATTCAATAAAGCGCGCAAATCCTCTCAAAATATAGCTACTACCGCTAATATAACTACTTCAGTAAAAAAAATTGATAGGAACATTGTAAAGTGAAAAAAAGAACAAAATTGTGATGTGCGTTGTTGGTCGGAGCAGCGGATATCCGCTGTTATCGATAACAGAGATCCCCATGATCATGCAATCAGGATGCCAAATCGATTTGATCAGATATCTGAGGCTCTGGCTTTTGTTGAATCGGTGGCGCATGGATCTGCTTCCCCTGAGTACAAGTGGGATCTTCATTCATTCCTATAGAAATTCCTCCTTGCAGTTAAGGAGAGGAAAGTGCGAATACAGACAGCGTGTGTGAGGCATGTGACATATGATATCTTTACAATTGGGTTCACTTGAACTTGCGGGTTTATAATAGCAGTTCAGCAACTTGTACTGCATTCAGTGCAGCACCCTTTTTAATTTGATCCCCGCAAACAAAGATGTCCAAGCCTTTGTTGTCATCTCGGGAGATGTCTCTTCTGACACGTCCTACGTATACGTCGTCCTCGTTGGAAGCTATCAATGGTGTTGGGAATTGATTTTCTTCAGGCTTGTTTATAACAGATACCCCTGGAGCAGAAGCCAGAACCTCAAGGGCTTGCTCAGCAGTAATATCCTTTTCAAACTCCAAGTTGATAGACTCGGCGTGGGCTCTCATTATAGGAACTCTGATGCATGTTGCTGTAATATTGACATCGTCCTTGTTCCAAATCTTTCTCGTCTCCTTCACCATCTTCATCTCCTCTTCGTTGTAAAGGGTATCTGTGATTGGCGAGTTATGGGAAAATAGGTTGAATGCATACTGGAATGGGAAAATGTTCTTAGTGACAGGTTTGCCCTCCAATGCTTCTCTGGTCTGTAATTCAAGCTCCTCCATGGCCGCTTGTCCAGCCCCAGAAGCAGCCTGATACGTGGAAACCACCATTCGTTTTACTCCTGCGGCTTTATGGAGGGGTGTAACGGCCATGAGGGCAATGATGGTCGAACAGTTTGGGTTGGCAATTATTCCCCCCTGTCCATACCTCATCCCTGCCATGGCTTCGGGGTTGACTTCTGGAATCACAAGTGGAACTCCTTCAGTCATTCTAAATGCACTAGAATTATCCACAACAGTGCAACCAGCATCAGAGGCGATGGGTGCAAACTTTTTGGAGATGGAGCCTCCCGCACTAAACAGGGCAATGTCAACTCCGCCAAAGCTTTTCTCTGTTAATTCCTCAACAACGTATTCGCTGCCATCAAACTCGTACTTACGACCAGCTGAGCGCGCTGATGCAAGCATTTTTACGTCACTGTAAGGAAAATCACGCTCTTTCAAAACCTGCAAAACCAAAGAGGTGAGGCTCAGAATTTGTCGACTGTATATTAGAACTTCCCTTCCTGGTTAATATCGAATTCCAAACACCCATTTTATAAATTGAAAATCATTTATGATGATTGCTTTGCTCTATGAATCAATTGGTGGAATTAAGGACAGCCGTCAGGGGCACAAATGCAAACCGAACATGGTGAACAACTCACTCTTAGAAATTCCTGGCCCACGGCACCAGTTACACCTACGATGGCGATTTTGGGTCCATCAGACACTTTTGCAGCCCTAACTACAAAGTGAGTCGAAGAACGCCCCGCACGTCTGTGGGCCACCCTTTGAGAGGCAAAACATGCGGGCACGCGTGGCCGCATTTGCAGCGATTGTGCACTCATCATGCAATCGTATCTCTACTTTTCTATATAAATAGATAAAATGAAAGTGATGCCATCCTGCGTTTATGCAACTCTTCATCTTGCTGTGGAGAGGGGATCCGCAATCTTGCAAGAGGCAATTGCCTCAAGAAGTTGCATCAGGTGGTTGTGTGCAAGTACTTGCACTTTTGCTGCTGAATTATTTTGACTGTATCATGTATATGCATTATTGTATTGACATAAATAATACTAAATGTGACTCTATCTTACAACAAGTGTATTTACAACAAATGTATACCGTGTGTACTACTACTCTTCGTCAATCTCAAGGTCTTCCTCCACATCAACATCCTCTTCCTCACCAACTTCCTCATCAGTCTCCTCGTCTGACTCTTTTTTCATCTCAACTTCCTCTAGAGCAGTATCTACTTCATCGGAAAGTGCCTGAAGAGCACCAGATAACATACCCTGGTTGCCCCCAGCATCCTTTCCGATCAAATCGGCATAGTCAAGGGCATATCCACTGACCTCGGGCAAGATTTCTTCCAGTAGGGAGTTCATAATGCTATTTTCTTGGCCCTCTACCATCCTTCGCATCTCACCCTCTTCTCCCTCTAATAAATTCGAGGCACCAGGGAGCAGAGTGTCCAAGTCCCCAAACAGTTCGTCAAGGGCACCCGTCTCAACTGCATCTGGCTGCACGGGAAGCCCAGCTCTTGGATCTGTCAGAGACAAAAGCTTTCGAGCTGCCTCGACCTGGTCAATTATCTGATCCTCTGCCTCTTGAATTCTAATCTCTGACTGTTCCATTTCGTATGCTGCAATCTTCTCATTCAGCTCATCTATTAAAGGGGCGATTGCTTCGCTAGCACGGATCCAAGTTGGCATTTTCAATTCAGTGCCTGGCAACAATGGCTCGCTGTTTCTCCAAACATCTTCCTGCTCTATCTGTTCCAATATTTCTCCAAACGCACTTGCTACAGCATACCGACTATGCGCTCTTTCTAACCTAGCATGATGCAGTGCCATACCTTCATCGACTGCCTTTTCCATAAGATAGTCTTCCAGTGCAGCTTCCTCTGGAGTCTGGGATCCAGGTTTTCTAAATGCCCTAGAAGTTGGAAGAACGGGAATACCACCACCCCCAAATGACCTCTCTGGCTGACCCCCTCGTCCACCAGACCCTCTATAGGTAGGAACGCCTTCCGATGCTGCCGCCGCCGCCTCTGCAGCTTCGTCATCCCCATACGGAAGCGATGATAGGGCACCGGTATCCAACAGTGACACTGAACCATCAACTCCATCCCAGCTTTGCATGGGATCAGCTTCCCAGCTTGATCCCAAAAAGTCATCTGCAGCATTTATCAACCATTCCATTAATGAAAAAGTCGAACAATTTTCAAGAGAGAATAATGAAAAGAATGCCAGCATTTCTATGCACCTTGATGCATAATACAAGAATGCAACCAGGCACGAATACTGCATAGAAATGAGAACTCATATTGCGCAAGCACCAGGAGACCAAAACGATCCCTGGCCCAGGAACAAGAAGAGCATGTAATGTCTCAGAGTTGTAACGGCAAAAAAGGAATGAGACTTCCAATCCACCTGACTAACTCTGACTATATTGTATACTCTGTGTGTACATTGAAGCATACTGGCATGCACGCATTGCATTCCATCAAGAGAGAGAGAGGGAGAGAGAGAGAGAGAGAGAGAGAGAGAGAGAGAGAGAAAAAGAAAAAGACCCACCATCATCTGCCAGCAAGCTATCTTCTACATTTGCCGGATCAGGCATGGCTTTCACCAGTTCCTGAAACTCTTTTTGACTAGGACGAAACTGATCCTTTTTCTTTTGAGAAGAAGAAGAAGAGCCCGCCTCAGTGCCCGACTTTTTCGACCTCAATTTTGCCATTTCTCTTTCTGCCATGTCGTCCAGGCTGTTCCAGCAAACAAACGCTTGCCTGTCTGTGGTCTGCTGTCTTGGCAGCATCCGCAGCCCACCACTGGCCATTCGCACCCACCTGCACAATATTATTCATTTATTTATTTACTATGTTATTACACGCAGTACAAATTATCATTCTCATTCCCCATACCGCCACCGCAATCAACCACCATGCAAGATGCATTATATTCGCATGCATTGCATCCTTCCCTCATTGCCTTTTCTTTATATCATACATATCACTACTATATATACTTGCAACGTAATAGCACTAATAATCGACTCACCTAGACCCTACAGACCTCCACGTCCCGGACACCAGCCGTGGTTTCACCATCCCTGACAATGCATCAGACATTGATCTTCTATCCAAGATCACAAAAATTATTTTTACTTTTTTACTAATACTCTTTGATTATAATAATAAGATACTAAAAATACCATGATGTGATTCTTAAAGACCATTCACCACTATGGTGCACATGCAACGTTGCAATGAGCTTTTTCTTAATTAATCAAGTATTACTATATATACCGGTACCGGTATAGTAATTTATATTAGTATCAGATTCAGTTCAGAGCAATCATCTGAAACATATCTATCGCCAAAGCAAAACTATAGCAGCATTACATATCATGTTCACCATGACAATATATATATATATATATATATATATCAAGGTCAGTTTTACCAGTTTTCCTTCCTTCCATCCATGCCCATTCACTGTTCATATGGAAACACCCTCCTCACGGGACTCGCGGCATCTTGAAAACCTTCCCCTCTAAGACTATGGTTACTCAGATCAATGGCAGCCGAAGTGGCTGCTAGCGCAGCCATCGACATCAGCGCTGTCCCCATTTTACCACCTACATATTTGTCAACATCTTTTATTCATACTATCAATCAATTGCATCGTCATCGATTATTTCGTTCCTTCCTTCCTTATACATATATACAATCACTATCAAGAACAAACAAACAAACAAACCTACTTCTCATCCCCAGAATAGCTCCACCTGCAACACTCCCAAGCACACCATTCAACCAGTCCTTCTTCCCTCTAATAGACTCCGCAGCACACTGCAACATGGCTTCATCAGCATTCAATTCAAATCAACCATGTATCACTCTAGTCATTAAAAAAAAAAACCACGCACATCTACACCCGCAAAAGCCAGCCCCACGACCCCCAGAGTAGACCCGTGCTGCGCCATGACGCTCCCAGTCCTCATCAGCGCAGGCCACGGTTTATCTCTCAGCACAACTGGCACATCACTCCAATTCGAAAACACGGCTCCAAATAGACTCCCTGCTGCGAATCCAGTCACCAACCCTTTCGCCGCTTCGTACAAACACCCACTGTCTTCCATATCTGGCTCTTCCTCTTTGGCCGAGGGCAAATACCAAGCCTTTTGTTGTTCACTTGCCCTGTTCTTATCCATTGTTCCTGTCATGTATTTCTTTCTTTCTTTTTCACTACTTATACTACTAGTAGTAATTAACTAGTTAGGTATAAGAGTGCGATTCCAATCTTGCCTCTCAGAGGAGAGTCTCAGAGGAGAGAAAAGAAAAGGAAAGAAGGAAACAGATTTCAGATGATGGGACACTGATCGAGCACAGTATGTTCGTCTATACTGTGATGATTGCTATGCTGAAATTAAATAAATGAATTTTTTAAATGTAGTGGAACTGAACAATAGAAAAAGTGGTGCAGAGGGTGTCTTGTAAGAGTGTATGCCCGTGAGTGGTGAGGTTCCGCAGTCAGCAATACTGAAATAATATCTTCTAACTGCTGGTTTGAATACTATATATATATATATATATATATATATATATATATATATATATATAC